>JAWWEV010000022.1:18005694-18017246 GCA_035583235.1 Hafferia zeledoni
AAAGGAAACGAAAGGAAAGGAGGAAAAGAAATTTTAAAAAAGAACACACATAGTCTAAAAGTATATTTATTTAAAAAGTGGGAGGGGGAAAAAGAGGACATATTTCAGCTCTTGTTGAAATGCCTGCAAAGGTTCCCTGTGACACTGAATGATCTGAGTCATGTCTCCAAAGAGCAGCTCATCATTTCTCAGACAACAGCAGGAATTTGTGGCTGACCTCCTGAGGGAAATGGTCAACTTTCTCCATCTTTCCTCTCTATGCTGATGTTTGGCTTTAATTTATGTTGGTCAGTCGAAAATGGAAAGTTCAGTACCAAAGCTGGACTGGGGGGGCAGAAAAAACAGAGCCTGAGAAAGGCCTTGTTTTGTGGGATGTGTTTTCCAAAGGGCTGTGGTTTGCCAGGGGCTGTTTCCCTGTGCCTTCCAGCCTGTTTGTCACCCCAGCATCGGGAGGGCCCTGCCCAGATGGAGAAATGAAAGGCTCCAGTAATTGAGGTCAGTTGTCTGTTGCTGCTAAATGTTTGCAAAGGGCTTTTTTACAAGCTGTCAGGCCACCTCCATCTGGAAAGAAGCTCCACATCTCTCCTCTAACCACTGCAACGTTGTTTTCTTTCCAAATATCGTGGAGGAAACGTGTTGCTTTGAGCAAGATAGAAGGAATTTTCGACGAAAGCTGCATGCCCTGACTCTGTGACGTGTGTTGGGAACTCTCTCGTGGCTTTGTCTGCCGAAAAAAAAATGCCCCAAAGTAGCACAGCCCAAGCACCTCAGGAAAAAAAAGGTGGAGAAAGAAGACAGCCCCCCAAAATGGCACAGGAGAAATTCATAGCCCAGGTTATGAGAAGTAGAGGGGGGGAAAAAGGCTGAATGTTTGGGTTGGGCTTTGGTGGGATGAGTGAGGGGTCACCCTGGTTGCTCTGAGGGACAGCAGGGACCAGCTCTGGAGTTGTGTCCATGATGCTTCCAGGAGAGTCCTGAGGATTCACTATCCCAGCCAGACACAGCTGTTTATACCTTTATTTATAAGGTATAATTCTCCTTATTTATAAGGAGAGCAGATGGACATCACTCTTGGATGGGCTGAGCATGCCCAAAGTCACAGCCACCCAAAAGAAACACTCCTCCTGGGACTTCTTTAAAGTTCCCCTAAAAAATGAGCAATAAAAGTCTCCAAAAATGCAAGCAGAAGCTGAGCAAGCTGCAATCTGAAGTGCAGAGCTGACTGATAAATAAAGATTTTGTGTCACTGGAAGGAGCTGTTTGTCAGAAAGGTTTTGTCCAAGATAAATTTGGAGAGAGATTTGAGACTGAGGCTTTTGCATCCCATCCTGTGGGCATTAATTACCTTTGCAAGGCCTTTTTCTGCTTGTACTTGGTTTTTTTCTGAGTTTATTTTCATGGTAAGGAGCCTTAACCAACAACCCACGTGATGTTTTTATGATTTCCAAGAGGTGTTTTATGGAAAGCACAGGGAGAAACATCTACAAAGTGGGAAATGCAATCTAGATTTTCTTCCAGAATGAGAAACCCTGAGACCAGCTCAGAGCATGGTGCTCATAACACCCAGATTGGGGGGTTGATTCTGGTGTGAGCCATTCCCTTAAGAGTTGGAATGATGATCCCTGTGGGTCTCTTCCAGTTCAGAATGGTCTGTGATTCTGTGAAGGTATTTAAAGTCATGGCACGTGCAAATGTTATTTAAATTCAGTATAAAATAATATCTAACCCCAGATAACCCCTTGAATTATTTTTCCCACATCAGAGACACCACCCTGGCATGAAAAGCTGAATTTCAGCAGGTCACACACCTTCTCATCCAAATGGTTAATCCCAAGTTGTGCAAACATGGACAGCAAACAGGTTGGGTTCTCTGGTTGGTTTTTCCCCCTGCCACCAGACACATCATTCTGGCTCCTGCTTTTCCACACCCAGACTTTGGAAAGAGGTTGTTTAATGGCTCAGCTCCTGCCAGCAGCTCTCACTGAGGTGGCACCTTCTGGGCTCCCACCCAAAGGTGCCACTACATGACACCTCTCTGGACTTTCTCACTGTTTTGGGAACACTTGGCCTTCCCTGTAATGCACATCTGGATGAGGAACAACAGCTGGAGGGTCAATCCCAAGGGAAAATCAGGGATGTTGGGAAGATCTCAGAGCAAATATGTAACTCTGCTGTCAATCACTGCCAGCCCAACCATGGTGGGCTCCAGTACACATGAAGGTTTCAGCTCTTCTCCCATCTAATCAACCACCCTTACAAGCTCCAAACACATGCAACTGAATTTGTGCACCTTTTACCCCTCAGGTTTTCTAAGCTTTTCTTAGGAAAGACTCTCCAGCTGATGAGGGGAAGAAGAAGATGTTGAGGTTTCACAGCAACATCAACAAGGACAATTCACGCCCTGTGCTGCCTTCTCCATCCCTCTCAAATTCCAAACCTCCCCTCTAGCTGAGTTGATTCTTACAGTCCTGCAAACCTTGGGGCTCAGTCAGTGAGGAGGAAAACTCTGAAGTGTTTGGGGCAGATCTGGAATGACACATCACTGGGAATGGCCAATTTTCCCAGCCATAGGTAGGAAAATCCAGGAGTGGGCACAGGTTGTTCCTGCAGCTCAAGGATCTGGGCATTGTCTGGAACAGCCCTTGCAGTAGCAAATTGGGCTCTGTATATGAAATATAGGATTTTCACACATCCAGTGAATGCCACAATAAACCAAGGAACTGGTGCAGTTTATGGCTGGGCCTCATGCTGGGTCCAATTAAACCTACTGTTTCCAATCAGGTTTAATGTGAGGATAAAGTGAATGCTCCCTGAGATTTGGAGGAGGATAATTTGTCAGTAATAATAAGTGTAGACAAACAGGATGTTCCACAGTGCAGGGGCCTGATTAAAACCAAATGTGTTTCCAGGGATCATCTCCAAACTCCTGGAAACCCACACAGTCAGCATTGCTTACAACTCACAGCATTTCTTTTGCAAAGCCTCCCAACCCTTGCAATTCTTCCCAAATCCCATGGAAAAAAAAATAGGAGCCAGGCCATTGGGTCACCCCAGAGCCATCTCTGTGCATTGCTGTTGGTTTTCAGGGTTTTTTTCAGAGCAGGTTTCAGCTTTATAACCTGTCAATGCAAGGACATCCTAACAGGAAAAGGAAAAAGTCTTGGATTTTCAGCCTGGCCCTTTCCAACTTCCTGAGCAAAGCCTGTCTAGCTGGACTTAACATTAGCAAAAATACATTTCCTGGTCAGAATGGGCTTTCCTACAAGAGGTGAATTCTTTCTTGGTGAACTTTACCATAGAAACAAAATTGACAGTTCCATGGTCCAAACAGCCACTTCAGCTTTGGGGGAGTTTAGTGAAAACAAAAAAGGAAGATTTCAAACTATCCCAGACTTCAGGTTTTATTAGACTTGAGATCATTCTAATAACCTCTTTCCGTAGGGAATGGAGAGGGTGGATTTCCTAAGAAGGATTTTCTCACTTCTTGGCCAGATGGGACACTCAGTACCTCAGTGCTGGTTAGTTCAGTGACAGTCCCTGGGAAATCTGTGGTTACCTGTTGCTGGAGAGCTGCTCTTGTTCATTAGAGACAACCAGCCTGAGGTCAGTGTGCAGAGCACTTAACATATTAGCAAACCACTAATTAACCCCACACAGAAGCAGGAGCCCCTTCCCAAACTGTGGCTCCAATTCTCCCTCACTGGGTGTTTGCAGCAGCACCAGGGATGGTGTGTGGAGCTGCTGCCCCCTGGCAAGGGGGTCCCACTGGGGCTGCCAGTGGCTGCATTAGGGATGGGCAAAATCCCTGGAATGGAGGCAACACTGGATGTAACATTCTTCCTATTGCCCCCTCAAGTGCCTCCTTTTCAGCTGGAGGTCTCTGTCCTGCTCAGATTTATCTGCCTTTAGGATGGTTCTGGATCACTGGGAAGTTGCAGTCTGGATCTTCTCTCTCCTTCTGACCTGGTTTTTATTCATGGGAAACACTGCAATGCTTGAAAGTGGGAATTCTTTTGGAGGTCTCCAGGTATGATTGACTGTCTGGAGACACAAGCAGGGCTTTAGGTCTGGTAGCACATCCCCAGAAACTGCATTTCTTCCTTGCAGCTCATTCCTTAATAAATTCTACTTAAGGAAGGCCTGATGAGCTCATTCCAGTGCCACAGGACCAAATAAGTATTTGTATATTTTAATATATATGTACACATAATAAAACCCACTCTAACCAATACACAGGGAGACAACTCCATCATTTCAGTCCCAAACACCCTTATGGATGAATTTGCAACAAAAATGGAGCATACACAGAAAAAGGTGGAAGATTTGAAGTCCCAAAATGATGTTCTGATGGGTCTTTTGGGGCCTGTCCCTGGTGAATTGGCCTTGCAGGAGAAAGGCTGACCAGGCACTGAGAAGCTTATTTCAAAGAGGAGAGAAAACTCCATCCTTCTGTTCAGTTTGGGGGAAAAGAAAAGTGCAGGTGAATTCAGAGTAGAAATCAAACTTTGGGAGGAAGTTGTTTTCAAGTACCTAAGAATTGGTTTATATCCAGCATTAAAAAAATGCAATTTCAAAAGTCTGGGAATCGAGACAAGAAAATAGCACTGATAAAGAAAAGAGGACCCATCCTGGTTGGGAGCCCTTCCCTTGAAGGTGAAAAAGGGCCCCAAAATAGGGCTGCCAGTCTGACCCAGACACCCAGGGCTCTGCTCTTCCTGGTGAGGATTGACAATGGCAAAGACCTCCTTCCACATGGCAGCAGCTTCCCTGAAAACCCCAAAATGCCTCTTGGCCAAGTTGCCCCAGACAAATAAACGGTTTGATTTAATTTAGAGCCACATCTCGTTCCCAGGGAAGGGTAATTGGATCCATGGCAAAGAGCTGGGAAGGAGCCTGAGATGAAACAAAGGAGGCAGCTCTGCTGCTTGAGATGCTTGTTTTCTCCAGTGGAAATTCCTCGAGGAACAAAGCCCCTTCTCCTCACAGCAAGGGGATTTCACTGAGCTAATTTCCTGCCACTGTTCCTCCTCCTCTGATAATGGGGAAGTGTGTTGGTTTTCTCCTCCTCCAATTAAACAAATAAAGCATAAAATTACTGTGAATGTCTAATGCAAAAAGCCTGCAGCAGGAGAGCTGCTTTGGGCTGAGAGCTCTGCAAACACCAGGTGAGGTGCTTGTGAAACCATTTCTTCTGCTGCTGCTCTCCTGCAACTTCCCAGCTTGGTGCATCCAACAACATGTTCTGAGAACATCCCTCAAGCTGGAGCTGCCAGGCAGCAGTGAGGGGCTGGGAATTCAGCTTCTGAAGGGTAGTGGAGCTGGGAAGGGGATGGAGGAGCAGAAGCAGCTGAGGGAGCTGGTGGGGCTCAGCCTGGAGAAAAGGATGCTCAGGGGGGACCTTCTCCCTCTCCAGAATTCCCTGCCTGGAAGAGGGAGCCAGGATGGGTCAGGCTCTACTCCAGGGAACAGGGACAGGAGGAGAGGGAATGACCTCAGGTTGTGCCAGGGAAGGTTTATATTGATTATTAAGGAGATATCCAAAAGGATAAAAAAGGGTTATGGAGCATTGGCACAGCTGCCCAGGGCAGTGGGAGAGTCACCATCCCTGGAGGAATTTAAAAGCCATGTAGATGTGGCACCTGGGGACATGGTTTAGGGATGGCCTTGGGAATGGTTGGACTCAATGATCTTAGAGGGCTTCTCCAGCCTAAATGATTCTGTTATTCCATGCTTTGCCTTCTGGCCCTTCCCCAGCTCAGCAAGTCAAGGAGAGTTGGATTGTCAGCTCTTGGCCATCATTCCGGGCTGGCTCTTGGTGGGACACCTCCCACATGTGCCCAATAAAAGGGAAAATTTGTGCCTGGTGTGGGCTGGGAGGTGGATCAAGGCCATGTGATGGCACAGGAGGGGTGGTTGATGTTCCAGGAGGTGTGGGCAGAACCACAGGTGGTGCCATGGACAGAGTGTGCCCATGGGGGTGTTTGCAGAGCACAAATGTGACAGTAAAAGGCAAAGAAAAGGGGGAAAACCTGGAAAAATCCCAGCCTAACATGGGCTGGGATACTTGCAAAGTGCCTGGAAAATCCTACCAGTGTCTCAGTCTGATTTGATTCTTCCTGGGTCTTTCTGACCCACAGAATTTGGGGACAGTGGCCTTTTTTTGAGCTGTGACTGCTTTGGGCTGGCTGTGGAGCTGAACTACCTGAGACATCCAAGAGATGAGGAATTTACAGCTTTGGGCTGGTTGGGAAACACAGGAGAAGTGATAACAGTAATTTGTGTGGATATTTAAGGTCTGGATATAAGTTATCACTCTTTTCCTCTCTCCTTCTCCCCACTCTACATTATTAAATCCTCAGCCCTGGACTGTTCTCCCTTACATTTGTCAATTGTGTAATTTATAAATAAATATTTATTTATTTATATACTCTATAAAGGAAAGTAAAATCCAAGGCTATTCTGGATAAAAAACCAGTTATTTGAAATTTTGAGGCACAATATAAACACTTCCCTCAATGCTGGATTTCCTTTTTATGACTAAATGCTGTCACTATCCTTGCTTTAAATGTGAGAAGAGTTTTCATAACTTGATATACTTTTTTTTTGTAACTGTGACTGGCTTAAAAGTCAGGGTGAGGATGGTAAAGAGCAAATTGGAAATGTTTTTTCATCTTTTTTTTTTTTTTTCAGCCATTGTTTAAATTTCATACTCCTGAATAATGGAACTGGTTCTGTTCACAAGACTATTATACCATTATATATTCCCCTCCAAAAGGAGTGCTCGGCCTGGGAATTATTTTAGGAAGATTACTTTTAATAAGATCCATACAGTTATAAAATATAATCCAAATACATTAACTCTCCTTTAGTCCTTTGCTTTAGGCTGGAATTCTCTCTGCCCTTTCATGCCTGGAAAATGAAAAAGACACGTTCATCTTTCTTCCCACAAGGGGAAAAGGTGTTTTCTTCAAAAAACTTCTTTCTTGTGCTCTGGTTTTTAAATTTCTATTAAAAATATGTCGAGCCACAGCCTTTGGAGTGGGCAAAATATTGAGATAATGAGGATATTCCAGGGAAGGTGTCACAGAGCTGCCCAGCAATACTCTCAGTGAAGATGGGAATTGCATATAAAGCTCTTTTACCGATTTTTTTCCAAAAGGAAATGCTCGCAGAGTCCACTAGAGGGTCCAGCTCGGAGCTTTGCGGCCGCATCTTCCCATCGGGATGCGCTCGGCGGGGCAGGTGGAGCGGATCCTTCGCTGCTCCCGGCTGGATGATGCTCCAAACCCATCCCCGGAGCAGAAAACTCCCGTAGCTGGAAAAAACGAAAAGATCGGCTGCGAAATTTATCCTAAAGCTCATTATAAAAGGGGCAAATGCTCTTTGATTCAGATTAATTAGAAGGGCGTTTATGGGAATCATAATCTCTGTTTTTTTCTTCTCCCTGCTCATTCCTTCGGCTGCTCAGGAAGCTCTCTGGACTTTTAAAGCTTCAGCTTGGTTTTAGTTCTGAGCATTTTTGTTACAACTGGGAGAAAAGAAAACAAAAGGCCAAAAAAGGTATAAAATCGTGTGGAGCCTTTGGAATTACAGCTGCCTTGTGTTGCACTCAGCAAGTCAGCCTGAAATACCGAGTGGCAGGAAAATTGATGTCTTACCTCGGCAGGGTTTTTATTGAAAGCTCAGAAATATATGAAATAAACCTTTCTGTGGGAGGCTGAGGGCTGACACCCCTTAATGTGATTACAGGGCAGGGGGCACTCAGGGCTATTGTGGGTCCCAAATGAGGGATGGCAATAAACTACTTATTGGCCCGTTCGTTTCTGGTTTAGCACCTTTGCCAAGACCAAACGCAGGAGAGGACCAGAAGCGGCGTGGATTTTATGGGATCACAGAAGGGAGCTCTGTCAGAGACCCTCAGGAATGACATTTTGGCGAAGAAAACCCTGGTGCAGTTGAATTTTAGCAGTCAATCATCCAGCTTACAGCAAGGAGAGTGTTAAATAAACATGGGGAGGTAACAGATGGGACCCCATGGAAGGCAGAGCTAAATGCGCATCAACCACCTGCAATCGCGGGCACGGGGGGAACAAACCCACACAGCGCCCACCTCCTTCGGGCATCTAATTTTCCAGAGCTCTCCGAGGACACCTTTGAAGGTTTGACCTAAAGAATCTCTTGTGCAGAACTCGGTGCCCTCAACTATCGCTGCCGTGTGTGGTGGGAGGATGCCCCTGGTGCCTCAATCCTGCCTGCCGTGGCTTTGCTGATGGAGCTGAGGAGATTCCTGCCCCCAAATGGGCAGGACTGTAGCAAGGCAGATTCCAAACACGGGACTATCACCGGCCAAAAACAACTGTAAAGGAATCGCGTTGTTTTAGCAAGAGATTTCATCTCTTCTCGCTTAACTCAGTGGCAAAACCTCCCCCTGCTTTCTGGAGCTCTGGGTTTAGTTTCATCGAGGGGATGGGAAGATAGTGAGATATCCACAGCCTTGTCCTCAAAGCTGACAGCTGCTGAGAAAAGTTCTTTCTAGTAATCTGCCTCCATTATGCCGGGATTAAGGCGTGTAAGATTTCTGCTCCCGTCTAAACCCTGAATTTTGGGTGTGCTGCGTCATGGAAAGTTGGGGCTTGGCTTTCACATGAATAATTCAGTCTGCTACTTTTATGCATTCTGCTGCCAGCAAAATTGTCGTATTTTAGGGGCAGATCAAAAAGTGTTGCCCTTCTGAGAACGTGCAGCTTCAGCTGAAAGAAAGGGCTCAGATTGCAGCGCTCCCTGTTTGAAAATGCTGCTTCTATGACTGATTATTTTGCTTCCTTCTGGACCAAAGCATACCAATGTTCCCATTTTTCTGCAATCCTCCCACCCTGAATGCCAGGCCCCAGATGGGGTTGGGAGATTTGCTTATGTTAAATAAAAACAAAACACAGAGAGCTGTTCAGAAAGGATCAATAGCAAGTGATCATTTACCAGCCTGCTCAGCCTTTTCTTTGAAAACGGTACCAAAAAATTCCATCAGCTTCAGTAAGAACCAGAAAGAGACTTACCTGCAAACCAGCCTGGCTTTGGTCTAATCACACAAGGCTGGGGTATAAATAAAACCGTTTTAATCCTGTACTTTGGCACCGAAGTGGCACCTTGGCTAAACCTCTTTTTTTTTTTTTTTCCCTAATGACTCAAGTTTCCTCATCTATAAAAATAAAACCAAATTGCTTGTTTTCATAGTAAACTTTAAAAATAGAAAAAGACTGGATAAAATAGGAGAACATCCTTCTAGTTACCTCGATGTTGTTTTTACATCAATTAAAATCCGGTGTTTGTGGTCTCAAGTACCCTGCAGTCCACATCCCTAAGCAGATAAAGCTCTGCTAAGGAGAAAGACTGAGGATCAGGACCTAAATCTTGTTAATTCTGCTTAATCCCTGCCATTATCCACCTAACAACACGGCTCAGACAAGCGGTGTACACGGTTCGGGGGGATTCTCCCCAGCTGCTTCTTTGCTGTGAACATCTCCAGGGCCTGATCCCGGTGACTCTCGGATCTGAAGGAGAATCGCTGCTCTCTTTACTTTTAATTTAGCTGGACCACACAGATCCAGCAGATTCCAGTCTCAGTGACAGCTGGCAGGATTGGCTCCTTTTTTCTCCTATTTTCTTACTCTGAAATATATATCAAACCTGCTTTTATCAACAGCCTGTGCGTAAAATGAAACAATGAATTTTACCAAGACGGGATGACAGAAAACACCTCATTTATTAAGACCTCTGTCACTGCGCCCGGATTATCTTCTATTTGTTTTGTGGGCAATCAGCACATTTGGAAGGATTTTAACCCACCAAACAAAAACAAGGAAAGGGTTTCTCCCGGCAAATCAAGTCAGGATTAAATCCCCCTGTTCCAAAAGGGACAAGGTAAATATTTTCCTATAAGAGTCGACATCCCCAGCCCCTCCACGTGCTAAAGAGGCAAGTGTGGGTTTAATGACTGGCTAGATAAGCCCTTATCTAAAGGATACAACACTTTGCTTTACAGTCTGCACACTTATTTACCAATTGCTAATGGCCACTGGCTTTGTGGCACTTGTGCCTCAGTTACGGTGCGAACAGCCCCCATTATCTGTGGCCCGAGGGCACAGCCCGAATGGGGCTTTTTGCTGGAAACAAGCGATTTAGAAGTGATCTGATAGGGAAAAAAAAAAAAAAGGTGTTTTAAGCAAACAAAGTGTGCCCCGGGCATCAAAAGCCCCGCTGAATTTCAGCGGCGCTTGGTGGAGCTTGGAGCTTGTTTGGGTTTCTTGGGTCACAGCTCTCACAAAGGCGATTTTTTATTGTTATTGTTAATTTCTTATTATTCTTTTGAGGGAAAGAAGAACAGGGAAAAGCCTGTGGGTCTGATGCTGCGGGAGGAGGAATGGATGCTGCCCGCAAAGGTTGGGAAGAGGCGCCGGGACCTCCTCCCAGGTGATGTTTATGGCACTGAAAAATCCCCACCAGCCAACGCACAATGGCCACACTGTCAGTACGTCCTTTCCCATCGTGTAGGGCTTTAAGATCGTTAGTTTTGGCTGGAAATAAAATATATTCCATGCAGGCAGCTCTGCTAGTGGGCAGAAAATGCTGCTGTGATGTTTCTGATTATATTTCCCCTTTGTTCCTAAAAATGACGGAGTTATTGCATAATGCAGGAAAAACCAGCACAAGGATGGAAACGAAGACAACCTGTCAGTTATAAGTGTCAATGAACGCTCGATTTCTTTTGTAAAACAACCCCTCTAAAAAGCTATTAGCCCAAAAATGCTCCTATTCTGACAAGTAAATAGTTTGTTTCCTCCCCGTTTAACACAGCCTTGAAAAACCTCCAGGAACTCGTCAAAGGATTTATTTAGACTTTCTCGATTCTTGAATTTTCCCCCGAATTTTGCGTGCGTGCGTTTTATTAGGTTAATAAAACTTGATTTCCAAGGTTTTGGACGCCTCGAGGGCACAATGAGCTCGGATGTCAAATGCATCAAAGAGCTAACGAAGGGATTTCAAAGGTCTCCAAAGTGTCCATAGCAGCAATTTGTAGCGTCTCATAAAGGCAAAGACCATTTTGGCTACAATGGGTTTTGTCTGACACTTTTCCGGACGCTCCAGCTTCGATCTGAGGTTTTATTCGAATTTTATATCGTTTTTAAATGCCCCGGTCTCGCTGCCACAGAGATTGCGGTCAAACCGAGTCAAACCATCATCCCCCAGCGAGCTCATGCCAATATTCCTCGGAAAGGGCAAACCCCCAAACGTATCGTGCATTACAGGGATTTACCTAAAGGGATGCAGAGGGTAAAACGATACGGGGGAAACCCTCACCCAAGGAAATATTTTACTGTGTAAAGGTCTTGATGGAAGTGGGGCGGGGAAAGCTAAACCGCTTTTTGCTTTTTTTTTCTTTTCTTTTTTTCCTATTTTTTCTTATTTGTTTCTCTTATTTGTTCTTCTCTTCTCTTCTCTTCTCTTCTCTTCTCTTCTCTTCTCTTCTCTTCTCTTCTCTTCTCTTCTCTTCTCTT
>JAWWEV010000022.1:18023360-18045925 GCA_035583235.1 Hafferia zeledoni
AATTAAAACCAATACCCCCCCCCCCCCCCCCGCCCTTCACGGAGAGAGTTGTGGCTGCTTTTTGTTCAATTAAAGGCGTTATAATTTTCTCGACTATACAACACTTGGAAAGCATAACAAACAAAAATAATGTAGAACAGATTACACGCAGCCCTTTCCTGTTTTCTGAAGGTTCAAACACCTGATAACTCAGCCCGAAAGGAATTTCACACACAAGTTGCGATTAGGTTGCCCACTGCACAAAGACAAGATGATAATAGTTTTATAAAAAGGGTTTTTTAATGTGTGTAGCACAAACTGGGCTCGATCAGAGGGATTATAAACGGAATATTAAATAATAAAACTTCTAAGAAAATAAAATGAAATGTAAATCACTTAAGAAAAATATTTTTTCCTCCTCACAGTCACTTTCTTTCTGCGGGAGTTCTGGTTTTATTTACATCTCATGCCAGCAGTTTTGGTTAAATTAAAAAAAAAAATAATTGTCAAAAAAATCTTTTAATTGTAAAAAAAAAATCTTTCAATTGTCAAAAAAAAGAGCAATGACAGAGATAATTTTAATTGTAGGATAATTAGCCTAATTCAATTTACACTAGAGAAATCTCATTAAATAAATTAGAGCCAGCGCCTTATTTACAATGAGGTTTGCAAGAGCAGAATCATCTCAAACTGTTTGCTATTGTTTGTTTTGGTTTGTTTTCTTTAAACTCTGACTTCTTGCTGTCATTTCATTTAAAGGGCAGACTTCACATTTATATTCATTTGGGAAAAAACTGTTCTGAAGAATTAAATCTGCATTTTAATTGCAGGGCTCTGTGTTGAAAGACCTGAATGGCTTTAAAACCTTCTGATTCACCAAGACTGAACTGTATATTTTGTCTAAGTTATTACTGAAAGCTGTATGGGAAATGTTACCTTAATATATATATATATATATATATATATATGTATAGGTAATATATACATATATAATATAAATATAAATATATTATATATATATAAATATATGATTAAATATGTACACACACACTAATGGCTAAATATATGTTAAAGCATTTATTCTGTTGTATCTAGAAAATAATTATTTTATGCTACAAAATTTTCTCATAGTCCAATTATTTCCTCACTTTTACCTTCTTTCCTCTCCCTGGATTAATTTCCTGGGCATATGTTAAAAGTATCATTATTTTGAACTTCTTTTAATAACCCTTCTTTTGCTCCCATGGGAGAGAATATTCTGATTATTTTGACAACTGAAGTTTTCAAAAGCTTTTTCTTTTTCTTTTTTTTTTTTTTTTAATGCGGTGGGCACATACCAACACTTTTATTTCAATATGTGACTCAGCGACAATTAATACAAAAAATTCACTGTAATACTTTAGTTTTCTGGACTCCAGCAATAACAAATTGAGTGCTCATGTCCTACATATATTTTAAAAGGTAAATTTTAAATAATTTTCTTGTAACATCCACAAGAGCCCAAGAGGGTGAATTAATACCAACTTTTATTCGATATATGTGAAGAAAAGTGGCTTGTAGAGAGCCCAGTGGGAACATCTTAATCCAGCTCTGTGGCAATTCAGACGTTGATGACAGAAATTTTTATGTTTTAAAGGTCATTTTTGCCCCTTGCAGAACCAAGTCACACACACACACATATAGAGACACTACATTAAATTTCCATGGCTCGTTGCATCAATTTTTGATGTATTATCTAAAGTTGGAGCAACACGAACCATTTCCCCGCTCCTTGTACGGGAAGGACAGTCCATGAAACGCCACCAAACTGAGTAAAGGCAAAGTGGGGTCTCCAAAAGGAGAATTTCGAGTCCTAACGTGGTTAATTCTGCCCCGCTGAGCTCATTAACATCTTCTGCACAAAGACACGGGCTCGTTCCATTCCCATTTCCAGCTCGAACTTTTCCTGTCGATATTTTGCCTTTTTCTCGAGGTGTGTTCACTGGGGTTTGTTTGCGTTTTTCTGAAGTAACTCTCTGTCATTCACCACCAAAGCTCCAATTCCCTCGGGATTTCTGCCCCGTGCTCCGGGCACCAAGAATGATTTCATCATCCCGAGCTAAAACAAAGCAGGGTTTCATCTGGGGGGCAGAGGGATATGATAATCAGGGAGAAATCAGAGACCAGATCTGAAACGAAGAGAAATTGGTGAATTTCCATGAAAAATCAATGAGGAGCTGGAATGACTTTTTTTTTTTCCTTTTTTTTTCTTTTTTTTTTTTTTTCTTTTTTTTTTTACCCCTCGGGTGGAAGAAAACTGATATTAAAGTCAACAAGCTCCGAGCTTGCCCCGGTCTGTGGAAATTTCAACACACATTACCTGCTTTTGACCTTTAGCAGAGCCAGCAGAACAAGCAGAGCACCAATTCTGGGGGAACATCAAGACACCCACACGCATTTCTCTTTCACCCGAGGAAATCAGAGGGAAGAAATTGGAATCATTGATTTTTCCCTGCCAGTTTGCAGCTGGAATGATGCCCCTTTTTAAAAAAATGCACAGTGTGGTTGGAGGAATTAAAACATTTTCCTGGTGTTTTCTAGCGCGGGAAGGCCCCGGGATTTGATCCCGCGGCTGAAACTCCTGCAAAGTCCAGCAGAGCAAACCAACAAACAAACAAAAAGGGGATGTGTAAACTCTCAAGGGTCAGGTTATCCCGCTTGGCTCTTCACCACCGTCTCCTCTGGTAATTTTTAACTACATTTTAGGGTATTTTCAGGCTGTGAATTGTTTGGTTCGACTCCTCTTCATGATGGAATCAAATATGCGCAGCATTTAGGGGAGTAAAAGATCGTGGGATGAGGCTTGAGAGATTCAAATTGTGGTCTTGGGCAGTGATGCAAGGCTAAATAAATACTGAAAAACTCCAGGAAAAGCTCTGCACAGGCTTCAAGTTAAAATAAAACCGTAATAATAATAACGTGGTAAAAAAAAAAAAAAAAAAAAAAAAAAAAAGGAGGGCCAAACTGTGCTATAAGGAACCCTAATGATAATTACATTGTGGTAATGACTGTGCAGGCCAGTTTTAAATGACATAAAGACGGTGGCTTTGTATTAACAAGGCAATAGGAATACTTGCCCTCATATAATGCTATAGAAATACATATGGCTCTGCCTTAATTTAGATTTTTGGTGGATTTCGGGTGGCTCTTCCCCATCACTACTGGCCACTTTGAGGCATTTTCTTGCCTTATTCATGGTTTGGTTAAAAAGAGATAGAAACCACAGGGTGGTTGTGATGCCAACCTGAGCTCACAGTCACCTTCCCCCAGTTTTGGGAGGGATTTCGATGTGGTGCCTCTGAAGCAGAAATCCCATCACAGGCAAATCTCGGTGCCCAAAAAATGTGTGTGAGGGGGTGTGAAGCATTACCTGATGAATGAAAGCAAGGAAAGTATTTTTGCCCATGATTAAAAAAAATAAATTTGTTTTCAAAGGACACATTATATTTATTCAGTTTGGAGTTTGGCTGAGGTTTGTTATAAAAATAGAGCCGTAATTTTTTAAGAAACATTTTCTGTTTGGAGAGATTAACTGTACACGCAGGCACTTTAGCTTTTGATTCCTTTCAGTAATAGAGTAATATTCATTGCTGGCATCAAAAACTGCCCTGAATAAAAACAGTTTGGGAAACCTTCCATGCCAGACAGATAAAATCTCTTTGAAATGTGGGGGGAGATGTGATGAGCAACTGTCAGGGTATGCGATCCCCCTTTGCTCTGGGGCCCAGAGCCATCACCTTCGCCTGCAGAAATGCATCTTCTCCAGTGCTCTGCTACAAATGCCTGGGAAAAAAAAGGCATTTGAGAATGATATTATTACTAAGGCAGTGTTTTATGCATTCAGGACAAAAATATTCTGAGTGTCTGGTCGATGTGGGGTCCTCCTGCTCTCCCTGTACTCTTTACGTCTGGGTCAGCATCCGATGGTACCAAACAGGATCCTGGCTCATCCTTCCCAGCCCATTTTGCCTCTTTGGATCCCCTCAGGCTCTTTAAGGAGCTTTTTGCTTCCCTTTAAGTGTGGGAAAAGCCTGGCTGAACCAGCAGGGCTGGGGACATGGCACAGGGAATACTCTCCCCTTCCCCTCTGTGCTTGCCTTTGAAACAGCTCGTTGTCTTTAATCTCTGTGCAGGTTATTTTGCAGCCCGGCAATAATTCCTCTGATGGCCTGAGAAGTTGATTTCTAGCCAATAGTTACCTCCTGTCATGTTATATGTGCTAAAACAGGGCAAGATTCGGAGTTAAATTTTCAAAGTTCACTGAAAATGCCCATTTAGCGAAGCTGAGGCTGCGCCCCTGAACCCCCATGAGCTGCTGACAACCCACGGACAACAGGGGGGAAAATTCAACCAAAGGAGAAAAAAGGCAAAATACTGTAAGAAACAAATTTCTCCCTGCATTTTCTGTGTCAGTGGGTCGTTGTGCAGGTCCCACCCCGGGAGCTGGCTGGGTCCAGCCTGCACAGCTCACACACAGGGCTGTTCCTGGTCCAGCTTTGGGATTTGTCTCTGCCTTGCACTGCTCTTCTGTAAATCCTGCAGCATTTCTGTTCTGTTCTCCTTTAAATGCTGCATTTTGTTGTTGTTGTTCCTTTCCTTTTGCAGGGTTTTTACTTCAGTGCCTACACAGATGAGCTGCCAACACAACCATAAGGCACCCAGAACTGAAGGTTCAATTAGGCAGCTCACTGCTCTTTTGACATTTTAATTTCATCTCCTCTTTTTCTTTCTTTTTTCTTTTCCTTTTTTTTTTTTTTAAGAGAATTAGTGGTAACTTTATCTCTCATCAAATTCCAGGATTTTGTCTAATTCAATTATACCTATCTAGGTTCTTTCCTTCTTTTTTTTTTTGGCTTTACTGAAGTGCCACAGAAGATTGGGTGTCTGTTTCTGAGAAAATCCAAATCACCCTTGAATTTTCTTTGTGTATGCCCAATAATATCCCTTACACTAGACTAGAAAGTTCAGCTCTATTGTTTGTTCCACATTATTATTAAACCATTTTAATGCCTTCCCATGTTCAGAGATCATTAATTTGTTACACTAGACTAGAAAGTTGAGATCTATTGTTTGTTCCATGTTATTATTAAACCATTTTAATGCCGTCCCATGTTCAGAGGTGGTTAATTTGTTACAGCAGTGATGATGATGATGATAATAAAAAAAAATCTTAGGAAGCACCACCCCTGTGCATTAGGCTTCCTTGGCGTGTTCCCTGTCAGTTTGGATCTCCTTCTCCTCATCTGCAAGATAGAAATAACCTTGGGACTGGCAGAAAAGTGTGTTTCTCATAAGAGTGGGGGACTGAAAAGCCTTTTCTCTAAATCAAAAGCAGTTGTGGCTGCAGGAGCCTTGAGGCACAACCTCTGCTGCTGCTGCTGAGGGTCAGCCCCTCCACCTGCCCACAGGCAGAATTCTCAGGGCTTAATATCGAACTCAAAGTCCTTATTTTGGGTACTGCTCTAAGCTGAGACCTTCTGAGGTATTTTGGGTACTTCTCTAAGTTGAGCAAAGCTGTGTGTTCTCCACGTGGGAACAGGCTGGGTTTTCCTGGAGGCTGCAAAGAGCTGCCTGTGGAGATGGGACAGGGCAGAGAATCACAAAGATGCCAGATTGGAAGGAACCTACAAGGATCATTGAGTCCAACTCAGGACCCTCTCCAGGAGTCACACCATGTGCCTCAGAGTATCACCCAAACACTCCTTGAGCTCTCTCAGGCTTGGTCAGGAGGGTTTTCTCCCCAGCAAACCCCTAATCCTGTGAACTGGCAATCGGGCTGGACTTTGCCCAGTGAGACTCTTCAGGAACTGCTTTAGGATTTTTAGGGGACGTGTCCAGCCTGCTCTCACCACCAACCTCTCCTCCATCAGGCACAACCTGAGGACAGCAGCAACATGGCCTGGATGGACAGAGCATTTTGGCTACTCCCTCCTTGAAGGGAGTTTCACCAATTTTCCTTCCGAGATGTATTTTGTCAGCCAACTATTGAGCTGAGATTCACTTCCCCTGCTCAGCTCCTCCTTTCCCAGGTAGATGGGAGGTCTGTGTGTGCTCCAAGGGAATAATGGGGAGCATCCCCCTTTCTTTCCACCCCAGTAACCCTCTGCATCCATGTCTGGTGAAACATGGAATTCAGATTGGAAGAGATTATTTGGTTCCAACCCCAGCAAGTCCAACCCCTCAAGTGGTTGGTGCTGGTGCTGCATTCAAGGGTGAGGCCACGCTGTGAAAAGGGAGGCTGTTGATTTTCCAGGGCTTTGCCCAAAATTCAACAAAGCCAAGGGTGGGTGTCAGCACCCAGGGCTGGGTGTCAGCACCCAGGGCTCTTACGCCGTGCAGGTGGATCGGGCTGTGGAGAGGTCACACCTCCCAACTTCTTAGGCCTGTGGTGTGAAAGATAAAGCCATCTGGTCACCATTTGACAGCTTCAATTGTAATTGCACCATTTGGCCTCCGAATTGCTGCGAGCCACTGTTTGAAGCCGCCTTGTGATTCAGATCTTGCCGCGCCGAGATAGGGATCGAGTCATTCCACGGAAGCTGCTGAGTTACTGCACTTCATCTCCTTCATCTTCCTGACCTGTTTTTATACCTTCCAAAACGCATCCTGGCAGATCCTTCCTTCTGATTGTGAACTTGGCAGCGGCTGAGGTGGTGTAAATAATCGCAGTGGTCGATAACCAGGAACACCTGGCGGCCCTTTCCGTGGATAAGGAGGAGAAGATGGGCATCTCCAGCGGAATTCCATCGCGGCAATGTGGAAGTGTTTAAAGGAAGACCTGCCCCGCTCGGGGTAGCAGAGATGTGAACTTTGAAATTACAGCCATTCCCGGCCTGACGAGAAGTAAATAAACAATTCACAGCTGCCTGGGCTAAACACAGAAACACATCTATCTCTTCCAGGCGTGATTGCTGAACAAGTAATTAAGTGGGAAATGTGAGCCCTCAATGTCAGTGTGAGATGATAAAGGTCTCCAGTTGTAAATTAACTGAACTCCAGCGAGCCCTCGATATTAACCCTTCAGGAGCCCTTGGGTGGCAATGGGTGCCTTGCAGGACTCCAGGGCAATTTGCATGCAATTATTCCTGACATTTGCCCCCCGGGAATATGGAGCTGTTGTTTTAGCGAATTAAAAAAAACAGGGAGGGAGTTGCTGGATCTCTTCTCCCTCAGCTGGTTCAGGGCACCCTCTGGGTAGGTCCCAGTTTGTGGCTCTGCCAAGCTTGTCCATCCATCACATTCCCTCCTTCCTCCTGGCGATAGCAGAGGTATCACAACCCCCAAACCCATTAAAGTTGGTGAGATGCTGGTGAGCTTTATCTCAGGCTGTGAGATAAAGGGATCTGCTCCCTGAGATGGGCAGATATCCCTCAGGGCCTCAGAAGGAGCACACTGGGATTCACCTTGGGAAGAAGGACACAATGAATAACCATAAATTAGAATATCACCTCTTGTTAAGTAATGCATTAAATGGATTGTGGGTGGTTTGGGTTGGTTTATGGCTGTTGTTTTTATTTTATTTTTTTTTCTCATGAAAGAATGAGTTGAAAAGGAGATTACTTGTGATTTCACTTTGCAAGGTAATTGATGATTTATCTTAAGTTCTCAGCTCCTGCAATCTTGTGACTATCATCAGTGTTCATTTTCAGGTGTGTATCTCTAATTCTTTTATCTCACAATGAAAGCTTTGACAATGTCCATAGAGAGTCCAGTTTTCAATCCAAGCAACTACAAACTGCAAGATAAATAAAAATAATTCAAAGTATTTTTTTTAACCTCATCATTTCTAAGCCATCCAGTAATTTTTGACTCCTAAATACCAACTTTGCAGCTTCTGAGGTTGGCTGTACTTGAGGCAATTTTTGCTCCGTAGGTGATTTAAAGGCTTTGATGCTGGGGGTGGATTTGACTCGAACCCCTGACTGTGAAGCCAGGTGGAACTTGTGCTGCTGGAGAGATGGATCTATGGATCTGGGCCTTGGAATCTCCAGGCTCCAGGAGCCCAGGGACCAGAAGAGGCACTGCACACATCTCCTGGCTCCTTGTTTAACTGGAAAACACAGGGAATGGGCCCAGTTTCGCTGTCCCCACCAACCAAGGTGAACTGGGAATTAGTGGAGCATCATCCCTGCTCCTGGTCTCTTTGCTTTTGGTTTGGGCAAGCTCTGTCCAGTCACACTGTAACATGCAACAAGAAGGGGAACAAAGGGAAATTTATGGCCATGTTTGGCAAGATGAAGTTGAATTCCAGCCCTCTAGAAATAATATTTGAGCTATGGCTCAACCCTGGGCCAAAGAGATGACTTTGCATGTGGAGCCAGCATTGCTTTCTTTCACATCATCACAACTGCAGAGAAGAGGGACATGTCTTGGTACCTGGGACACTCACTGAGCCCACACCTACCCAGAGAGGGGAACTTCCCAAAACCTTCCTCCTTAAATGGCTCTATTTTCCTGTCTTGGCCTCACTAACATGACACCCTTTCACTGCTCCATTGTGCCTGGGCACTGCTTTTCATCCTCAGCCCGGGAACCACACACAGAACACTCTGTAGTAAATTTTTAGGGCACCAAATGTATTCTTGGGTTCAGTGGGGAAGGGAGGAAAGCAGGGAGTGATTAACAGCAGGGTGATGGTACCTCTTTTTTTTTTTTTTTTTCCTCACTGCAGCCAGTGGTTTGTTTGGGACTGGCCTTGGTATTAGAGATTTCTTCAGGTTTAACTCACAGACTTTTACTCTTTTCCTGTTCTGAAGCAACTGCTTATATTTTACAGCTTTCCTTGAAGCCATGGCAAGAGCTGTGCTGGAAATGTTGCCGTGGGAGCCTCTCTCATAGCTGAGGAAATCAGCCCCCAAATCCCTGGTGCATCTTGGCAGCTGGGAATGCTCCAACCCAGCCCTGCCAGCAACCCAGGATGCCCCTGCCAAACCAGCTTCTGGGAGCACATCACCAGGGTGCAAATGGCAGATGGGAACATCAGATAACCAGGCTGGAATCTCCTCATTAACCACAAGAGCCTTATCTTTCCCCTGTCCTAGAGAATCCATACAAAAACGGCTCCATTTCACGCAGTTTTTCTCAGAGCTGAGGCCACGGAGAACACGGACCATCCATTTTAGATCCTACTTCCAGTGAGAGGCCCTGGGAACTGGGCAGGGAGACAACTTTGAAACCCCAAGCTGTGAAGGAGCAGGAACACTCCTACAATGTCCTCTCGAAAAGGGAGCCTCCCTTTTGGGTTTCAATGCTATCTTTGTCACCACCCTTGGTAACCTCACTAGCAAAGAGCTGAATGTTATTAGAAAAGAGCTGAGTATGGGTGGGAAGACAAGAAAACAAAAGGAAATGGAAGTCCTGGAAATTGATTTTCCATTTGAATCTTTTTTTTTTCCTTCCAATTTTTAATAAGACATTGTATGAAGTTTATTGCACTGCTATCTATTTTCTTTTAGGGCGTGTTATCTTCTGTGACTTAATTTAGACTAAAATAAACCTCAGTGACTAATTAAGGATAGGAATAGAAATCCAAAGATTTGCTTCTCGTCAATGCCAAGCAGTAAAGCCTTTAATGCTCTGGGATTTTGCTCTATAGCTCTAAATTTCCCATTGGTATTTAGTAATCTGCTGATTGCATTTACTTTAATTCTTTGGTCTTTGGAGTGTTCATGTTGAGGCCCTCACTTGCAGTAGCTCTGCCTGTTAAGGGCAATGAGTTAAAAGCTGTAGGTTTTTTGTTTTTTTTTTTTATTAAATTCCAGCTCTGTTTTTTCTATTGAGTTCCCAACTACTGTGTTATATCATACTAATAAGTGTTGTACTCTGGCTGGACAAACGACAGCGTTTTGCAGTGTCCTGGGGGAGCCATGACATCATTTTTAATTTGCTTATCTGGACTCCAAAAAATAGAAGGGTGAGTGGTGAGAAAGTGAATGGTATTTTCACTCAAACTCACCTCTTCTTGCTGTGATGTTGTGGGAACTGTGTCACTGTGCAGCTCACACCCCCTGCCTGCTCCCTGGGGACCTCAGATGAACCTGTTTCCACCTATTTTCCCATTCCCAAGGGCTAAGCAGCAGCAATTGTGGTGGGAAGGGACACCACCTCCTTCAATGCACATCCCTCAAGGTTTGAGAAGCACCAGGGGAACCTTCCAAGCAGTTTTGTGATGTGGTCTCCCAACCTACTTGAACAGATCAACACAAACAGAGGTTGGAGAAATGATTTGGAGCAGCCTGACTGTGTTTGGGCTGTATTAGCTCAAAGAGGGTTTGATTTTTAATTCTTTATCACATTCTCATTCCAGCTGAGGTTGGAAAAGGTGTTCTATTCTCATGGGAGCTGAAAAAAGGCTCCCTAACAAAGCTGGTCTAACCTTTGGTGTGGGTGCTTCTTTGCTCATGGAATTAAGACAGGAGGCAGGAATTTTAGAGCTGGAGAAAGGCTGTGGCATTTTCCATTTTATTCATATCATTCTGAGTAAATATCTTGCATACGGATAATCTTGGATAAATAGTTACTGAATCAGTAAATGCTTTTCTAATTTAACCCAAACTTTTAGCATTTTCTGAAGCCATGGCTGTCTCTTCTCCAGACAAGATAATCTTGACATTAAGTCTTTAATAACTCTATAACACTCAGCCTGAGAGATTTTATTTTCCCTAAGTGAAGGTCTGGCCATTCCATCCACTTGTTTTGCAATGAGAACCTTCAAAGTGGAAGGACAATGATATTTTTTGTCATTTACCTACTTATTACTCTTATTCCAGAGAATTCCTCATGCACTACAAGCTGTACTTACACTTCCTCACTTCACTGATGTTCTTTTAAGCTTTGAGGCTCAAAATTTTGGTAGTTTAACTCTCTCTATCAATTTGGGTAAAGTAGGTCTGAAGGAGAGAACTAAAGCTGTGTTTTCTGAGTGATCTGGGAAAATAAACTCCCTTCACCAGTGAGTAGCTCTCAGTGGCACCAGTGCCATAAACTGGGCACCTGGAACAGCTGACTTGGCAGCTCAGGGAGTGAGGACCAAAGGCTCCAGCTCCCTGCAGTGGGAATGATGTAACAGCACGAGGAAAACCTGATTACACCACTGAGATAACCTGTTCCTTTAAAAATAGCAAGGTCAGGGAGGCAATAAAGCTGTCAGCATGGCAATCCCTGCAGTGCTGGTGTTCCACCAGCTCACCAGGCTGGGGACCAGGAGGGTGGGAATTCTCACCGAGGATGGCCACGTTTGGGTAAACAAACTCATGGCAATCCCACAGTGCTATTGTCTGCTGAACAGCTCTATTTGTGCCAATGATATTTCCAGGTTAGCTCCTCCTAGGCCCATAAAAATCTTCATTTGGCTCTTTTTGCTGGTTTTTTACCCTTTTTTTCCCTCACTGCAATGATAGATGGAGTGCCCATAAAACCTCACGGCACCGTGTAGGACATCCCCAAGCACCAAGCCAGCTGTGGAGCAACTGGTCACGGCCCAGACTTCCCCTCAGGCCTGGCCTTGGCTCCTTTGTGTCCATCCTCTGGCCACTGGGATGCTTCACTCTTTGTTTGCTGTGAGCATCCAGCTGTGGGAATATTTCACACTGAAATCCAGGCCAAGAGTGGAAACCCCTCCAATCTATTCAGCCAAGCAGCCCTGGGAGATGCCCACGTGGTCCAGGTGGGAGCACAGCCCACTGTTTTCATTGTGTTGAGAGTGTAGGATTTCAACAAAGGAAGATGTTGTGTAGGGTTCACATCCTGTTGGTGCATCAGATACAGTTCAGCTATTGGTGATTTCCTTTGGGTGACGTGTCCCTTGGCTGTGTCTCCACTTTAGCTGTCCATGGACAATAGGTCATAGTGATGCAACTGATTTGGGGGCAACTTTTGGACATGAGTGTTTTGGGTCAAATTGTGCAGTATTGATAAGGGTTGTAAATCACAAAATCATTTAGATTAGAAAAGATCTCCAAGATCATCAAGTCCAGCCTGTGCCCAATCCCCACCTTGTCACTGAGTGCCACCTCCAGTCATTCCTTGGACACCTCCAGGGATGAGGACTCCAAACAGCTCCTTTCCAATGCCTGGCAACCTTTACAGTGAAGAAATTCTTCCTGCTGTCCAACCTGAACCTCTCCTGGCACAGTTTGAGGCCGTTTCCTCTTGTCCTGTCACTTGCTACCTGAGAGAAGAGACCGATTCCCACTGGGCTACAACCTCCTGTCAGGGAGTTGGAGAGAGTGAGGTCTCCTCTGAGCCTCTTCCTCTCCTCAGCTCCCTCAGCTCCTCAGGTGACTTGCTTTCTAGATTCTATCTTATATGAAATAGAAATAAAACATTTCATAGTGTATCCAAAATGAAGCATCAACTTGTGCCACTGATGCCACACAGCAAAGCTTGTTCTGTTAAACCAGCTAAGATACCAAGTCTTCAGCAAATTTTGGTGGATTTTTTTACTTTTAGGATGCTTTCCAGTTGAAAGAGCTGAGAAAATGTCCAGGGTTGAGTTCAGAGATGAGAAAGACTGAAAGAGTCATGGGCCTCACATAAGTGAAATGTGGTTGCAGTTGGTGCAGCTGCCACTGCCTTGCACAGCTTTGCCCTTCCTTTGGTGGTGGCTCAGGGCTTCCCTCAGAATAGCTCAAGGCAGTTATAATCTGAAATTCCTGACAATTACATCCATCTTCTCCCATTCTGTGCAAGAAATCAATTTGAAAATGAAGCTTTAAATCCAAACATCCATCGCTGTTAAAAAGAGTTAGAGAGGGGGGATGTGATTCTGAGTGACTGGATGGGATAAAGTTGTGGTTGACCAGGAAATTGAGTTGCAACTCAAACAAAACATTTAGAAGTCTTTTTAAGTGCATTTGTTACTTTGCATATTTTGGTGTCTCATCACATTTACTGATTTTGATGGGGACCAAAAGCAGAAATACTGTGAGACAAAGCTATTTCCATGGACTATTTTTGTGCTGTCCTGGAGGGAGAAAACCTGTTCTTGTAGGATTTACAGCTAAAAAAGAAATAAGAAAAAAAAATCATTTGTGTTTTTCTAAATGGACTAATTAATCTGAGCTTGCCTGTCACCACGTCCTAATTACCTGTTGGTGTTACAGCTAATTACATTAATTCTCCACAGGTGTGGCAGAGTTCTAAGGCAATGGAGGAATTTAAACAGAATGATTTTTCAGTTTTTGGTTCTATTTACAGACTGTGGTATGTCCATTTGAGGGAAAGCCAGACTCTGAAACTGAAACACCAGTGTTTTCTCTTGGCTATAATTGGAATCTTTCAAGACAAGATTCCAATGTTTGAAGGTGTTCACTGCAAGGTTTTGGTCCTTTCCCATCAAGTTTTCAGTGCTGATGTATAAAACATTAAACTCACTGTTGGCCTCCTTCTTCTCCCATGGAACTCAACGGGGATTTCAGTCTTTGATTTCAGGCAAAGCACAATCAGGCCAATGTTTAACACTTTTGGCTGTCCAAAAGACATCCTGGTCCAGGTCACCTGCTCTGGATCTTCAGGCTGTGCCTCACAGGTGTTTCCAGCCCGTCCTGAGTTTGACTGAGTGGGAATTTCTCTCCCAGTTGAACAACCCAACCCTGGGGACCTGAAACGCTGCTGATATTTGGGAGCCACCCGAGATAGTTGAACGCTGGTAATTTTTGTGATGATGATAACAAAAAAATCTTTTAATGAAGAGACTTTGAGCCTTTGAAGGGTTTGGCCTCCAACTCCTTTGCCTCAGGGAACGGGTGTGAAGTGAAGCAGCTCATCCTCCCCGGGTCTGCCATCCTATCTGCAAGGGCGTGAGAAGAATTGTGGTTGTACCTCTGCCAAGCTGTTCCCTGCTGGCCTTGGAGAAACCAAGTTGCAAAAAAGCTCTTTCCTGCAGAGTGTTGCAAGGACTGTCTTGAATTTGGCTTCAGAAAATAGTTTAACTCCCTTTTTTTTTTTTTAATCTTGGTTGTTCCCCACTATTAAAAAAAATAAATATATGATTTATGTGGGTCTGTTGCATGAGGCAGAGGACCTACATCACCTACAGGGATGGTGATGGGGGTGGCAATTACTCTGTGCCAGAGCAACAAGTCAGCGTTATTTTAAATCCATTCCTTCATCCCATGCAACAGTAATATCTTTTGGACAAGGCAATTTGGAAAAGTTGAAATGTTTGCTTTACAAAACAGACATAAAATTTCTCCTTCAAGGTGCTAAATTTGTGCTGAGCTGGTCCAAAACACGACTGCATCTGGCTGTGTCTCGTGTCTGCTACTAAAAAAATGTCCTAAATTCCAGACAACCTCTGGGGCTTTGAAATAAAACTCATTAATCCTGCATTTGAATTTAATATTTGAAATTTTATCCTAATCTTTTTTTTTTTTTCTTCCACATGAATTAACTTTAGAATACTTGGAAAGGAACACAAGGGTGGTTTTTTTATTCCTTGGATTTTTTTTTTTTTTTTTTTAGAGAGAGAGGGAGAACATTCTTAACAAAGGGTATAAAATTAAACTAGATTTGACCTCTGCCTTTAGCAGATTTTCCACCTGGTCTGTGCAGGAAATCAACTTCTATATAGCAGCTCTTTTGTAAGGAATAACATACACGAGTCTGTAAGTGACAGTTTTTCTTGGGAGGACAACAATGTTAGTTACTTTTTGTGATTAATTGATAAATGTTTTGATATGGTGCCTGGGCTCCGAGTCAAAAATCACTCTAGTTAGATGATCCAACACTTGGGAAGCTGAGCCAATTACAGCTCAGGCACAGTGAAAACAATTCTCAAATATTTGAGCCTAAAAATGTGCATAGTTGTGAAGGAATCTTCCACGTGGGTGGATGGTGGTATCCTGAATTACAACGACTTGGTGGGCCACTTTCTTGAGGAATGCAGGGAAGTGCAGGGACTCGAGGCTCCTCCATCTGTATTTCAAAAGACTTGGGAAAACAGAAGAACCACATGGCCTCTTGTGGCTGGGCACGTGCTGAGGAAAACCAGACCATGGGCCAAAATGTGCTCTTAGTCCCCTGGGTTACACAAATCCCTTTGCTTTTTTGGGAAGGGTTTAGGTTTCCAGTCTCCTTCCCTTGACTCCTAATGTCCTCTGAGCTTGCTCTTTTCTTTTCTTAAACTCCAGAACTGGCTTTCTACACCAGGATTTCTACTTTGTCCTCAGATTTGGACCCTGACTCTAACCCCTAATGGATTTTTAAGTGATCTATGAGAAATGGGACTTTAGGAACTGTTGCTCAGGTTAGGCTGGACTCAGAGGCTGTGGGCACAGCCCAGCATTGGTGCAAACCTAGATTAGACAGAGCTCTTGGAGGTCCTCTAGAAGAGTGACCTACCTTGCAACTGACTTCTCAGATTGTTGGGAGACAGGAAAAAAAACTCTGTAATTTGCTTTCTATAGGTAAGTGAATAGAGGTATTTTCTCAGTAGGATTTGGGGGGGTCATCAACTCAAACACCATTTGGCAAACTCCCTATTGCTGGTTGCTCCTGGCTTTGTGTGTGACACAGAAGCTCCCAACAAGCTCAGAGAAAATAGAAGAACATCTGTCTCCTTTTCTGGTCCCCCAGCCTTCAGTACCTGCAGAGTTATATGGAGGTTTGGAGGGTTGCCTGCCTGGATTTCGGTGCCACCAGAGATCTGGAATCTGAGGGGCAAACCCTGAAAGTGAGAAATCTCAGTGGTCATTGGCTGGTCCTCATAGACCTCTGCACGTTTCATGCAAGGATCTAAACTTCATTCCAACATCTCATTGTCTTCCATGGATTTTTATTCCAAGGACAAGACCAGGAGTCACTTTAGGAAATTTAATGTCCAATTGACACCGTCACTCCTGGAGGCTCTTTGACATCACTAAGGCCATCAGCCCCTGAAGGGTTTAGATCTGGAATCCACTGAAGATGTTTGAATAGACCTAGATTTAGATACTACTCCATCTTCTTGACATACTGTTGTACCCACAGGAGGGAGTGAGGAGGGCTGGAAAATGTCTTTACCAACAGAGCAGCATCTTCCCTACCCTGGTTTTACAGTGAAGATCCATAAACAGACATGTTCCTCCCAGTTTTTATGTGCTTAAAAATGCAACATTTTCACTAATTCTCTCTTTTCAAGTGCCATTTGAGTGGCATGTTCCCCCCTTCCCACCCCAACCCTCTGTTTTGATCCTGGCTGCTGGATCTAAACACACTCCTGCTTTCACTTTATTTAACACAGGAGGGTTTCATCGTTGCTGATACGAAAGGAAAATTTCTAGCAGCACACTGGGGGCTTTACTGCTCGTGACTTCTTCATCATGCAGATTTTATTTCATGTTAAGCTAGCAACTGAACTCTTCTAATAAACAGAGTAAAATCTAATTAGGCTACTGGAGGGGAATAGAAGAATTTATCCTCCTCCAGACACACAGACATTAGGAATTCTTCCTCAAACATACACAGAGGCTTCCTGGCAGCTGCCTCGCTCTGAGAGTGGCTAATGAGCACAGTAATTTGCACTTAGCTGATACTGCTCTGAGTTCCTCACACATGGAAAATATACTTCTTTCATGAGATCATCCAGAGCAGCATGGCCTCGTGGATTCTGCACAGAGAGGAAGAAATCCCAATTCCTAATCCCAGGGCTCACTCTGCTTGCTGTGTGGTCTCTCTCTCTCTCTCGCTCAGCTTCTCCATCTCACTTATCCGACTCATTCATGGGATTGTGGTGATTACTCAGGCGTTTGCCTGTGATGTGTTTCAAAAGCACAGGCACAATTAAAGTGCTGGAGCTGAGCTGTGATTAGAGACTCAACAGCACCTCCATGTAGAGAAGATTGACATCAAAATTGAATTGGGCTGATTTTTCGTCTCCATTGGGCTCATAATTTTTTCAAGTATTGGTGGTGAGAGAGAGCTCAGAAACCATCTGGCCCTGGGGGAAGTTGACCCTGTGCAAGGGGGCACATCTTCCCTCACAAATTCCACACAATGTGTCAGGGACATCTTCATGCACACAGTCCTTCCTGGTCTGCACAGCCATGGGCCATCCAAAGAGGTGATGTTGCCCAGGGAAATGCGGAGTCACCATCCCTGGAAGTATCCAAAAACTGAGTGAATGTGCCACTTGGTGATACAGTATAGTGGGCAGGGTGGTGTTGGGTCAAAGATTGGATGTTATGATGTTGGAAGTATTTTCCAACCTCAATTAGTCTATGATTTTATGATACCACCTCAGGATTTTACCACTTGCAACCCAAAGCAGCTCATGCAGACTGTGAGTTCAAGCTTGATGTCTCCATTCATGTGGACTGGGATTGATGTATTGTACGAGGGGCAGAGAGTCCTCCAGCAAATTTCCTCGCTGTTCCCTCCAAAGGACAGCCCAGTTGTCTCACACAGCCCCAGCCTGACATTGGGAACCATGTCCAGGACTGGCTGTTCAGCTGTGGACACCATGGAGGCAACAGCCAAGCCCTCACTGGGGATTGGAGCTCGAGGCTTTTCCCTGTGCCTGCATGTTTTCCACCAGTCTGGTTTTCCCCAGCTGTAATGAGAAGGAGAGCTGTAATCCTCCTTTCCAAGCCTATTTAGCTCTTCTTATATTGCTTTTCTGGATTGTTCTTATAAATCAACAGTCATTTCCTTGGTTTGCATGAAGTGCAGGGAGACAACATAGGGGTAGATGTTAAAATAAGTCCAGGATAAAAGCTGGGACCTGTTTATAAGCAAATAGAATCATAGAATTGTGGAATCACAGAATGGTGTCACTGGAAGGGACCTTAAAGGTCATCTCATTCCACTCTCCCTGCTGTGGGCAGGGACACCTCCCACTAGACCAGGTTTCTCAGAGTCCCATCCAACCTGACCTTGAAACCTTCCAGGAATGGGCACCCACAGCTTCTCTGGGCAATAAAATAGGACCCAACTCAGTCCCTGGAAAGCTCAGGAATCATCTTTCTGCTGACCACAGTAAGGCAGGGTGCCAACAGCTCTGGCCCCTGAAGGCACAACTGGTTCAGGAAGGATTCAGGTCCTGCTGAGAGCAGGTTTGTTTAGGGAAGGGTGTAGCCCCAGGGGTGGGAGGAGAAGATCTGCCTCCTCCTCTTTTAGATTTTTGAAAACCATCCCTAGAAAAGATACCAAAATACAGAAAAATATTCCCAAAAACAATGACCCTGCAGTGGGCTGGAGCTGGTGTATCTTTTTATAATACAATGAGTTTTTGTGAAATAGGATCACTGGCCTCAAACCTGGAGACATCACTTAGTTTTAACTTCTGCTTTATTCAGGCAAAAGTCCAGTGGATGTGAGAGAGCATTGGGTCATATTAGGATTTGGCCCACAAGGTGGAGGAGAGCCAAGCTCAGAATGTCACACAAACACATTAACTGGAGACTTGGCTTTCTCTGAGATCCCAGGCATGGAGTAGGGCTGTGATCTAGTCTTTGGTGAGGCATATAAGGAGGTTAAATTTGTCCTGAGTAAAGCATTAAGAGAACAGGCTCCAAACATCTGCACAGCCATGTGTGTCATCTCTTCCTCCTCCCAGAGATGTCTGGAATACAGTTCTTTTTGCGTGACAGGTAGAAAACGAGCTAAAAACTGCTTAACCTGTTCTGGGGGAGGTGAAAAATAATTAAAAAAATCAAACTATGGGTTGTTCATGCTGAAGTCAAAAGCGTGTTCTCCCCAGTGCTGAGGTATGAAGGGGGCATATTGTTCATTTAAACCACACTCTATACTTTCTGCAGCAGCAAAGCATTTTTGAAAGTTTACAGCTGTAGTAGAAATTCCCTGGAGCTTAACAGGCAGTTTTCTGCCAATCACAGAGCTGAAGGCACTCTGGTCTGGGCTCCAAAAGTGACATTTTAGTGTTACACGTCTTAAATGTGGAGCGGTTTCGAGAGAGCATCCTGACAGGTTTTGAACTCCCAAGAAATTATTTTCTGGTGCCAAGCTACACAGTCTGGGGAAGGCTCCACACCACACTCACTCCCTGCAGCTCTGCCAGAACCCAAAATATAATAATAATAAAAAAAAAAGAATAAGAAATATGGCTCAGGACTATGATTGGTGGATGCATTTCGAGGGGGAGCTTTCTCTAACATTTAATGCATTAACTGCTCTCAGAGCCATGAGGAGTCAGTGAAAGGGGAGGGCCATGTGGAAGTATATCATGTAGTGACACCATGGAGAAAGGGAGAGACAGGGCAGGAAAGAGAATGGACCAAAAATCATCTGCAGTGTGGAGGAAATGGTAAAACTTGGGCCAGCTCACTGTAAGCCCATTAACTTTATAAATTTAAAAGTGATTTCGCAGCGGTTTGTGAAAGGGAAAACTTGGGCATCTGAGAAGGTGTGGATGCTGAAGCATTGATGTGGGACCTGTACTTCAGGGAGTAAGAATACATCAGTGTGCCATGACTGTCTCCACAAAAGAGTTTGAAGGAAGACATTGAAGGGAGTTTAAAATTATTGCTTAAAAAAAAAAAGGTTATGAGATGCAAAAAATACATTTGGGTTCTCAGTTTTATTCTGTTTAAGTAGAGAAGAGCTGTGAGAGAAACAGGCAGCATTTTAAGACCTTTAATTGGATGATGAGAATAGATCATCTTTTAATTAAGGCCGTGGATGGACAATTAGCAGTAACTAATGTTAGCTGGTTAGAGCAGGAGCTGCAGTGCCACAGGCAGGTTCATCTCCAGGGGTATCACTGCAATGTGATTGCTTATATCAATTAGGGTTGGAAAGAGCTTCCCAGTGGGGAATAGCTCAGCTGTGGCTCTCATGTCTCCCCTGAAGTGCCCTGTGCTGGCCAGGGCAGGGCCAGGCCAGCAGGTGAGAGGATCTCTGAGCTCAGCCCCTCCTGATGTCCTTGCACGCAGGAGGTTCAATGTTTTAGAACACTCTGTCATGGGCTCGATGACTTTGGCCCAGTACCTTCTGTTTGTTGTTAATGAAAGTCAATAGAAGTGTGGAAAAGTACAAAATGTCAACCTATGACCTTCTGAAATCCATGGCAGGAGAGAGAAAAGAAAGACAACCCACCCTGTGGTACACGCTCTGTCCCTCCTGCTGTGCTGGGATCCTGGAGCAGAAACCTTTCCTCAGGACTGGGGCTCAGTAAGTCAAGAATTTTGTCTCTCTTTATTTTCCTTGCAGTTAGTTAAATCCTTAGGCTCCTGTTAACACTGAGCTCCAAGTTGATTTTTTGTTCAAATGCTGAAGCCTAATTTTCATTTAACAACTTTCTGTTTGAGGCCAACACCAAATTAGTGTGTTTTCCACTGGCAGACCCCAGTAATTTGGTGGGCAGGAGGCTCACACATACTTAAGTTATTCAATACATTTTGTTATGCTCTGTACAAAAACCTAGTCAGAAAAGCCTGATTTATGCTATTCCTCAGGTTTCCTGTTACTTTAAACCACCAACATCCCATGGCCAAGCCCTTCACAGGCAGCCAACACATCTGGCCCAAAGTGCTTCTGTCACCTATGGCCAAAATGTCATATATTTATAATCAAGTCATCATTGAAAAGAAAGAATTGATTATGATGAAAAAGAAAGAAATGGAAATATGAAAAAGGCAAAAATATCAGCAGGCATTTGTAAATATGATTTTGGGTGATTTTTCTGCCCAAACATATCTCAGACAGAGAGGAGCCCACAGCACACCAAGCAGAATATTCCTTATGTCCAATCAACTCCTCTGGCTTAATTATGAATTTCTGAAAGCTCTGATTTTCCCATTTCACACATTTTTAGTGTCTATTCTGTGTTTCATTTCTACAGACAAGCCACTCCTGGCTGAAGCCAGAGCTGAACAGTCCACATGAAATCCCACCTGCAATTCTGCAACTGCTTGTGAAGAAGTGAGGCTGCTCCTCACCGAGTGTATTTAGCTGCTCTCCTCAGGGTTTTAAGGCTTGTGCAGTCATTGTGTCTGTGTTGTATCTGTGTATCCATCTGTCAAAAGTGATCAATGAGCCCAAATCTCCCTAAATATTTACTTCCTACATGTTTCATAAAATAGTTCGAGGCAGAAATTTGTCTTAATGCCCTCCTTGAAGGGAAAGCTGGAGGACATGTCCATCCACAGGGCATGAAATCAGGTTCACAGCACAAATCCTTGATTTTCCTCATAAAAATACATGCTTAAAAATTAGTTTTATAACAAAAGGACAGTGTAAATACCTGCAGTATTCAGGCTGGTACAGGCAGTGGTTTGGGGGTGCCAGTACAAATGAAGTGGCATAACCATGGATTTAAGATGAGTGACTTCATGAAACAAAGTATTTAGGCTGTGGTTCCAAGCAGTGCTATTTTGCTGTGTTGATAATTCATTTACAAGTGAACATTTGAGCTGAATTCCCTTTCTGTTATTTTCCAGTGTCCCAGGTCTCCACCTGTGAAACAGGGTCATTCCATCTCTCTATTCAGTAAAATGCATGTCTAGAAGCAATAAGGGGCTCAGATACTCTTGTAAGGGACCTGAAAAGACTCCAAATATTCATTAGTGTAAGAGGTTTCCACATAGCTCAGCAAATAAAGAGTAGGTGGAATGAATTACTTCAGGACCCACATTATTAACTAACCTTGGGTTGCATGATCCCACAAACAGCTGGAGAAATGAGGAAGAATTAAAATCTCAACTTAAAGAGTTGCAGTCTGGGGTACCTTTTGCCCCAGTGGCCAAACACACAGTTCTAACCATGAATTTCTAGGTGTGAATGAAGTTAAAAGAAAATTAATGGTGCCATTCATGGAAGAGGGAAGTCAGGAGATGATTTTGTATTCTCTGCATGTGCCCAAACCAGTCAATTCTGTATCGTTGGTAAATGTAGAATGAGCATTTAAATATAAATATGGATGTTGAACAAGCATGTTAAAAAGTTATATTTTTTTTGTTGGTAGATTTGCTCTTGAAGGAGAAGAGTAAAACTGATGAGGCCACGTTGTCCTGGCCCCAGAGCTACAAAGGGAAAGGAAAAACTGGGAGAGAAACTCCACCTTCCAACCAGACATGAGTGACAGGAGCATGACAGTGACCACTTGAACACATCAGGGTAAGAGGAACTTCAGGGTCTAAAGAGGGTCTTATCAGCCATGAGGGACTGATAGAGGGGGATTAATGGTGGTGGGACACTTCCTGGCAATGACCTTTCTGCAGCCAATCCTTTGATTTCACGAGGGCTTTGGTTGCCCAAGAATAGCAGGGATTATTGTTTACTTCATTGGGATTGGAAAAAAAATCAGAGCTGATGGCAGGTCTTGGATTGTGCATAAGGAGGAGGCACAGACTGGGGACAAATAAACAGTGACTCTGTGAGATTTCTAGAATTAAATCAGGTTTATATGCCATTGATTTCCTGTCATCACAGCATTCAATTTGGCCCTCAGTGCTTATGAAATACTTTCAGAAATCAAGGCTGTACACTGACATTAATTAGAATTATAGGCTTCCTTCCTTCCTTCCTTCCTTCCTTCCTTCCTTCCTTCCTTCCTTCCTTCCTTCCTTCCTTCCTGCCGTCCGGCCTTCCGTCCGGCCGGCCTGCCGTGC
>JAWWEV010000022.1:18055416-18070799 GCA_035583235.1 Hafferia zeledoni
AAGAAAGAAAGAAAGAAAGAAAGAAAGAAAGAAAGAAAGAAAGAAAGAAAGAAAGAAAGAAAGAAAGAAAGAAAATCTTTCCTAAATGATCTCCCCAATTACACATTATTTCACTCGACAAACAAAAACGCTCTTGTGGTTCGCGGGATGAATCGTGTCCGTCGTAATTTTGACAGCGAGTTCTGAGGCTGAACTGGCTCTTTAAACAATTTCCCTGTGTGTGCTGTGCTGTTCCAGCTCAGTGAGAGCATATGGCAAACACAGAAACTTCACTTACTGATGCCAGGGCATGACCAAAATCTATAATAATGTTGTTTACTTTCACCAGCTCTGCGAGGAAGAATGTGGCCTCATGCACTGAAACGACCTCAGAGGAGTCACACTTTTGCTTTGTCAATAATTTCCTCCAAACACACATTTTCCCTTAGAAACACAAGGACCCAAAAAACTTCAGGAACTCTTCTCTGGAGTCTCCTGGAGACAACGTCAGGAAATTCTCTCCGTGACGTTGGTGTGAGTGGAGGGAGGCAGGAGATGAGCGGAGAGAGGCAGGAGATGAGCAGAGGGAGGCAGGAGATGAGCAGAGGGAGGCAGGAGATGAGCAGAGCTTTTGGAGCACCCTTGGCTTACACTCTTTTTTGTTGTTGTCATTTCTGATCAAAATCAGAATATTTCAAAGTCTTTACAGACAGAGCTCTGCCAACTTCTTTCTCCCACTAAATTGGATGCTCCCAAGCACTGCCAGGAAAGAACATATTTCAGCATCTCAGCACTACATGGTCTGGCAGGAGAGTCTCAGGGGGCTGAGGGGGTTGGGCCACTCCTCTGCAGAAGGTTGTACCACCCCATGCTCGAGGGGGTTTTCCTCCAGGCTTTTGTCAGGCACTGAAGCTGCCCTGAGGATGTGGAGCCACAGGACAGTGTGGGCTTTGAAACTGGGGAATAAACAAACTCGACTCGTTGCCTTAGGAAACTTCAGCTCTTGCTGGAAAAACATCCTCCTTCACAGCCAAAATCAGAATGTCAACAGCAGGAGAGTCCTCATCTCACTTGGGTTGGAAACATCCTCAGGGAAGAAGAGGGACAGCCCGAAGGATGGGATGGGATCTCCTAAATACATGTGTTGAGCAAACAGGATTCGAGGAATTTGAGTGAGTTTTATCAATTCCTTTAATAGCTCTGATAAATTTTCAATGGCAGCAATTGGAAAGTTCAGGAGTTACCATATTAATGGAAATGCATCAAGTATTTTCCCAGTTGCCTGGAAAACACCTGGATGTGGATTTCAAGCATCAAAGAGTCTTAAATGTGTGAGGAGCTGAGCTGCACTAACTCCCATTGAGAACCAGGACTCTGCATCTGAGGGCACATTGTTTCAAATCCACATTACCTCGGCTGCAAACAGTGTTTGTACAAGGCTGAAGCAGCAGAACCTATTGGTGGAGTCATAAATATTTATTTATGGAAGAGGAGAAGGTCACTAATTTACATTTCCTCCCTTTTATGGTTCCTAATTCAGTGTCCTCTCCCATTTCTTAGTCATCAGTTACGTGGTTTATACACATGTAAAAAACTGATAAAAATTTGAGCAAGTAATAAACTCGGTCCCCAAATAGAAACAACATATTTTTCCAGCAGTTAAAACTCAGTTACAGTTTAGTCACATGTTCACTCCACTCAATAGCTCATAAAATGGGCAATGAACTCACCAGGTTCTCAGGCATTGGATGGCTGAGAGAAGGTACCAGGAGATGGAATTCCTTTGGGATTTACTGCCTGAAGTTTGATGTCTCTGGGTGGAGGAAAAGCTTTATAAAGCTAAAAAAGCTCAGCTGGGACCTGTCTGGGTCTGTAAGGAGCTGAAATGAGTATGCAAGAAAATAGAGCACCCACAAATGTTCAGGAGTTGATTCAGATGTCTGGTTTGACCCAGGAAGAGGGAGATGTTACATGAGCATGGAAAAGTCCCAAGGCAATTCAAGGGTTTATCCTCCACACATAAAAAACCCTCAAATCAAAATTCAGAATCAGCTAAAAATCAACATTTACCAATTTTCCTGAACCAGAGAAGTTTATAAATCTTTGCAGCCATTGCTGATGAGTCCTTGAAGGAACTGGGGTGGGTGTTTATGACAGGTCAAAGACATTCTCAAGAGCAAGATCCAAAAAATCAGGAAGTCACCGAAAGTTGCTCATTTGGGTCACATTTCTGGATACCATAAGCAAAAGCCCAGGGAAGAGACTTTTATTGGAGGCATTGGAGCGTGGGTGGATCCACATCACACCATCCTGCTCATCTTGGAGCAAACCCAACCATGGAGATTTCCACCCTCAGCCCCCCAAAGTATTGCTCAACTGTTAGTTTTGATTTCTGCATGTGAACTGTTGCTGGCTGGGACAGGGCCACTACTAATAACAAAAATGCAGGCATCAGCATGGATCATGGCCCTTCTTTTCCTCTGTGTTTTTTTTTTTCTTCCTTTCCTTCTTTTTTTTTTCCCCCCCTTCAAATATAGAATTTGAATCTTAAGGTCCCATCATTGTCTGGACGTTCACACTTTTGCTGACATCAGGTTCTCTATTCCCTTAGCTCAGACCTGTACAAATCCTGTGTTTCCATATTATTGTTCAGATCCTGTGCTGGTTTTATTTCTGTCTTGGAAATCCAAGGGTTTGCAGCAAAGGGGATGTTTCAAGCAATTCTAAAATTTGTGTGTGAAAGTTAAACCACACTTTGCTCACTTGGGTTTAAGATCAGTTCCTCTGAGTTGACAGTTCACTCTTTCAACTTGTAACCCAAATTCCTTCTTTCACTTCTCTGGGTGACTCCAAGATGAATTAAGATTTATCCTTAGCTAATAAACCCCCAGTTCTACCAGCGAAAATATTGCCAAAGAACAGTGGCTAAAGGGGGATCTGAGACATTTCTAAGCACAATATGTAAGTGAAGAAATAACAGCACTGAAATGAATAGATTTAAGACAAGGAATGCAGCAAAGAAATGCTGTTGCTCTGTCACTATGTGCCCATGTAGACAAACCTACAGTGACATTTAAACTTTCCAAAAAGGTCAGTGAAATGAGTCCCAAGCTTTAGTTTCACATGGTTTTGCAGCTCCCTGGTTCCTGCTCTGAGGAGAAGCAGAGGTGCTGAAATACAGAAGGATAGGATATCCTCTCTGTGTCACTTTTCCTACTGGAAAGAGGAAATAATGGAAATCTTGCAAGAAGTCCCGTTCTCAGGAGGCTTTCAGCTTCTTTATTCAGACCAAATGATCCTGGCTGGTTCAGATAAGGTGACTTTGGCCATTTACCCATTGTGAAGTAAATTATCAAAAGTCTTCAGGCTTGTCCATCTTTAACAAAGGTTGAAAAATTCACTCTTTCCTATGCCAGGGTTAAAAAAACAAAGTTAGAATCTATCCCCGGATCTAAGAGATGCAGAATTCAGTGCCAAAAGCATTCTTGTAAAAAGATAATAAGTTTTTCCACAGCTTTTCTACCTCTTCATGCATTTACTTTGGAAGTTGTAGAAGTCACGGGGAAAGTTCTTTGGGCACATCCTGAAACCTTTAACAAAAGAACATCTTTTTGCTGCTGTGATTTTTTTCTCCTTGTTTGTTGTATCTATTTAAATTGCCCCTGGTGGCCTGGTTAGGGCAGAGTTTTGTCTCAGATGGACAGACTGCTCCTCCTTAGAAATCCATGAATTCCCAGCCTTGCCAGTGAGGATTCCTATTGCTAGAGGAGGGAATCACTGCTTGGGGCAAGAGAATTCACCAACCTCTTCTTAATACCCTTCCAGACCTGTCTTTTCAGCTGCACTTACACCAGACTGAGCTCCTACACCAAACCTCTTCCTCTGTCTTAAGGTGTGTCGGAAAAGCAGGACCACGGGAGAGAGCTGAGCTCCCCCAGCCCTGCCTGGAGCAGAGGCCCCTGGAAATACCAGCACAAGATTTGTAGCATCACTTGGTGATTTTTCACTGCTCTACTGTGCCTCTGCACTCAGACACTCTTTGTTTATTGTGTGCCCTCCTAATCCTGGCACTGTCAAAGCCGCTCCACTAACTCAGCATTATTGGGATTTATGAGCTGTGCGTGGCTAACACAGTGTTATGACAGTTGGGATGAGATTGGGTTGCAGGTCAACCTGCTCCATGGACTGGAATATTTTCAGGTCTCTTTGGAGCTAAGCATGAGGTTTAGACTGAGGAAGTCCCAGAGGAGAAAGAAAGGGAGGTGTGTGGTGCTTCTCCATCCTCTACCCATGACACCTCTGATAAATGGCAGGAGAAACCTACTTCTTAGAAAGCAGGGGTGGAATGAAAAGGTATTTGATGAAGGTGGAGGCACAGTGCTCCTTCTCTCAAAACAAGAAGCTCCCAGACCGAGAGAAAACACACTCACAATTTCCAGTCCATTCCTAATTTCAGACATAATTTATGAGATCAAAACACGCTCGTGATCAAAAGGAGGCACTTCTTGCGTGTTTTTCATTTTTTTTCCACTCCACTGAAAACAGTTGGGGAGACATTCAGTCAGGCTCTTTCTCCAGGCCAGAAATCCCAGCTCCAAGCATCAGAAACTTCCCTAAATTAGAATAAAAATATTCTCAGGTTTGCCAACTTCCAAGCTTTCTTTTATTTTGCCGAGTAATTATCTCTTTGTTTGTCCAAGGGAATGTCTAAGAACTCCCTGCTCATAGAAGGGCACTGACCTCTGAATCAACCAAAAATAGCCCAGCAATAATTCCAACAATATGCCTAATAATGGGATTTGGAAGCTCCTTTGGATCTGACACATCACATCACATGAAGCTGAGTGGGACAAGGCGTTGAGAGTTCCCCACGAGGACGATCAGGTGTTTGCTGGGTGGGAGGGACGAGGGCTGATGGTGCTCCCCCAGTCCAGACCTGCTGTCACAGCCAGTAAATGCTTTCAATCCAGTTGTGGTCAGGAGAAATATGCTCTGTGTAATTCACTGCAGCTTCCAGCCTGTGGATCCACTGTGGAGAGCGTGGCCTTAATTGCTTTTATTCCTCCCTTTCTCCTTTTGCTCGACTGAATTCATTTAGAACCACAATGTAAGTTAATGATAAAATCCCTCCCTAAACCACTGATCTCGACGTGCTGCCTGACTGGAACAAACAGCCCGTTTAGTCTGGAGTCCTTTCTGCTTCTCTAAGGGTTATATCACACCTAAATTGTTCAATAATTTAGCACAGAGATAATTAACTTCATGGCAATAACCTGTGTATTAAACCCTTCCAAAGTGCAGCAGAGTGTGGCAGGTGAGATTATTAAAATAACTGTGTTCTCTTCCAAGCTCTAAAGCTGAATTTCTGTGGAAGCAGCACTGGTCATTCAGCCTCAGCAAGCCCCAGTTCCTTCCTCCTCTTCCATCTGTCACCTCCATGGTCCTGCTCCACTTCCTGCCTCTGAAGAATAAGCTCCAACCTTATCCTTAGCCTATATTTTTATTATCACCTAAATAACGTGGCTTTGATCTCAGTAATGATTTCAGATGGCCTTGTAATAATTAATTAAAACTAGCTTGAGTGATATTTTGACTGCCACATGACCTAAATCCTCCTGCCTAATCTTGGAAATCTCTCTGCTTTGGGTATATCCCAAGGCAGGGAGTGCCAAAGATTAACCATAAACTGATATTTTGTTCTGTGGATTGAAAAGTGTTTCCCTTAAAGGCAACACTATTTTTTTTTTTTTCCTTTTAATGGGTAGGCAGCTCATTAGTGCCAGCTGATTCATTTAAAGCACAATTACACAGGGAATTCAGCTAATTGATTGGATAACCCTCGATTCATTTGTAAAAACACAATCCCCAAACCCGAAGTGCTTGGACTTAGTGGTAGTCATGTCCCCAGAAGTTTACTTTGAAAGCAAACGTTTAGGTTAATGGGATCCATATGATATAAATTCCTAATAACTTTGCCATGGGTGGGCTTATCGAACTGCTTATCATAACACAAGCAGGGCCATTTCAAAGGATCTTTCTTCTGCCTCTCTGAAGACTTTTCTTTCACCCCCAGATCTATAGAAAATTCCACTAACTCTCCATTGAGAAAATATTTGAGCTCCCTCTCAGGCCATGATTCAAAGGGATTTTTTTCCAAATGTGCATTTATTAACCCTTCACTGGCAGGACAAAGTGGTTAATAGAGGTGTGTAACTCTGTGGAGGGGGAAGAGCTCTGAGCAGGAGAGTTTGTGATGCTGCTCTGGGGTCCAGGAGGTCACCTTGATGTGTGAGAGTGTTTGGGGACTTGGACTAAAGTTGGTGAACTTGTCTGTACATTAAAAGAAGAACCTGAGGGTAATTTGAGTTGTCTCAAACCCAGGGCAGCCAATGTACATCTTCCAGCTGAGCTCTGTGGGTTTTCAATCAGATCCAAAGGTGGATTTTAATCCCTCTTCCTAATTACACAGAGGACTAAATGAGAACAAACATCCCCCAGAGAGGATTTGGAATATTTAGGAATCAAAGGAACGAGGCCACCTGCACAGTTTGAAGACAAAATTTCCTATGCTGAACAAAATCATCTTAGAAACTAGCAGAGAAGCTGCTGTTACAAGAACTATAATTTCCTAATTTATTAATGACAATTTTTAAATTAAAACCATTTGCATCCATCAGAAAACATGTTACTGGAAACTTCAATCTATTCTTCTTGAATTATACTAATATTCATTTTATGCTTTTTTTCTCAGCATAACTTCTTTTAGTATAGAAAAGAATAGGAATAAAATACTTAAACATGGGAGTAAAATTCTATATAAATTTGTGTGTAGGTGCATTTAAAGAGAAATCCAATATTCTGATAATCTCTGGCAAACAAGAAGCCTCCAGAAGTACAGCAGGTACGAAAATTGCCATGACCTTCACTGAAGATGGCACAATAATTGTATCATTATACTTTTGGTATTTAATTAAATCAAAAACTCAGCGGAAGAGGGGGACAACAGCATAAATCATAATCATATGGATCAGATTCCTTCTGGGACATCTGCATGGATTGAAAAAAGAGAAAAGATTGCAACTGCTAACTGGAGTCATGTTTGCCACTGACCTATGGGGACATTAAAGTGATCTACAAATATGTGGAAAAGGGAGATTAAGAGTAGTTATTTAAGAAGACAAAAATAAAGGAGAGAGAGGCTTAAAATGGTTCAGTGTGAAGATAAAAACACAGATTTTGTTTCAAGGAGAGTTTCAGAGACTGACCCAGTTTCTTGCAAAAGGGGTTCCAGTGGACACACTGCTGTCATCTTCAGAATAAAGAAATCCTGTTAAACACAAAAATTGTGCAAGATTTGGTACAATTTAACCCAAACATCTATGATTCTATAAAAATTAAGAAAAAAAAATTCAAACACTGCTTTGAGTGCAAAATGTGAAATTGAATTTAAAATCATAATTCTAAGCTAAGCAACCTGTAAAAGGTTCCAGAAATCACTGCCATCCCTGTCTGCAATGTTTGGTCATGCCCTCAGAGCTTTTATGGGGTTTTTTTAAAGCCCTTAATCAGCTGCCCTCCATAACCAAGGTCTAAAATAGCCCCATTTCCCTGCTGTAAATGCAATATTATTGCAAGGAGGTGTGTTTGTGCCCACTGGATCCTGTTACAGCACGAGGGATAATGGGCTGGCACATCAGGAGCCCTACAAGGTGGTGAGAGGCCGGTGCAGGAGTCCAGCCTGTTGATGGACTGAGTTTCCAAACATTAACTAATGGAGAAGGGAAATCAACACTGGAAAACCTTGTTCTTGCCTGTGCTGGGACAGCTGAACACTTCATAACACTATCAATTAATAGGCTTCAGACATTGGTCTCCTCAGAGGAGAGTGCCAGGCTGGGAGCAGCTCAGGGGTGGGCATGTCACAGGAAAAGATTTGGGGCTGTTGGCAGAGAAGTGTGGGAGATGCCTGGAGGTTTCCTGTCAGCACTTTGCCCTGGGCCAGGCCAGGTGTGTTAAATCGTGGGATGCAAAGCCATGGATGGGAAAACAAAATACCAGAGGCTCCACAGCCATGTCCTCCACACCAACACTAGGCTTCTCCTCTCCTTCTGGAGGATGAGGAGAACCCACTGAATGTCACTGTCCTGAAGACCAATGCTTTTCCAAAAAGAAAATAAAAAATAGACAGGGATCACCAAACTCCTAGAGAGTGAGTTTTCCAGGAATCTCACCTCCAGGAGGCCTCAGAAGTAACCAAAAATGGTTACAGGCTGGGATCTCTCATGGCTGGGCTGTAAGATTATTGTGTTAGAGGCTTAACAGGCTTGAAAAAGCCGGGCTGGAGAGGCAGCAAAAGAGAGAACAGTGTTTATTGAGCAATAAAAGAAACATTATGTTTCATTGCTCAGCCCAAGTGCCCTACAGAAGCAAATCCCCGTGCCTTCTAATATGGGGTGTAATAAATGCTAATACTATAAAGGGGGCTGTTGGGAGGCACCAGCAGGGCCCTATCATGGCGTAATCAAGCCCCTCATTAAATTAACGTCAAGCTCGCTGCTTTATTGTCTGATAAAGTGCCTGCAGGGCTGAACTCGGCGGGGTCTCACCCCCTGCACGGCTGCACTCGGCTCACCCTCTCCCAGGGACATCCCTCCGAGGCCAAGGGTTGGGTTTCCTCCCCAGGATTAAGCAGTAGGCTCATGTCAACAAGGTGGTCATGGAGATAGAGAAAGAGCAGGAAGGACTTGTGAGGCCGGTGGAGAAAGATCCAACTATTTCAAGGCAGCAGATTAATCCTGATAATACTGAGTCAGGCCATTTTTTTCTCCCCTCTGGTTGGGTCAAGTTCCCTTAGCAACCACAAAGCCTGCCATTAATAAAATTAAAAAACTCCATCATAATTCCCAACCCCTGTGCCCTTTTCGGAGGCAAAAAGATAAATTGAATATAAAATGAAAGCCTTGCTTTTTGGCCTTTGGAAACCTCTTCTCGCTTCTCCACTTTCTTTCCCCATAATTCTGCATTGCTGACCTTCTTCCAGCCACAACCGGCTTGGGAGTGAAGGCAACATATGGACCTCATTGTCCTACAGAGTGAGGAGGGCATGGATACCATTCCCATTGACCTTTCCCTACCCAGGCTGGGGTAATTACTGAGGGCATCTGCACAGCCCTACCTGGGCTGGGCTGCAGCAGCTTCCTCTTAAACCTTTGTCTGATATTCCAATTATTATCCCTCACAGAGTTGCCTTCCAGGGTTTCTTTGGAGGAAAAAAAAAAAAAAAAAAGGGAGGCCTTTTTTTTCCCCCTAACAATTATTTTGGCTAAAATCTGTATTTCTGCTAAGATGATTTAGTTGCTGCGTTCTGTAGGGAAGGAAGAAAACCAAAAAAGAGAAAAATATGGATTTATCTGAACATGCTTCAATTTTCAGAGAGCAGAAGTAGCGGAAGAACAGTTGTTAAAAACTGGAAGAGTGTTGTGTTTGGGTTTTTTGTCAGTAAACAGGAATGTTTCTGTGGAAATTCAGGGGTTTTCAGTTGCTTGCAAAAATGACTGAAGAACCACCAGGCTCCAACCCCCTTTTTTGCATTTCCTTCTGGTCGTATAACACCAGGTTCCCATTTGCTGGGAATAAATGAGGGAGCCGTGGGGTATCCCTGCTCTTTTCATTCACACCAATAATCCCATTAAAGTCCACAGGAGTTCTCGTATCCAGTGGGCAGGTTCTGACCCCAATTGTTTTAACAGTTCTTCTGGTTCACACCTCGTATTCCAGCTAAAAACTCTTACAGAGCTTGACAGAAAGGCTAAAAAATCACAAGTCTGCCCAACATTGGAATGACTGTCACGTGTGTGTCCTGCTCAGTTGACAGAGGAGAAAATAATACCAGAAATAAAGTGTTGAGGTAACCAGGTGGCTGAAATTTGGGCAGTCAGGCTGATACCATCCTACATTTCCTGGGGAACCAGAATAAACCTTTTTTCCCCCCCTCTGTGCCTCAGTTTCCCCACCTGTAAGTCGGGATTTATCAAATTTTGCTTTCTCAAAGAGTTGTGAATGTGTAGGCCATGGGAAACTTCAGGTGAGCAAATGTAAGAGAGAGAATTGCATTTTTCTTCAAATAAATTGAAAAGCAGGATTGGTTTTTTTATCCTGTTACCCACGTGCTGCTCAGAGTCCTTCCCTTAGTTATCAGAAAGGCTGAAAATAAAAGAGGTGACTGATTCAAAGTGAGCTCCGTGCACACTCACACAGTTCTCTGTATCCCTTCAGAGTGATGTTTGAGCAGGATCATAAATAGATTTATAAAATATCTTCATTTTAATCAATTTTTTTTCAGGGCTTCTAAAAATTTTTGCCTCATTATAACCTACCAGGAAGTTTTTTACCTTTTCCAGTCTGAATTCAGAAAAAAAAAACAACATAAAATCTTTAAAACCCCCCACATATAACCTTTTAAAAATGCAATTTATTTATTTCATAGAATCAGGGAATGATTTGGGTTGGAATTTGTGCTCTTTATGTATATGATTTATTTATTTATACGTTATCAGCAACATATACAGGGCGAGGTAGTCCATTCCAATGCTACCTTGTAGTAGCCAAGCTAATTGTATTTCAGCTTCCAAAGAAACAAAAGTCCCCTCTAAGTTCAGACTAAACACAAGAAATTGTAGCTAGAAAGGAAATTTTTTTTTTTAGAAATTTATGTGGGAAGATATAAAACCAGTGGGTTGGAAAGGAATTGACTCTTTCAACTCGAGTTTATTGTGTTTACAGAATTACTCAAGTTCTGAGGAAATTAATAACCATCACAAATCTCACCAACATCCCTCATTTTAGGGCTTGAGTTTTCTACATTTTCCACTGGTTGAAAGCCCAGCAACAAAGAAGGTTCTTGATAGGACAAGCTCTAAAACTGCTCTGACATACAGAGATCTATAACCTCATTTTTGGGTACCCAAAGTCTCCACTGCAACTTCAGCAACAAAATTCTTCCCCAACCTCTGCTGCATCCCATAATAGCCTCTATGTTTCCATACAGGGCTGCATCCCATAATAGCCTCAATGTTTCCAAAGCAGGGCTCCACATCTGTAACAAATTACGTGCATAATTTGCACTTAATTACCAACCACATTGATTAAACCGTTGCACAACAATTAAACTTAATTAGGGTTTTTTTTACAGTGCCTTCACTCTTGAATCAAGTGTCTTATCAGCTCCCATCAAGGTGCTCAGGGGGGTGTTTGGCCCCAAGTGGGAGCACCATTTCTTTCCAATTTCAGGTGAAGGCAGGACTGGGGATTAACAAACGTGTGTCAGTCTGAGCCACTTTGCAGCCCCAATTGTTTCCATGTGGATGTCAGCAAATGTTCATCTCAAAGCTATAAATAGATGACCAGGTTGCCCCCAGCATGAAATTAGTCGCGTTCTGGAGCACTTACCAGGACTGGGAGTTCACTGGTTGTTAAGAGTTGAGCTCTGAAATTCAATGTTGAGATTTTCAGTGATGATTTAAAGATATTCTTTCCTCAAGCTGCTCTAAAAAAGTAATTAGAATTCCACTGATTGTGGAATGATGGAATTGTGTGTACAAATTGTGTACAAATACTGATAATCTGATAGTTGCATTTAATCAGTGATTTTTCCCCCTGTATTTGTATATCTCTGGATTTAGGGGGATTGATTCTTTTTCATATTTGATATTTGATAAATATTTGATACCTAAAAATTGTGGTTCCTGTGGCAAATACTGTGGGGAGAACCTTGAGCTAATTTTTGCATGAAATAACCAAGTTAAATATCACTTTAGTAAAGTCTAACCTTACTGGGGCTGAGTCTGGGGGAAGAAATTGTAAATGAAAGGAAAAGATAAAATAGATTCTCTAACTGGTCAAAGAAAACAAGTGAAAAAATGAGTCATGTTTCCTGTTGTATTTCAGTGCTGTTAATGGGATGTTTGTAACTAAAATCTCCCAAATTCACAGAATATTTGAATTTCTCTCTGCTCCTCTGAAAAACGGATTCCTCACAATTGTAAACTTAGTCAATTCATATCTAAATTCTGTTCTTTCTATTCCTTTATATTTAATTCACATATTGATACTGAAAACCCCCTTATGTTTAAGGCTGAATAATGCAATGAGATAAACATGAGATAACATATGTATGTTATATATACAGTGATGTGTCAGTGGCACAGGCTGTACTCTGAATTTTGGTTTAAACTTGTCATCTCTCTATCAGGAAGGAGTATTTATTTATTTATTCTTTCTTCTATTAAATTTCTTAAGCAATAATTCTTTTTTGAGGGGAGGTCAGTGAGTTAGTTCTGCTACAAGTAGTAAGTTTCATATGTGTAGATAAAGAATTCCTGATTTTTCAGTTGCATCAAATAACCAATTATTTAAAAAAATCCACTTCCTTGGCAGAGAAAGTCACTGCAGGATTTCAGTTGCCATCAGATCCACCAGCGATTGGAGTCTGTTGAACAAATTCACAGACAATGCTTTTGGCAGGTTTTTACAATGTCTTCTAGTAAATGATTTGACTCAAATGATATTCATCTCTTTCCCAGCTGATAGTATTGCTTTGGGAATTTGCCCATCCATTCCAGAGGAGAAAAGATTCCTGTGAAATCTCTCAAATAGTCATTTCAAGCAAGAAATATTTTCCTTCAAGTCACCCAATCTGGTGAGTGTGGAAACTGCAAGGAAAGCTACACTGGGAAAAGCTCAGTGTTGATACAGAGTGCCTCAAATTAATAAAATTTATTTTGATTTTTGGCTTTTTTATTTTCTTTAAGGAGTCAGAAATCACAAAACCAGCAGCATGATTTAACTGCAAACGTGCCCTGGGCAGTTTGGTAAAGTGGGGAAAGTCAAACTTTCCCCTTCAACACCCACCCAGGGCATCTCTTGGCAGGGTCCACCTTAAGAGAGTGGCCGTGGAGTGGGGGCAAACATCTATTTTTAACCAGCAGGAGAGTTCAAGGCCCTCGTGGTCACCACGGAGGCTCCTCCTGGTGATTTCTCTCGGTGAGCGTGAAATGCCACAAAGCGCCTCAGCGATGCCTTTATGAATGGCCTGTTTGTTTCCCTCTCCCCTGGCAGCCCATTTTTTAAAAAATTTTAATTATTTCTTTTTCCTTTTTCCCCCCACACTGTGGCCCCCCCCAGCGTGGCAGATATGGCAGCTCCCATGAATGATGAAAACGGGAATGTGGCTCTGCCAACTTGTCCCCTCTGTGCCAACATTTGGTCGGGGGGTTGTTTTTATTCACTGCAAAATTTCTTCTTTGTGAGAAGGGAGAGGACAAGGAACTGATTTTATTCCTGAGAACCTCACAGGAAAAATATTTGGTCAAATTTAAACATGCTTTGCCCAATATAACCCAAATCCCAAAGCTTTCTCCATCACCAGCGGCTCCAATACCACAGTCAAAGTCTGGATCCAGGGATAATTTCTGCAGGTGGAATTCATGTCTGAAATAAATCCCTATCTGGGAGACAACCAGGATCAGACTGTTTGAGTTCCCTTCTCTGTGCCACTCTCCAAAAGTACAAAAATTGATCTTTTGTGCACTCCGGGAGAGAGGAGCTTAAAAAATGTTGGAGGTTTGTTTAATTAGGTGGCCTGGCAGTTCATTGCAGGAGGATTTCTGGCAAATCACCCAACCTGCTTCCAGGGCTGAGGTTAAAATCTGTTTCCACAGTTTCATATGGGGAGGGAAAAAAAAAAAAGGAGAAAAAAAAAGAGGGAGAAAAAGGTTATCCTTCACCCTTTCCAGCAAGCCAGGAAAGCTTGAAACTGAAATGGTGGCTTAATGCCCAGACAGAGAGGAACTGAAATAAATATGAGCAGGGTTAAGAATTTTCTTTATTGAGAGCACCTGCTCCAATTTTATATGAAGCGTTGCTAAAAATTCCCTCATTACAGTTTGGGCTCAGCTCGGTGGGAGTTCAGTGAAAACTGTGGTGCCCAGAAACCCAAATGACTCCTTTGGATTTCTCCATGGAAAGGCTTTCCTTGGTCTCTTCCAAAGGAATTCTGTGTGTCCAAAGGCAGGGCTGGAGCTGCAGGTGATGCTCCCAAGGACAGTTGCAGGTGGTGTGTGACTCATTCTTGCTGTGCACGAGTTACAGGGCAGGGATGTGAAAAAATAAAAGGGCAAATCTTCTTTTCTTGTGAATTTTCATGCAAAGTGGCAATTTCTGCTGCTTTTTGCAGGCATCTCACACCTCTTGGGTGTATCAGGCACACCTGAAGATCAGCAGCCCTTTGAACTTCTCAATGACCTTCTCAAGAAGAGTTTTCCAGAGGAGCTGCATTATGAGCTCAATTTGTGATGCACCAAAGTTCAATATTTTGTGCTCTCTGTGATGGGAGAAAAATGAAAGCAAGACAAGGTTTCAGAAATGGGAATATGTTCTTGTTGATCAGGCTGGTATAGCTGGAGAATACATAAACTACCAGATCTTGGGGGCTTAAGCATGAAATTTCAAGCTAATTTCTCAACTAAATTAATGACTTCAGTTTAAATTTAATAGTGCTAATTCATAGAACTGAGACTTTGAGTGAGACAGCACCATTCTCTTGGCTTTGTCTGAGGCTGAAACAATTAGGGACTAATCCTTTAAACTGTATTATTTTTGGAGTTGAGGTTGATTATTCACAGACCACTCAAACCTTCTAGTGCTGCTGTCAGAGCCCAGAGCTCCAGAGACCTTTTGCTGGGGTTGGGATGACCCAAGGACACACAGTCTGTCTGAAAACAGGAACAGCCTCTCTTACAAACCCACTCTCAGCTAAGATCTCTTTCTATATTTTCACACAACCTCATGACAAAAGAGTTGATCTTGGACATTGGCAGCTGCACCTCAGTGTTGACAACGAGTCCCTCAGCAGCCCTGGCTAAATCTCTTGCTTTATTACACCTTGCTTTCCCCTTTGTTAATGATCTGATAATAATATTCACAATAAACTTTTCAACCAGGTCAAAGCCTGCAGCTGACAGAAGTGCTTTAGGAAGTGCTAATAAAATTAATTACACGTAAGGAAAGAACAGCATGCTGGGGATGGCCAAGAGATTCAGTGGAACTGCCATGTTTTAATCAAAATACCTTCCCAGCTGCAAAGAGATTCATTCTGTGCTTGGCTGGTTCCTCCTAAAGGGGTTTCATGGTTTGACCACCCCAGTGAGTTGTCCCAGGGCCACAATCCTGGCAGGGCTGACAGGGGATGCTGCAGTGGAGATGGCAAAGGTGGCTCTGCATGTGCTGAGGAGTGGGAGAGACAGTTTGGAGGTGTAGGAGCTGCTTATTGGGTGGGAAATGGCTCCTCATTGCTGGTTTTCATCTTTTTTTTTATTTTTCATTTTTTCAAATGTGAAGCCCAACAA
>JAWWEV010000022.1:18093740-18126788 GCA_035583235.1 Hafferia zeledoni
AGTGCAAAAGAGACCAGAAGTGCTTGGGCAAAGTGTGGTGGGTCATTCCCAATATTCTGTACCACTGACTTCCCACTCTGCTCCCACCCCAAACAGAATCTTTGCTGGCTCAGGGATGCAGTTTGCAACCTCTCTGCTCCAACACTTGTAAATAAAGGCCTTTTTATCTCTGGGTTTTCATAATCAGGAGAAAATGATCTCTGGCCATAAAAAACATCTCTTGATAGCTCTGCTGAGGGCAGATCAGCCAAGTGTTCAGCATGGCATGGAAATGCAGGCTTGGAGCCATAGGTTTGTCCTTTTTCTTCCTTTTGTCTTGATCCTGACCCAGCCTGTTGCTCTTTCTGGAGGGTGGCAACTCAAAAAACACCAAATATCTGATTTTTTTTTTTTTTGTAGTTAAGATAATGATCCCTGCATGAGCTTTTTTGATATGATTCTTGGGGATGGTTCTGTGCAGGGCCAAGAGTTGGACTTGATGATCCTTGTGAGTCCCTTCCAGCTCAGCAGATTCTGTGATTCGGTGGTTCTATGATTTGCCAAAACTTTTAAACTCTCAGAAACTGTCCTCAACACTGGTGTTGTTATCACAGCTCCAGCACCCCAGGAGAGGATGAAGCTTCTTATCCTTAGCAGGATCCTGCAGAGACAGGACAGGGGGATGGGGATGAATCAGATAAATGAGGATGCAATAGGTTGGGGAGCAGAAGGAAAACCCCAAACTCGGCAGAGGGGCAGCCTGCCCTTTCCTCCTCCCAGTGAAGTCTCCTCCTTGTGACAGTTTGCTGAAAGGCCCTGCATTGTGTGTTATTTAGCACATCTGGGAATTTATTACGAGCTGATGCTTTCTGTTTTCTATCTCAGTGCCACAAAAAGAAGATGTGGAACAGCAATTCATCCCAGCTCTCTGAGTCCACGCCTCATCCAAACGTGGTCAAACCCTGGAAAGCTCTGACGTAGGAGAGCCCTGCTTGTCCCAGCCTGATCCGGAATGACACTGACACCCACTGCCTTCTCCCTCTAACAGATGCTTAGGAAAAGTAGGAGAATTGGAATAAATGGGTGGAAAAAAAAGAGGCTTATTTGTAAAACACACCCTTTAAATGCAGGGCACTGGAATGTGTGGCAGGGCTGGAATGTGGCACTGACCAGATTCCTCACCTTACCCTTCTCAATACAGGAACAGGGAAAGAATAAACCCTTCCCAGGCAGGAATAAAGCTCAGATCAACTTCCCAGACTCAGTAAAGGATCAAGGAGGGATCATGCACAGCAGAGAGAGTTTCCCTGGTAATTTCCCCACCCTCCTGTTCTCCCCACCCAGCAGTTGCACTGGAGGATGGCTGAGGGTTTGTGTTACAGCACAAAACAAAACAAGGATTTTCCAACCAGAGAGCAGGCTGTGACCACAGAGCATCTGCATCCCAGTGCCTTCCCTGCCCTTTACCTCAGTTAGCCCTTTGCAATAGGCTGCAGTGAAATCATGTTCCCAACAGCAAGAACACAAAATAACTCATGATGTGCCTCAAACTGTGCGAAAAGAGTATCTGATCCTGCCCAAACACAGACCTGCTCGCTTCAAAGGGGGAAATATTTAGATTGTAATCAACTTTGCCTTTAATTCCCTTTTCTGACCCAAATATTCCCTTCTGTGCATATTTGCTCAACCACTGCCCATCCAGAAAATCTGCACTGACCAATGACAAAGGTGGGGAACATTTGGATCTGAGCAGAGCTCCAAGGCCATGCCTGGATCCCAGGGACCATCCCAAGGGCTACAAGCCCTGACACCCCAAGACCAAAGATTTGCTCCTGCCTCATTTTATTTATAACCACCAATTTTGGGCAGGGCTACAGACAATCCAGATTTCTGAATTTTCTACAACACCTCCTAAATTAAAGCTCTCTCCCATGTAAGTGTGCAAAGAAACTTCCTCCCTGTTTTAGGGGTGGGGAAATAGGAGCAAAGTCACAGTCTCAAAGTGTGATTTATATCTCCCAGAAGGCACAAGATATCCCTTTTGCCATCTCTTGGCTGACTTCAAAATCTCAGAATGATCAGCTGGGCAGAATGAATTTTCTTCAGTTCTCAGATACTGTGATAAATATTTTAATAAATAATCAAATTAAAGCTGAATGTTGCTTGTATTTATTTGTTTTTTTCTTAGGTCAGCATCTGTAGCTTCTTGTGCTGTTGTTTCTGAACCAGCTTTATTAACTGATTATGAAAGCAGTTATGCATTTGTTATGCAGCAAATCTGAGTTTCACAGTCAATGGATGTTTTGTGGCCTGGGAAAAAGTAAACATAGACTGAAAAAGGCACTTGTGCCTATTCTTGTTTTGGCCCAATAGGAATTAATATCAGATGTGTAAATGGTGAAATTCCTTGAAGGAAATGCATCTCCTTTGTTAAGGGACTGTGAGCTAGAAAAGAGCCCCAGATGATGTAACAGCCAGACGTCTGCAGAGCTCAAGAACAATTGTCATTTATTTCCAGGAATAAGAGGAAATTTCTTTCTACTTCTCTTCCCACATCACTCATCCTAGCAGGGAAAGATGCTTTCCAAGGCATTTCAGCAGACACTACTGACAGAGTTCTGTGTGGGTCACTCCTCTCGACAGATAGATTAGGATCGAGTGTCAAACTGAGGGAAAAAGTCATGATAGGAGAAAGGAGACAGAGTGATGAGTCCACCCTGCTGATAGGACTGAATTATTGAGGGGCTAGAGTTGAAAGCTGACTGTGATGAGATGCCAAAAATCCATCTGGAAGTCCATGGCTGAGTGAGAAAACATCAGGTAAAATGCAGGATAGAGAAATGTCAAGTGATGGACATGGGGAGAGGGTGCTGGAAATCCTATAAACTAAGTCTGATTCTGCTGAACTGCCCTAATTATTGAGGAGAATCAGATCTATGATAGTGATTGTCCTGTGAAATGGTTTGCATTTGTAGCTCTCAAGAAAGAAATGAAGGGAAGGGGGAGAAAGAGAGAGAGGCAGAAGCCGTTATTTTATAAACCTTTGGGGCATCTCCACCTGCAACACCTGGAATCTTCCAGCTCCTAAAGGAACCAGTCACACTGAGACAAGCTTGGAGGATGGCACCAAGGATAACAAAAGACTGTTTCTTCAGCCAGAAAAGGGGTGACTGAGAGGATGTGATGGAGTTCTCAGGAATTATGAATGACAAGGAGAGAATAGCAAGCAGCTGTTTGCTGCTTTTTCTTCTAACACTAAAGATCAAAAGCATGAAATGAAGCTGGTGGGTGACAGCTTAAACAGAGAAGGAGCAATACTTGACACCACGTTTTGTCGTCTCATGGAACTCCTTGCCATGGGATACTGGGAGGGCTAAAACTTTACAGGATGCATTCAGGAAAGAAAAACTCATCAGAGGTTTTTAAAATCTGTCTGGGTTTTGTGTTAAACAGAAAAACTCCATGTCTGGTTCAGAAAGTGCCAGAGCCAGAAACCACTGAAGGCTGGGCAAGTATCTGGGGGGAAATATCTCTGTGGAACCAACCTACACATGTGCTCCTTCCTGGGCTCTCACTGCTGTTACAGACAGGAGGTGATTTGCCTTGGGCTTCCAGCCTGACCTGCTAAAGCTGTTCATATCTTCTTGGGAGCCTAGACTTCCAAGTGATAAGTAATTCCAGACAAATGCATTCCTTATGTTCTCTCTTAAATGTAATAGTAATGTTAACTATTAAGTCAGGTGATGACAAGCCAACACTGAGTGGCCTCAGGTCGTGGGCTTCTCCTTTCCCTGTTCTTAGATTCCTTTGTCCTGGTTTAAGGTGACCCAGAGTAACCTCCAGGTGCTGTCAGGTCACATCCGCATGGGTGGGCATCAAGTCCCTCTGCCAGTCTTGGCACCAAGGAGCTGTGTAGAGCAACCAAGAGATGAGGGGGTTCAGCTGTTGCACAGCAGGACACCAACAAGGTTGGGGTGGGGTCCAGGCCCTCTTTGGCTTTGCATCTGAGTATGACAGGAGCAGTGCTTGGATCTCTCCAGTCCAGGAGTTGTGCCCCAAGTTCCTCCTCCTACTAAACAGCTCTGGGGTGCTGATACAGCAGCTGGAACTCCGAGGGTTTTAGCAAGGGAGAAGGTTAGTTTAAAACCACTGCTTCTGGCTCTAAACTAGCAGAAGATCTCCATAAGAGATATTCACAATCTTGGGACCAGCTACTCCAACTTTAATTGCCTGGCCAGGGAGGTTGAAACAGCTCTGACGGTTTCTGGGCAAATCTATCTGTGTTTTAGTGAAATGTTTGATAATCTCATAAAATCTTACTTGAAAGATTGACTCAGGCTGGCCTGGATATAAGTGCTTGTCTGTGGCCTCTGCATTGGCTGAAGCACCATAAACTAAGATAAATTTTGACATGTCAGGTTTGAGGAGATGAAGGAGGTGCTGCTCAGAGAGGAAAATGTGTTAAGCCTGACTTTATCTAATTTCTTCATTAATAAACTGGAAGAAGCAGCAAACAAAATGTGCATTTCCTTTGCAGATGGATGGGAACACTTGGGAAAAGCTCTGGGGCTGAATCACTGGCAAACCCTCAGCTCAGGCTAAATCACCTGGAGCAGAAACACCCTCTGTGCATGTAGGGGTGTTTGTGACCACCAAAGGGGAGCACATCTGATCCCTGCTGCCTGTAGGATATGGCAGTGGAAAAACTTGTTATTTATGGGGTCTCCAAAAATAGAGATGAAGCTCAATCAACCAGAGAAAGAAGAATTTTCCAAAGTGTGGTGATGGTGATAGTCTGATTTCTTAAATGCTGTTTCATTCAGGGAACCTCAGAAAAGTATCAATAGCACAGAGAGAGCTCTGGGAGGAAGGAGGAAAAGAAAAATAAAAATTAAAGAAGAAAAAAGAGCAATAAAAATAATGAAGAGCCAAAGGGAAATGGCTTATGAGAAAAGATTAAAATATCTAAACATGGCTGAGTTGGCCAAATTATGACTAAGAGAGGATATGATAACTGTCTGCATGTATATGAGGGCTGTAAACCACTAGGAAAGGAAAGACATTTTTTGGTTGGCATAAGAGGAAATTTCAGAGAAATCCCATTAAATTAAACAAAGGAAAATGTTGAATGAATAACTGGAATTGTTCCTAATGGTAAATTTGACCAGAATTTGAAAAATGTTTTCTATAAATTGATCTGAACAAAGCATCAAGGAGATGTGAGAAAGCTGCTTGGATCCCAGTTCTTAAAGATATTGGCTTCTTGTGCTTCCTGGAGCAAGGCAAGAAACAAGAACAATCGACAGCAACTCAATGCAAAGGGTTTGGCTCCCTTTGTTTTCTGGTGCAGGAAACCAACAATTTTAGAAAGTCCTGCCAATGGTCTCGTTGTTAAAAATGTAGTGAGTGTATCCAGCAAACTCTCAGGCACAAAAGAACATGGGTTTCTGAGGGCTTATGGCTGAGTCCTCCCTCCTTGTGGGGTTTCAGGACATTTCTCAGCAAACCCTGCCAGGAGACACCACTGGTGTGCTGGGAGAGCACAAGGTGTGATGCAAGAGGGAAGGAGCATCATTAACATTCCCAGCACACACATCAGGTGATTCAGGACAAGCTGGTCCAGATCCAGTTTTCTTAAAGTGGGTTTTGCCCAGAATTCCCAACAAGGTGCCCAATGTGGGCACCAATTCCCATGCTGTGTTTGTGGTACACCCAAACCACAGCTGGAGTCCACACTGCTGGGGTGTGTCCACAATGGCCCAGCTCTCTTGCTGGAAGCTGTTTCGAGCTGGCAGGAGGCAACAGACCATGGAATTCCCACCTGGCACTGGGAACCACGTTCCTTCCACAAAACCACTTCCATGAGTGGAGGCAGAGAGCAAGTAGATCTACCCTCCAGTGTGACCATCTAATTGGTGGCCTTGGGGGTTCCTCTTCCAAGAGGAACATGCAACAGATTGAATCCTGGAATCATTGAATAGTTGGAGTTGGAGGGATCTCAGAGGTCACCTAGCCCAACTCCCTGAAATAAGGATGGACAGAGGATCACAGAATCACAGAATGGTTTGGGTTGGAAGGGACCTTAGAGATCATCTCGTTCAAGTCCTTCCACTAGACCAGGTTGCTCAGTGCCCCATCCAGCCTGACATATTTGATTCTGGCCATGAACAAGTGAAAGAAGATTTTTGGCACTGACATATTGAATTAAAAAATAAAAGCAGATGGGCAGGTGAGATCTTGGAAGCCTTCAGGAACCAGGACCTCTTGATCATGTCAGCAAGGTCAAGGTTTTGCTTGGAGAACCTTGAGTTTCTAAGTCTCTTCTTGATTCTGGAATCTTCTCTTTGGTCTCAAATGATCTGATTCTCCAAAGAACTTGAAGACTGAGCATTTCCAATGACGTTGAACAGGGAGGGAGGAAGCTCCCCTCACCTTTTTGAGTCCCTGCACAGTCTGTGTCACTTCACTACCACCTTACAAAGGCTGTGCCCCTAAATCAGGTCTCTATCCAATGCCTGGATTGCTGCAAGCTAATCAAATGCATAGAGGGGCCTGGCATCCCTTCAATAATATGGATCGTATCAAGACTCAGGATTTTCATATTTCAAAGACTGTTATGATTTTTAAAATCACAAACAGGGCTGTATTCCTGCACAGCCCCATGCTGTGTGCTCCATTATCCACTTAGACTCACATTACAAAAATAAGCTGTAAACACTTTTGATGAAAGGGTTGGACACTTCGTTTACACCCCGAGAATGGACTTTTGTTTTAATGCCCAATTTCACTTTGGTATTTAACCTTTCCCCTCTGTTTTACATATATTCTGTCATTTCGTTCCAGCTTTCTATTTATTTATCTTTGTGCAGGGAAGGGAAAAAAAGGAAATAATTTTTTCTTTTTTTTTAAAAAAAAAAGGATAAGTAAATACATTTACAAAAAAGTGTTCACTCAGCTCTTAACTAAATGCATGCAGCAAACCAGAGTCTGTTTACCCTGAGAGTGTTTTGGTTGGGGTCTTACGTGATTTCCACTGGCCATGAATGAGCATCAGCTAAAAGCAAAAGGAGAAACCCTTTCACTGTCAGGACGTTAATTAAAGTTTAATTAGCTCCTGTTTGCATGGTGCTTTGAAGATGTGAAAGCGTTTTGGAAATGCTGTGTGGATTAAGGCCTGCACTGGCTGCTTCTGGAGTAGTTTTTGGCATAAGAAATATCCAGTGTGGAATCAGGACTCGCTGCATCACAGCAAGGCCTTGCTGTCTAATGCCTATCCAGGGTTGTGATGGCAACACAGAAGAAACACATATCTTGGCAGGCCCATAAAAGCAGTTTTTTTCATATATTTTTAAAGGCTGGAACCCACCCTAGTTGGCTTGGGCTTTCCCACAAATTAAACCTTCCCTGAAGGACACACTGTGCCAAAGGAGCTGAGTGCAAGCACCATGGCTGTCATTGAATGGTCCAAAACATCCCAGCAAGGATGAGGTCTTCTTCACAAGGTCCAGCTTCTTGGGCACTTTGTGCAACAAAGCCCATCCTAAAGGCACCTAAAATATGGCAAAGGATGAATTTTTTCATTACTTGGTGTCCTTTGCTCTCTGCGTAACCACAATGAAATCAGAAATATTGGTCAGAAATATTGGCAAAATTATTTCCTCACTCCAGGAAACACAACTTTTTATGGATTTTATTGTTCTTTGTAGGCACTGGGGCAGAAGTAAATGAGAAAGGAGAGCTTTGAAGTAAGGAAATAAGCAAGTTGGATGGTTATTTATGGCAGGATCTCCTCCCAGCTCTGAGGAGCAGGGGATGTGAAAGAAAATGTGCAAAGTGGGGTGGTGGAGGGTGATTTTAGAAGGTGACTGGAGAGGGATTCTTGGTCATGGGAGAGAGATATGAGTGTGTCCTGTGAGCTGCATGGAAAGGGAGAAGCAGCACCTTGGGATGAGCTGGAGACAGAGGAGGAAACCAATAAATTTGTTTTCTAGAGAGAATTTCCATAGATTTCTCATAACCATCTGAGCGCTTCTGACATTTTTCTGAACCACCAAATACTCCCCCCGTCTCCCTTTTTTTTTTTTTTTTTTTTTTTAATATTTAACCATCACTAATTGTAAATGAGCCCCTTGTCTTCATTTTCTCCCAGACCTTTAAACTGCCCAGGCACGATTAAACAGTAAAAAACTGTCACAGGATTCGCAGAGAGAGAGAATAATAGTGAAATGTGTTCCTCATTTTTTTTATATTTCATATGGGATGCGAACCGTTTGCTCCATAGTAATTGCAGATGTTGGGCTGGGACTGTAATAATGTAGCTGGCAATAGCTATTGCCTCACCACAAAAAGCTTCCCAGTAGCATTAAAAAGACAACAGAAACAATAGTTTCAACACATTCATCTGTGCTTGTATTCTGGAAGCACTCAAGCTACTGATTTATCATGTAAACTTTTGCTGGTGTACGTAGGAACTCCAAATATTTTCTCATGCTGTTGTCAAAGGGATGATATTCTCAGATTCCCTTCCATCATATAATCCCTCAAATTTAAAGACAAGTTTCAACTTCTCATGGATTAAAACCTCTTTAATTTCTGTCTGATATATCCCAGAAAAAACACTCTTTAATTTTTCCTTTTTTTTTTTAACATTTTTGTTTTCTGGTTTCTTGGCCCATGTCAATCTGGTGTAATAGGTGGTAATTTTGAATTCATATCTAAAATTTACTGCTGTCTTTTAAAAAGCTTTCACAGCCTCATGGCCTTTGAGCTGTCCTGCATAACATGAATACAGGTGATACACAAAAAAATACACCCTCCAAGCTGGCTGGGTTCTCTTATCACACATTTTCATGTGCAAGGCAAGACCAGGCCTTCAAAGTATCACCAGGCCTTCAAAGTCCCCCATTTTTGTCACAGAGGTTTTGCATAAATAAATGGTGTCATCCAGGCTGATTAAATCAATACATCTGTATCAACTTGCAGTTCCTGCCAGTGTGTTGCAGAGGATATCTTCTGCTCCCACTGCACCCTTTGAAATTTTAGAGAGCAACAAACAATAATAATAAAACCTTGTTTTTCCCAGGTGAACTTTTCATCTTTATCTAAGGATAACAGTGGCCGAGCTGATTGTGGTGGAGGGAAACAACACACGGATAATGCGGATGAAGCTGCTTCGGCTCAAGGTTATCCATCTGGTGGTACTGGAAACCACAAGAGCAGAGCTCAGCTCCAATGTCATCAGATCCCTGAGCTGGAATGCTCTTCTACTACAATTTCGGTTTTCCAGCCATTCCTTTCTGATCCAGCTCTCATACAGTGAAGGCTCGTTTTCTTTCCATCCATTGTTGCATATTTGCGTGTTTGGGACAGTAGTGTGAGATTAGGAAATTTCAATTTGAAAAAGGGCCTGGGGCTGTGGTTTCTCATTGTGTTCACATTGCAAGGAGGTCACCTCTCCACTGATACTTGCTGAAAGTAATGAGATTTGGAGCACGCCAGCAATAATATCACATTGTGTATCTGCTTTGTGTGTCTGGATATCTTCAGAGCTTCTATCTGTCGTGTGTGTGTTTAGTCATGGGTTTAACAGTGTGAGATCAGGGCTGGGAACTGGGATTTTAGGGACTTTACAGCTACCGGGGGAAAAAATCCCAGAGATAATGTTCACAGTTTTGTATTTAAATTAATAGCAAGTAAACAGCTGAGTGACGTATGGCAGAAACGTTTGAGCAGAGGACAGACTCCTATTAGGGTTTAAAGATCACATTCTCCTCTGGCTGCTCATTTCTGCCTCACTTCCTGAGCTTACATCATTTATGGAGCACTTCACAAGCTGGTGTCAGTATGGCAATGTGTGTCTGTGCCATCCTTGGGTGCAGGACATAAACTGATCCAACCAAATTCAACATAAGCCACTACCAGGCTGAAATTTGAACCCTGATGCCAATTATGCTGATTAGACTTATTTTTATATGTGATTGTGCTTGGTCTGGGTTTGAGAATAGCCCTACATGCTGAGACTGCATCCATAATTATGTTGATGAGGATTAGAGACAGACATGAATAAATCCAGGATGCAGCACAGCAAGGCATAAACACTCTGGGAGAAAAGAGCAATATTAACGTTGTCTCTGGCTCTTGCATGTCTTTAGTGCCAGGTATTGCCAGGACACCCTTTTACAAAATGAAAAAAAATCTTCTTGGAATCAGAATAGACAGGATAAAAGTACTAATAGTCAGGACTTCTTTGCATTATCCTCCCACAGCTCTATTTAGTTGGTTCTTGGGGTCACCATCAGAGAGACCATCTGAGCATCCTTCATATTAAACTAAAAGCAACATAATGCTATAAATGAGTAAAACATTTAGGAAAGAACGAGGGAGAAAGTGTGTCTTCTCTCTCTCCAAAGATCTGGTGTTTTATGGGTAGCTGGAATACTTCTGCCTTCATTATCTTCATCTTGGCTTGGCTTATCTTCAAGCCCCAAGTTTTACAGAAATGTATCTCTGTATCACTATGACCTTCCAAAGACATCAGTCTGGCTAGGAAATCCAGAGAATTTCTGGCATTGAGGGTACTGACTCACTCATTGTTCCTGTTCAGTGTCAGTTCAGGAATTTCCTCTGGTTTGGTTGGAAGGAAAAAAATCCATCCAACAGCAGTTGTTGGTATTTTGCTGTTGTTTGCCAGGAGTCTAAACCCCAAAATATTTTCTCTCCTCAACAGCATCGTGTTTCTGATTAATCAGGGTCAACTCTTCTTTTTCTCTCCTGACCTCTGGTAGCGACCCCGATGTTCCTTTTAATTTCCTTGATCTATTTGCAACATTCCCAGCCAGGTCTCCAGAGTGTTGAAGATTGAAAGTAATTTCCAAACACCTTCAGCTGTATTCTGGTTCCAGTTAAACTGGTCTGAATCAAGGCTCGCTCTGCAGTAATCACCGGGCAAAACGGACGTGGGAGCCAAACCACAGTTTATAACATCAGGGATTATTTTTTTCCAGGGAAAAAAGAAAGCTCTCACAAAGTCTCTATAGTATTTTCCTTGCCTTCCTAATCCAGATCCCTTCTTGTCTTCCTCCTCAGCAGAATGTCCTCTGTGTGGAGGTGTTTCCCCAGCTGTCTCAGTCAGAGGATATAAAGAGAGGAGAATGGCCCATGTTGGATGGAGCACAGCCATGGGATGCTGGATCTGCTCCTGCATCTCTGGTTGATTCCATCCAGCCTCTTCTCCATGAATCCCAGACTGAGAGCAGGGGCTATTTTTGAGACGTGGTTTGGGGGAAAGGATGGAGCTGAACTTCTTACTCTCACCAAGGCAGAAAGACAACAAGGGAATGACTACCATCTTCACTTACTGAAGAACATATTCAGACTGGCTATCACCCAGTTAACTCAGGATCCATCCTGACAGATGTCTGCTGTTTCCATGGACTTGCTTCTGGGAGGTATAAACTCCATCAGAGATGAGCTCAAGCTGTGAAACTCAAAGAGGCTGCTGTGCCTGAGCTTTCAGGGCTGTGCTCAGGACCTCAGGACCCAGACAGTGCTCAGTGGGGTGTGGGGGAACAGGCTTTGACACAGAGGGTTTCTGCACAGGGAGGTCCTAAGGATGGGTTGGGGTTGAAAAAGTAACCATAGTATATTTACAGCATAATGTACATAATGGTGTGGGGAGGTGTGTGTTTATGAGGGAACACTGGAAGGGGCTCATGAAATAAGGCATGATTTATGTTGGCTCCATAGAGGGTCTAATCTCCTTTTACCCACCTGAAGACCAGTCTGGGAATTCCATCACAGCAGGAAAAGAGCGAGGTGGAAAGACACCCTTGCTTTAGGTGCATCTGAGAGCAGGTTACCCACAAGCACAGTCCTGGTGCCAGGACTTCAACAGTTTCCATCTGCCCATAAAGCCCAGCTCACATTATCCAGCAGAGATGACCAACATTTCCATCTGCCATGGTGGGCTCATTAGTTACAGGTAAAAGTTTGTTCTCCTCTCTGCCTCAATCCCTTCAGGGTACTTTGGGTCCATTCCTAGTCCCATTAAAGTCAATGGGAGCAGGATTGAGTATTATTCTGGTAATACCTTCTGGTATTATTCTTAATTTAAACATTAATAGCTTAACTCTCTGTTGTTAATAATAATAACCCCTTGGAAAATTCAGCCTGAAACCCGTTTCCTTGCGGAATTTCTTCTCTCCCATCAGGCATGCAGGCTGGTTTGTTATTGTTGGGTTGCTCTGGAGTGCTTTGGGTTGCACACACTGGTTTGTTATTGTTGGGTTGTCCTGCAGTGCTGCACCAACTAATTTGTTATTGGAGTGTTGCTCTGAGCTCCACACTCGGGTTTATTACTGGTGGGTTGCTCACTGTGTGTTGGGCTGCTGTCCTTGTTTCAGGATTATTATTACTGAGCTCTTTTGTGAAGCTCCTACCCACACAAATAGAAGGGCAGCAACTGTGGCAAATTTAATGCAATGTTTTGGGGATTAATCTATTTTGCTTAACTTTTAAAAGGGGGTTAATTAAGGCTTGCAGAATTAGGAAACCCTCTTCTTACTTTAATATGGTTTAAAATACCATTTCCTTCTCTACTTTCCTTTCTTCCCACATCCTTCTTTGGAAACATAATTTTTTATAGGTATCCTATCTTCCATCTTAATGCTCTTCTTAGCTTCCCACTGGCCTTTCAGGAAAAACTTCTTTATGGAAGATTTCCTTTCAGGTTCAGTGCAAGAGCAAATACTCATGACCCTTGATCTTACTACTTGCTTTCTTCTATAATGTCTTCATTTCATTTTAGCTCAGATGTTCATAATCACCAGGAAAATGGAAAGAAAAACGATTGGAAAATATTAGTTGGACAAGAATCTGGCGTATTTATGTGATATAAAACAGGATTCTTCATTACCATCATTACTGAGCAGCGTAATATTGAATAAAATTTTTATTTCCCCTGTTCCACAAGCAGTGCCACTGGTGATCTGGTAGTGCTAATTTGGGGAAACCAAGGCCAGAAGAAGCTGTAAAAAAGACATAATGATATAAAACAGCCAAGACCTCAGAAATTACCACTGTTTACCTCTTATTTTCCTTGGCCAAACTTTTTTTTTTTTTTTTTGTATTCTTAACATATTCTTGGATTTGAAAGAAATTACTATGAGTGGAGTAGGTGTATCATTCTTTGGCAAAGGGAAATAAAGGAGATACAAAGTGAACAAGACTCTTCTCCACAGCAGCAATTATTTCACTATTATATTAATTTATTTAAACAGAGGAAGGAGAGGAATTCTTGAGCAAGTCATGAAATATTTCTTGCATGACCCATCACAAAATCTCTCTTCCATGTGCACCACTGGTTTTGTGTGTGTGTGTGTGTTTTTAATTCCATTAAATGGCTGTAAAAACTCAAATGTGAGCAGAAGATTTAAGGCTGAAGAAATCCCATTGCTCAATCCAACTGCCTGCTATCAGAGCTTACCACAGCAGCTTGTGGAGCTCCATCCTGAAACCAGTTGGGGTTTGATTCTACATTCCCTGCTCCTCTGGGCACATCTGGATGGTGGTCATGGGCTGGACATCGACCACAGACATGAACATGGAAGTGTCCTTGCATTTTTTTGCATATCATCCACCAAACCCCAAAGAATGGATGTTGGCAGTTTAGAAATGGTTTGTTTTAAGGAGTAGCCAGAGAAGGAAGAGCAGTTCAGCCCTCAAAGTCATGGGCAGTTTGGGAGGAGAGTAGGCAGAACCCAACAGTGGATCTCCATCTCAAAGTGGCTTTTCAGCTCCCAGCAAAACCCAAGCAGAGTCTGAAGAAGCATTTTCAGCATCCTGTCAAAGAAAGGTTGTGCTGCTGGAGTGGAAACACTCCCTGGTTGGAACAGTTGCATCACATCTCAGCTTCGTTCTGGGAAGGGAAACGTGTTTTAAGCACAAATTTCCAAATGGCAACATCCCGAGCTCCCTGAGGAGGATGCTGCTCCCCAACATAAAAATTGCAGTATCTTTGGATTTCCCTGACTCAAACACCACTTGCTTCAAGTTTTTATTTTCCTTTCTATGGAATTCATTTTCTGAGGGACATTCAGGCCTGGCTGGGGCCGGTTCCTTTCAGGAGAGTGTTGTGTGCCTGAGTAAATGGAGCGAGGGGGCTGGAGCCAAACCCTGCCCTCAGCTAAACACTCACAGTGCTCACTGACTTCCTGAGCTGCCCCTGCTCATCTGAGGCCAGACTTGGCCTTCGGGTGTGTTGTTTTGGTGATTTTGCAATTCCAGCTCAGAAATGCATTTTTTCCCTCTCTGAAGGGAAGGAGTCCAGTGCCACATCCCTGGTAAGAGAAGCCCAGGGGGTTTATCAGCACTGACTTTTAACTACTGGGCTGTGTTGGGATTCTCATGTTTTACAGCCGGGATATGGGATCTCTGATATGAACACCCAAGGATTTATTGGTCCCACAAGGACTCGGGGTTTTGCTGGCACTGCAGTTCAGAGAGTCAGGAGAAGTCAAAGGTTATCTTCTGTAGGGTAGTATGGGATTTACCACTGACCCTCCCCCTCCTCCTCTGGTTCATCTGCTAAAATCATTAACGAGCTTTCCTTTACCCTCAAGAACTGTTAGTGTCTTTTTAGCACTGAGATCAAGTTACTGACCTCTGCGTTGCCAATATACCTCGAGGATTTCAAGAGCTTGGGGATATTTTCAGTGTTAAAAGGAACAGTAGAAGGAAGATGAATAGGCGGGTGCTTTGCCCAAAGTGAAGCTTAATGTTTTTCTCACTTGTTAAAGGGAGGCCTCACTTGTTTATATATCATTGTCTCAAGAGGGGTTTTTTGTTTGAGAAAAGGTTTCTCTCTTGCATTGCAATGAGAAAATAATGGGAATGAAAGTGAGATGTAAAAATGAATGAATGGTATTAGAAATGCTGAATGATGCTGGGATGATGCTTCCCATCCCAGGGAAGTACGAAGATGCTGTTGATCCTCTCAGGAATGGTGAGGAAATCATTCTGAGGTTCAGCCACACTGCTGGAGGACCTTTTACGTCTCTCCCGGAGCTTTCTGTGCATCTCTCCCTGAATCTGTCAGAGTCTTTGCCTCACCCTGCCATGCTTGGAGGTGAACAGAGTGATTTGGGGCAAAATCAACAGATGAGAGTTGCTGCTCCACCCTCCTGATGGGCTCTTTCCCTCTCCACGCCCTCTATCTGGTCTCCTTGTGCAGCCCTCAGCAAATTTGCTTCCAGTTAAGCTCATGTTGGAAGGAGGCCACCACAAAATTAACAATGAAATAATGACAACCGGGTCCCATCTAGCCGGGCTTTCCTCACCATATCAAAGAGCAGCGAGCAGAGGTCATTTAAGGCCTCCCAGTGGTGGCCCTTCCTCCCTTTCTCCCATCCCCTGCCCCATACATCAGTGATCTAATCACTTGTGAAACCCAAAGCAGGGGGCTCCGATGTTATCCTGTTACAAACCCAAGATTTCTCGGAACCCGAGAGGCCCGGCAGGGTTTTATGATATGCTCGGCGCCGTTCCTTGCTCTTAACCTATTTGTTACATTTATACTCGGGGACTTTGTATCATTCCTGACACCCCTCCATCTGTTCCTCACCAGGCAGTAGCTGAGGGTCTTGTTTCACGGGACAGCAAGGATGAAATCCCTTCAGCTCAATAACAGGTTACAGTAATTAAGTTGCTGTTTGAACACTTGGATTCTGATCTGCTTTTGGGATAAAGTGCCTGGGCTTCCTTTTCTTCCCATCCCTCATAGAATTTGACACCCACATAGCTGCAGCTCCACCAATTATTGACTTTAAAATTTAATATATTTTCTTTATAACAGAAAGAATCTGCATATCACACTTCCTTCTTGTAAAAGTAAAGCAGGGGACAAATGTTCTCAGGCATTAATTAGACCCAGATTATCTGATATCAGGATCTGGAGAGTAGATTTTTAATATGTAGTATAAAGTGCGAAACGGAGACGAGGGGGGAAAAAAGTCTCTTTGTTTTCACTTCAGTGTCAAAGCATTTGGAACCTGTTAACTGAGCACAACAGCTCCAAGATGCCATTGATTAATAGCAATTACAGTGATGCAGCAACGAGCTCAGTGACATGACTGACACCTTCTTGCCAACACTTTTAATGATCTAGTTAAAAAGTTAAACTGTGTTTGCCTTACATGGAACCCATCAGGAAACTGGAAAATATTGTGCATGCTTTGAGCTCCACGGATTCCAAAGCCAGATGCTCCACGCACGCTGCGATGCTGCAAGGCTGTGCTGGCAAAATTAGCAAGCAAGAAGTTCCTCTCTGTCATTCCTTAGATGACAATATCCAGATACACACAGAAAGGCTTGTGGATAGAGTTCTGGACACAAGGAATCTGCTTCATTAAATTTGGGTTGTTGTTCTGAGCTCCGGCCCAGTGGAACCTCAGCTTTTTGTGGATACATCACAGAGCACGTAGTGATTGTCCTGCAAACATCTCCCACCAATTATCTGCATCTGCCTGGAGCTGATGCTCTTCCCAGCCCATTGAACATCTCAGAGGAATAGCAGAGCCTGGGTACCTTCCCAGGCTCCACCCAGAGCTGCAGGGGCAGGTATTTCACCAGCCAAAATGTTTTTATTAATTAGAGTCAGATATGTGAGTGTCAGATATGGAAAGAGGGTTATAAACAATGTCTATGTGATGTGTGTGCTGAAACACAGTGAAATCTCTGCCAGGTCCTCAGCTGAGTGGGCTTTGCTCATGTAGGGTAAGTTGGCTCCCCAAAAATGTTCTTCCGCCTTCAGAGGGAATATTTGTAAGACAAAGACTTGCTCCACCTGCCCATCAATACAAATGTGCTGCAAACCCCAGTGGTGAGGGAAAACATGGGACATTAAAACCAGAAAGTTAATCTTGGTACAACTGAACTGAAACTTGTAGCACATTTTCCAACTTTTAATAACACAGCTCTGCATTGGCTTTAAGGTTTGGTTTAAAAATGGCCATTTTCTGCCTTATTTAGACTCTGGCTGAGCAAGAGAGCTGGGAGGCACAACCATTTAGAGAAGTTCAAATAACTAAACTGGCCGTGACCTGAACTAAAACTAATAGTTTGTGTTTGTGATGGCTACGAGAAAGGCATCTGGCTTACATTTAAATAGAAGGCTATTCAATAAAGCCAGTGCCTCTCAAAACTGCACAGAAGCAAAGATTAATTATTGCCACTAATGACATTTCGGCCATTCATGCACCCAAGGGAGAAAGGCAACCCCTGCCCCAAGAACCAATCTTGCAGAAAGCCCAACAAGGGAGAAACACCAAGAATATATTGTTGTTCCTGATATTCTGCCCAGGCAGCCTAAACATGGAATTAAATATAATTTTTACCAGCAAATTCTTTTTTTTTTTTTTCTTGTGATCCTCCCAAAGGAGAACCCAGAGTCTCAAATGGGTTTTTAATAGCAACGCTCTGAGAATCCAGTCTCTATGTCTTCCAGCGTCTTAGGGAGATCAGGTTTCACATTTCACTCATTCCTCAGTGTGTTGGCACAGCCTAACACTGGCTTCAGACATTTGGTATTTGAAACAGAAAATCTTGGTGTTTCATTCCTCGCCTCACTTCTCCCTGTGTTTCTCCAGCATCATATAATATTGACAGCCCCAGCCTGTAAAGAAAGGCCAGGTTCTCTCGTTTATTCAGCTGCAGGCTTTAAAATTGGAGAATAGGGGTTTTGTTCATAGGAGAGAGCAACTGCCAGTGAACTTTTTCCTTCTTTACATAAAAGTGGGATAGCACAATAAACAATGGCAAGAGAAGTGGGACCCGAGGTATGTATGCACATATGTAATATTTTTTAGCTGACTGGTTTTTCAGTGCCCGAGTTTCAGGATGCAAATCTGCTCCCATTTTTGTGAGTGATTTATAGACTTTAATAATCTCCAAACTTGCCCTTTCACACATCAAAATCTATAGGGAAGGATCTGGCCATAGGTATGGCTCATGTTGTGGTGAGTCATACACTGAAGCACAGTCAGTGACCACAGTTGTGTCTCCAGAGATTTCAGGAGCAACAACATGCCCACATTTGGGGAAAAGAAGAAGATGAGATATAGAAGATACAGAAAAGAGTCAGAAGTGGAAAAATCCAATGATAACACCTATCTGGAGATTTCATCCTTGGGACCATCATTACTTGTGGGATGTTATTTCAAAGATCAGGAACCACTGAGATTTTCTATCTTTTCCCCCATATGGATCCATTTTCTCAGGAGAGTAGGGGTAGGACTGCCTCCTCCTCCTCTCCAACCAAGGCACTTTTTCTGGGCCAGCCACAATGAACTTTTATGTAAGGAAGTATTATTATGCAAATATCTTCCTGCCTACTTGTTAATACAATGTTTCTTCAAGCTGTGCTTCAGCATCAAGAGGATTCTTCCTGTGCCATCATGGTGATGGGTTAAAAACTGAATCACTCCATTTCCCTCTGGGTATAAAACTGAAACAATTGAAGATCTGTTGCTTCCCTTCATACAGGGGTCACTCCCATCTTCTCCAACATCTTTTATTTAGTCTCTCCATCCCAGCTGTTCCACTCACCTCCAAACCCTGGAGGAGCCAGAATTGGATGACCGAGTCACCCTTGGGGGCCACCTGTTTGGGACAGTCCTTATTAACCTCTGCTGTTCAACAGACATGACTTTGATGGGGGTATTGGCATGTGGAGGGGGTGCATTCCTGTGGCTGCAGTCCCTGTGTTTGGGCATGACTCCCTCATCCAAGGGAGGGAAAAAACAGAGGAAAGGAGTGATGATGCAGTATTATTCTGAGAACAACAAGGTGTGAGCACTGAAACAACAGGAATAGGAATGAAATCTCAGCTCTGCCATGAGTGTTGCTCCAACAGCGCCAGAGGGCTTGATTTGTGTCTCCCCATCCTCATCAGCGAGCGGGGAGGAGGGAGCATGCTGACATCATCTCCCAGACGTCCTTACACATGATTAATGCTGCTTCCCTCTGCTTCTGATCTTCCTTTGGGGAATTTTCTTACTCCTTTTGGCCATGAGCACGCGAGGGATGTGAAAGGGAAAGCGGCTTTTGGATGGTTGCTGAGTCTGTTGTGAGGAACGTCGAGTGAAGCCGAGCTTTAATGTGAGCTGTTTGCTTGTCGGAGTGTAATAGCTCTGGAGCTGTCATCGGGTGCAGCATTGTGTAAATATATATCCAGGCACTTCTTATGGAAGTGGATATGTGACCCAATAGGCTTTATTTAGCTCCTTCTGGTGACTGTGGGAATGCATCATTTTTGGCATGTCCGAAAGTAATCAGAGTAGATTCAGTCCTGTGGAAGTAAAGGAGAGTAAGGGCCTCCTTTAGAGGGCAGGGCTTTGCCCAAGGTGGGGGTGAATTCCTGAATTCCAGAATTTAGGGGCTCATTTTCTTCAAAGTGGATCAAGTTTTTCCTTCAATGCTCAAGGTAGGAAAATGATGGGATGGTGCATCTTCAAAACTCTCTGCATTAAGGGTTAGGATGGAGAGCCCTGAATTTGGTTTACATGGAGGCTTCAGAAAGGGAAATATCTCATGGAGGTCCAAGTTGCTGATTAACAGCTCCTGCATCACCACAGCAAGGCCCAGATGAGACACTGAGATGTTCCTCTGGAGTCCTGGGGATCTCTGGGTGCCCAAAGAGCCAGATGAGACACTGAGATGTTCCTCTGGAGTCCTGGGGAGCTCTGGGTGCCCAAATGCCCAGATGAGACACTGAGATGTTCCTCTGGAGTCCTGGGGAGCTCTGGGTGCCCAAATGAGACACTGAGATGTTCCTCTGGGGTCCTGGGGAGCTCTGGGTGCCCAAAGACCCAGGGCAGCAGCAGCAAGGGGTGATGTGGCAGCTGCTCCTCTGTGCTTGTGGGGAGAAACAGTTTGGAAATCACACCTCAACCTGCAAGTGAATAACTACATTTTCAATAGCCCAGCTAAGCATTTAATTTATAACATATTGTGGGAAGGTGGTGGAATTTTTTTCCAGAGGTTTCTTTCAATTAAAAAATGCCTTTTACCCAAAAATTTCCAGTGATCACTTTCCACTGCTGTTGTGAATTTTTTGTCAAAAAGTCTTATATCCAAAACTTGACACTTTGGGGTTGTAAAAGAGGTCCAGATTTGAAGATTTAGGTAAAAAGCGAATTTTAAAAAACCCCGGAACGTTTTGACAAATCCAGATTAATTTTCAATGAACTAAAAATTACTTTGGACTGAACAGCAGTTCTTCAGAAAGTCAGCTGAAAGAATAATTTTTTATTAAAATAATTTAGTATTAGATTAATTTTGTATTAGAATAATTTTGTACTAGAATAGTTATATCATCTAGAAAATATATTAATTTTATGTGTTTGTATTTAAATTTGTGTGTTTGCACTTACTCAAAGCTTGTTTAATATTATTTAAAGATCACATCACAACCAGTTTTAAACTTCAAATTGCTCCTTTTTTTTAAAATATGAGTTAATTTCTAATTTGCCTTTTTTGATACCCAAAAGTAAAATATTTAGCAGATCCCAACTAATTAACTAGAGAAAAAATAATTAAAACTCAAAGGCTGTTACTGCGCTTTGTCCAAAAACTCTGACTCCGGTGCCCTTCCTTTCTTTGATCTGATATTTCAAATTTAGAATGGACTTAAAGTGCTGATAAGCACATCCAAAGGGAGGGCCACGCAGTTGGGTTGGATGCTCTGCTTTCTGGAGGTCTCTGTCTCAGATAGGGATCAGATTTCCTCCTGTTTACATGTAAGAAGGTTGTGAAGATCTGCCATTCCAAGATCCATCTGGTTCTCGCATCAAATTAAACAGCAACGAAAGCCTGAGCACTGGGGCAGATTTTAAAATGTAGGAATGAATGTGTGTTTATACAGTTTCTGCATTAATGCTTCCTACGGTTTATTTTGAAAGTGAAGAAAGAACATTGCATGGTAGGCAACTTAACCCAAACAATATCGGTTTAAAGTTAGGGCCGTGCTCCTTGGAATATTTTCCTAGTGTTTTGAAGTGTCCACTTGAAGAGGGAGCAGGGAGGGGAGGGGGAAGAAAAGGATTGTTCTGTCTTCTGCTCTGTGTTTGGCCTGGCTCAGTAGGGCTATTGCTGTTGCTCATCTGGTATGGATTAGTCCTTCTCTCTCACACTCTGTCAACTTGGGTGTTCTGCACGCAGGCTGTTCCTGCAGGGGGCTTGGGTTTGCTTTTTTTAACGGCAGGAAGTGCCCCACTCAGACCACATGTGAAATTGTGTGGGAACAGTGGGGGGGATGAAAGAGCCCCATCAAACATACCAAAAGTGTGGGTGGAGAGACAGGGAGCGCAAGAGGAGAGATACCAGCTGAGTGATTGAACCTCCTGAGCTGCCCAGGATGGGGGCACAGCGGAATTTTTGCTGCCTTAAAAGTGTCTGTTGCTTGTGACATCCATTTCTAATATTTTAGAATATCTGGGGCTGTTGGGAGTGTGAGGGATTACAGCTGCTGCTTAATTTGTTCTAAATTTCCTGCGAGCCTCACCAGACATGTACAGGAAATAGGCAGTAAATGTTTAATGGGTAATACCTAACTGGACAATTAACAGGTGCTGTCACACTGGAAAGCCAAGCCTGGGTGTGTGGGTGCACCTTGGGGATGTGCAGCACCACCAGGAACAATCCCTGAGGAACATCTCTCACACATCCACAGAGACTCATCCCAGCCTGAGGTCCCTCACACTCCAAATTTCGCTCCTGTTCCCACATCAACACTTGCACCCAAGATTTTATCTTTTTTTTTTTTTTTTACTGATGATTTTGCTGTTTTCAGGAATAAATGTCATCACAGAAACTGGTCCAGCCTCCATCCAGCAGGATGCTGGGAAGCCGCCTTGCATCTATTTAGTGTGACAACTCCACATTTGTTTCTCACAGCCTGGAAGAAGCCAATCCAATACTCACCAAGAGGTAGAAAATTGTAACCTGATTTTCCACATCAGAATAAGTGCCTGTCACCTGTCTGTCCTGTCACCTCAGTGCTACCAGAGACTATCAGACATCTAAAAAAATAAAAACCAAACCCAAAACAATGGGTGGGATATTAAATGATCTTTCCCTTCTGGACTTTCTCAACTTCTGGCAATCAGCAGGTATGAGGTTTCCTGCTCTGGAGTCTGTATCTGGACTTTAATAGTCATTGATGGATGTTTTTTCTTCATTTTAAATTAATTTTTACTTCTGGTCTCCATAAAATTCTGTGGCAATGAGTTCTACAAGTTAATAGTGTATTCTGTGGAAAGTGTTCAGAATCTCAGTATTAAACGTGACTTTAATTCTGTGTTGGGGTTGTTTGTTTTTTTTCTCAGTAGAAGATTATTTTAAAATAAATTTTCCATGAGATTGCCAACACCATGGAAATCAAGTAGTGTCAATCAGATACAGTTACTGGGATTGGCTTCTCTGCCTCAAGATGCCAATTAAATTTTTAAAAAATATTTTATTGTGTTATTTCTATTTTCATATTTTTATTTCTATTAAATGTTGTTACAACTACAATTGCACTTCAATTATTTTGCTGCAATAGCAGCAATCTTTTGCAATTTTTCATTATCAGCAGATAAAGTATTAGGGAATAACCTCTTTTTAAACCTTCAACCTTCTTTACTAGTTATAAGCCTGCAATTAAGTTCTGATTGTTCAGAATGATTGTATTTCCAGCGGAGGTAGAATTAGGTTAATTGAATTGCTATTATTACCTACAGAGCAATATTGGTTTAATATGTTTGGCCAACATAAAGTAAACCTCTGCTCTGGAATTTGCTTTTATTAAGTTCAAGTGCAATCGAGTTCAAAAGATCCTTCTGTAAGACTTCACTGTCCCCTAATAGTGCATGACTAATGTCTTACACTTGGCTTTCCTATAAATTGCTCTCTTTACCGAGCAATTTCTGTGTCAATACTCAGACATCCTTATCAGCACTTGATGTTCATGTAAACCAACTCTTGTTAATGACTACAAGGATAGGGAGGAGGGAAAAAAAGTAACATTGCCCAGACCACAAGGCTCCTGCTCCATCTGAACTTTGAAGTCCAGCTGTTAATAGCAGCGTTGACTACTTACATAAAAATGTGTAGTAAACTGCACTGACATTGTCTGATTTCCAGTGATTGGTTTAAACCATCACAAATGGCTCTGAGCTTCCACCCTTTTTTCATCTCTCTGTCCCCTGGTTGTCACTCAGGATGATTAACGCTGCTTTCTGATACCAAGGCTTTTGTCCCAGACTGAAAAAAAGTAAACATTTTTACAGTTGGGAGCAGGAATATTTTCAAACAAGTTCCCTTTTGCATGAACAAGGGATCCCCAGCTGCTGTTTATTATCTCTCTGTTTACATCACACATGTGCATGTGGAGGACAAAGTAGTTCAATAAATTACTCCTCGAGGTTGGCCAGTCCTGGCTGCAGCAAACAAAAGCATTTAATGGTTTATTGAATGTCTCTGAATGTTCCTACGGTCATTTTTAACTCTCACCAAGTAGTCGGGCTGATTTCATCTGCTTTACTACTTTGTTTGGGGCTCAGAATGTTTTTCCTTATTGGTGCAGTGAAATAAATTATATCCATGCTCTACTGTTAGAGTATTTCACACAGATCAGCACGGGCTTGATATCACACTGACACTGGGGATGTGGATTCTTGCCCTGGAATTACCTAGAGCTTCCATGAGAACTGATGAAGATCCTAACACCTCGTTTTCACACTCAGTAATTTGCCCAATATCTCCATTTCTGGGTTTCTTGTATTGGAGAATAACTTCTTTCTAAGTGAAGAAATCTTTTAAAAAGTAACAGTAGGAAGATAATGGGTTTTCCCCCCTAACAATAACCAACCCACCCTGTGCAGTTGTGCACTCACACTCACATTCATGCCACTTTGCCCAATTATTGGAAATTCCCTACATTTTTTGATACAATCCCTGTTTCAGATGTGATTTTGGCTGCTCTTTTCCACACAACCTGCAGTTGTGCATTGGGATTTGCCTGCTGGTGAGGTTGAGTCTGCCTGCTCCTCCCAAGCCCTTGCTGTGCCATCCCTTAAAACACAACTTAAAACAACACCAGAAAATTCCCTTCAGGAACCTCAAACTTGCAATATCATTGCAGAAAGTGGCTCAGATAAGCTTAAATCTTTGCTGTCTGCAAATGCTCCTGTTTTCTGCTGCTGGGAGTGTTTCATGAATATGCATATGTGTGTGTGTTCTCTCAGGCAGCATTTTTAGAAGCCTTTGTGGAATAATGGAGGGAAAGCCACAGTTTGGAGCCCGTTGTCTCAACAGCATCATCTCAAAGCGATGCAGTCATGAAAGGATGTCCTGCCTGTGTTGTTCTGATACAGAGGATGAAGAGCCACCAACAAGATCTACCTGCAGTTTATCTAAATTTTCAAAAGAGAAATAGCAGTTAACCTTTCTGTAGCTAAAATACTTGGATACCTTTCTTTGGTATGTTTAGACCTTTCTTTGGCATGTTTGGACTCAAGTAAACATTGCCCCACAATGAAGTATCAGAAATGGAAGCAGTAAGGAGCAGGAATTTCCCACAGACAGCCTGTTCTGGTACAATTTTCCAGTCCAGGTTTCTTAACTTAAGAAATGTGAGTATTTCTAAGCCTTGGGAACCAGATGGACTCTGGGAGGATCCTCTGACTGAAACACCAGATTTTTCAGACTGTGTTACAACGAAGTTACACCAAGTCTGAAGGTACACAGTAGTTGTAGTCAGTCAAATAAAGACACTGACTTTCTTGATTCATTTTTGGCTAAGAGCAATCTCTTACACATTCCTACCTTTCACCCCTTCTTCATTAAGTGGAAAATCCAAAGTTTCCTTTAATCAGGTTTGAGCTCGGACTGATGTGATGTTTACTGACTGAGACAGTGGGTTTCAAACGACGACGTCAGGAACATCTGGCCTTGTGGCTTGGCAGAGAGCCCAGCAAATTGCCAGTCCCATGGCCCAAGTTCACAAGCAGCTTTGGGGCTTTCATCTTGTAACAAGGAAACCCTGAGGACAGGGAAGGTGGTACTGCTCCTCCCTGTTCAACCATTCTACTTTACTACCCAGGTGCTCCACGGCTCTGGGTGCTCTCAGAGTCCTCAGATTAGGGTCCTCCAGGAGTCCATCCCAGCTCTGCCATGCTGGCCTTGCCACTCACCATGCTCCTGTTGTGTTGCACCATTTTCACCAGCTGCCACTTCCAAGGAGCAGATGGGACAAAGGAAGGCTGTGCTTCCTCTGAGCAGGGACAACACACAGCCCATCCCTGTGTTCTCCCCAACCCATCCCTGTGTTCTCCCCAGCCCATCCCTCTGTTCTCCCCAGCACATCCCACCCAGACTCTCCATGTTTCCATCTGCCACTCCTGGCTTCACACACAGCTGTCCCCTCAGGCATCCAAGGGGTCTGTGCCACGCAAAGGGTTGAACCCAGGTCTCCAACCTCCCAGTGGAACAGCCTGACCAGAAGACTGAGCTGACACTTTGACAGCAAAGCCTGCCTGGAAAGAGCAGCAGCAGCAGATGTTCTGCATAAGGAAAACATTTGCATCCAGAGCATTTTATAGCTCCATGCATGTTTTAAAAGCTAATTCTGTAACACTTTATTTGTGCGAATCACTCCTACTCCAACAAGTAGATCCATCCACTCCAGAAAATGAGGCAGGAAGATTTCAGGTGCAGACTGAGGTTGGATTTCACTGTGAGGAACCTTAAGCATTGTGACCTGGGACCATCTGGCTCAGACTGCATCCTCTGTAATGGCTTGTTGGCTGGAGCATGAAAGTTGAACCAGTTAACAGTGAGCAGGAGACCCCTGTGTCCTGTATATATGTCATTACAACATACCCTGACCCAGGGAAACAGCAGGGCCTGTTTAAATACAGGTGAAAATTTCTGTAGGTAGAGGGTTATGTGGCTTTCACTGCCTGGAAAAGGCATGTGAAGAGGGTCATGTTCAAATGAGATGTTTGTTTGTTAGAAAACAAAACATAACACAGTTCTTTAGGGATTAACACCAGTTATCTCCAAATGGTTAGTGAGGTGAGGGACACAAGGCAGCCAAGGGAAAAAAAGCCTTTCCAAAACTCAGTGACCAATGGCCAAGAGAACAGAGTGTCTCCATCCTGAGCTGCCATGAGCCCTGAACTCTGCTGGCACTGTCCAACCTCCTTCCCTGAGAAACACGAGGCTCACGGAGAAAGTCATCTTTGTTTCATGGAATATTTACATTGGAGAAGGGAAGGTCTTTTGTATATTGTCACTGACCTCTGGAGGGAGGAGGGGGGTGATTGTAATCAGGTTTCACGATCATAATTTTCACAGCTGCACATAATAATTTGATTCAGGTATTCGATTCAGGCACTGAAGCTGAAAACTCCTCTAGAACCAACAACTGCTCTGCTTTCCCACAGGCTGCTCTGCACAGAGGTCCCCTCGGCCTGGGCATGGGCCATGCATGGAAAACTTTTGTGCTGGACACTCTAAGAAAAGGAAAAGGAATAAAGAAGTTGAATAAAAATGCCTGTGCCTAATGATCTTTTGTGTCTGATGATTTTTTTTTTCTTCCAAACATTCATAAATGAAAAGGAAGAGCTAATAGGAGTTTGGCTCCATCTCCTCTTCCTGAGACAGAGTGGGGTCTACAGAATTTCCTGCTCCTGTGCAGCTATCTTAGAAAGGCTTCAAAACACAGCCAGGTCCAAGAAAAATCAAAGGGCCATCTCTGAAAAGGGATACAGAATTTCCAGATCCCAGGGTGGGAGCTCCATTGATGTGGCAAATTACGTGGCTGTGGAAAAAGGAAGCAGGTTCAGGGTAAGATTTCACATGGATGGCCTTTAGTGCCTCCACAGCGTAACAGGGAGGTGGGGAGGGGGTGCCTGGATGGGGGAGAGGAAAGATTCAGATTCCTTATTTCCTCTGTAACAAAACACAGTCCCTTACACTGCCCTACATGACAATAACATGGGATTACATTAAAAGCCAGGGTTCAAACATTTGTCCCTTCTATGTTGAAACTTGAGAGACATTATTATGTAGCCTGCTCTGGCTGTGGAGTCTCCCACAGATGCTGTCAGGGTTCAAAGGGTCAGAATAAGGCAGGGTGGATCAGAGGGAAACTTTTATTCCCCAAAAGACTTCAGCTGCCTGTCCTAGCTGGAAAACTGTCCATCTCCTCTGGTTTTGAGTGTGTGTGTTTGCCTTATTTTCACACCTGAATTAGGTGGGTTCAACTGGAGGGCTGTGATTGCTCAGGCTGAGGCTTCAAAACAAAAACTGGAAGCAGAAATTCACTTTTTTCTGCAAGCAGCTCTCCTGCCCCACTAACACTGACTCAGGAGAGCTGATTCACATCGATCAGAATAAAAGGGCTGAGCAGAAGTGAATGAAGAAAACATGAGATCTACCAGCACAGAAACCTCTCAAAGACTTTGATGTAGTGGGATGTAAATCATCACAACAGGGCAACAAATCCCCAGGCATCACTGAAATACATAAAGACGCAGGATTTTTATGCTAAAAATGGGTCTGAAGGAGCATTCCCCCATTTTTAAAGAAACCTTATGGAAATACCCCACAGGAGTGGTGGGAGGCAAAGGTTAGGTGGCCAGCAGAGATGTGTGGGAAAGCCCATGACCTCTGAGCACACAGTTTGCCATTTCTATCATTGTCTTTCCACATTTTAAGCATCAGGGATAATCTGGAATGCACTCCTTGCTTCAGAGACAGATGGCAGCGAGGAAGCAGGTTGGAAGAAAAGAATAATAAATATCTGAAGGTGAGTAAAAGCCTTGGCTTCAGGCAGCTGCGCCTGTGGTTTTTCTCAGGGTGCACAAATGTCCCCTCATTCACTCTGCTGAGTGGTTCTAGTAACTCTTTTATTGCGTGTTTCCTGTACTGTCTGGCCAAGGGTCAGAGATGTGAAGTCCTGGGGGAAATCTGGAGTTGAGAGCACGGTGTGATGGGGGTGTGATAAGGCAGATTGACGGGCTGCTTTGTGGCAGGGAAAGCAGAGCTGGCTTGGCAGGGCAGGAAAGGTTGTGGAAAGTTTCTTTGTTAGCAAGAAAGGGTATTTATTCCAATTTTTGGACAACTCAGAAGGCAGCTCTGTGGACAGTAGCTGAACAGTGGATAGATTTAAAACACAAACCCCATTTGAAATCCTTTTACACCCTTAATGCCAGGAAGGGGAACATCACAAACTGTGATTCACCACTGGATAGACAGAGATTTTATCTTGTGTGAGTTATCTGCTGGCCACAGGGTGATTGCAGGTCCATGGTTTGGAGGCAGCTCTGTGCTGGAACTACCCTTGGGAGGGCTCTGAAGGTTGACATTTGCTAAAAGTGTTACAGAGCCATCCATCAACTGAAAATAGTTGGAAGAGGGCAGCCAACTTCCTGGTCCCATCCATCCCCTGTCAGCAGACCTGGTGGAGAAGTCGTGTTTCCACTGTCTGAAGAGCATTACACACAGTGAGAATTTGGGGGCACTTATTTGTGCTTCATTTCATTCTGGGGTGAAAGTTTGCGTCCCAAAGTGGACAACCAGCACGGATGGGAGAAGGGTCATTCCATAAAGCAGAGCTGTGAAAGTGTTTAGGACAGAAAAATGGAGAAAAAATTGTCAGAGCCAAAATACACAGCGAGGAGTTGACATAGGAGGCTGAAAGAAGATAGGCAGTTTGTAATTACTTACATTGGAGTTGGGCCAGGACATCGAGGTTAACATCACAACTTCACAAGGACTTCAGAAGCAGCTGAGGATCTCTCTGAGCTGAGAAGACACGCAGGGAACTTCCCTGAACCCTCCTGACTTGGGCCATCATGTGCAACACATGCAAGTTCTCGCCCGGGCCGGGGCCAGGGGGAGCACAATGGGCAGGAGTGAGATCTGCTACGTGTTCATTGACATTCCAAACCCAAATAAACAAACAGAGGGGCTCCTGCTCCTCAGCTCAGGGCTCTTGGGCTTCTGCCACGGAGTTGTCATTCCTCCTGACAGGGTTCATCTGCCTGGGATGGCTCACCTTCGGAGAGGAGGGAGCACAGGAGGGACATGGGAGCATGAAGGAAAACCAGCTGCAGCCCATGAGCATCTCATGGCATAGAAAACAGAAGGCAGAGCTGGAAGAAACTCCACACAGCAAAGTCAGAACCAAGATTTTTCTTTTTTTTTTCAAAAAATAAATTTATTTCAATAAACATAAAGGCCACCTCTGGGCTCATCCCACTTGGAAGCACAAGCTCCTGGGTGTCTCTCCACCAACACTGTATTTTATGACAGCTCTTGATTTGACCCTACCCAGACTCAGAGGCAATAATTTTGGAATGTTTCTCTCCAGAAAGACCATACCTCAAGTTTTTCTTGGAACTCAGTTATATTAAGAGCAATCCTGTTCTGTGGGGGCTAAACTTTCATTTTGATTTCCTGCTAAGAACTCAGGTGTTTGAACCATGAACTGAGATGCCAATGGTTCACCTTCTTGCTTTAATTTAAGCAAAGCTGCAGCCTCACAAAAGGAGCACAAGAAATGCTAAAAAAAGCAAAGATGGCATATAGACCATGACATGGGAGCAAGGAAATTTCTTTTATCCATTAAACCTCGTGAAAGGAGGGTGAGAGAAAAGAAGGCTTTGGCAAAAGACCTTTTGCACATGTTCAGAGATGTATAGAAGAGCTGTCTACCAGTCAAAATAGGAAATACCACCCATTAAAGCTGGATATTGGAAGGTCTGAAAAGCTTTGTGAAACTGTGCCATGGAGTGCTAAGTAGAATGGAAAAACCATCATTCCTAAAGCCAGTCTCTGGAGATTTCTGGGAAAATTGGCTCCCCCACTAATTTTTGCTTGATTCTTGATGTGACTGGACTTAACCCTGGCAAGGGCTCTAATCTACTCACATAATCTGGCTGCAAAACTGCCATATTGCAAAGGGCTGGGATGCTGTTTAGGTAATTTAACTTCACTTTTTCTGTTGCAAGCAGAGCCAACCCTTTTCATTCCCTTGAACAGCTTTCCCTTCAAAGGGACTGTGGAAAAGACTCGTTTCTTGTCCCAAGTGACAGATTTTGAAGCTATCTCAAAGATATCTTGTCCAACAGAATTACCCTCCACAAATCTGACCCTGACAGAGCTGAGGTAAAGTGGGATTTTTAACCTCCAGCACTAAAACATGTCAGGAGAGTTGTAGTTGTGGCAGAAAGACCTCGAGGTGGCTGAAATTTATGGAGAAGAGATGTTAAAAGTGTTAAATTCCAGATGTTTGGAGCTCCAGCCATTTGGTGAAGGATCGTGGAATTTTGGACCATTTCTCAAGCACAGATTTCTACCTCAGAAATCTGTTCAAAGTGTGGCCCAGCTATTTAATTGTCTGTCATAATTTATGCAAATATTTTATTCACATCCTAGGCTATGAGATATTTGCTGTTTTTTAGAATCATGGAAGGAGGTGTTTCAAGTGCCATATTCTCAAAAGGGTATCCATGTATTTCTAGCAAAGAAACCCCTCTAAAATGTCACTAACTTTTTAATTTATTGAGGAAACTTGAGAGATGACTTGTTCCAGAATTATTAGAAAATGCAGGTTAACTTCAAGTTACTTTAACCCCTCTGAGCTCATTTTAGGCTAAATATGATGGATAAAGTTTGTCATTTCAACTATATTGATTTCTGTTCAATCCTTGCCTCAAATATTTAAGTTCCCATGAGTGTTTGCAGGATGAGGATCTGTAACAGCAGAAATATGTGTTGAAAAGTCAAATTATACACCTCCCATCCCAAATTGTGGGAAAAGGAAATCAGGGATTCTAACAAAATGGGAACAATTTGTGCCAAGATGGAGTATTTTAGTGAACTAAAAAGGGTAAATGAGAATTAAGTAGATAAAAGAAAAAAGCAATTACAGGAATGATTTTTTATTTTTTTTTTACCCTTTAATCTTAGTAGCAGAAACATTCTGCTGGGGCTTGGTCCCTTTCCCAGACCAGTGATCCAATGTGGTACATCATGGAAGGAAATTTTGGGGCAGATTTTCTCTTCTTGTCTATCTCTGCCTGTCTCTATTACAGCAAAATTGTTTCTTTCTTGTTGCTTCCCCACACTGGTTGGCACGAGCCAGCACAGCCAGACCCAGCTTTGTTTGCCACCTGGAAAGGAGTGAGGTGGGATTTTTCAGAGGAAGAAGTGATGGCAGAAACGCTTTGGGGTGAAAATAGATAGGCCCAATCAAAAAATAAGTTCCCCCCTCTCTGACATTCTCAGCCTGTTTGGGAATGACAAATTAGAGGCATGAAAACAAGCAGGGATGTGACAGCCAGGGAGGGCAATGGTGTGCAAGGAATGGCTTAATAACAGGTTGCACTGATGGACAAATTGCACCTCTGGACTGTTTGGCTCCTTGTGTCTGCAGAAGGATGCTTGGATCTTTGTCAGGGAAAACTGAAGGATGGCTCCCAGTTGGCCCATGCAAATAATCAGCTGGCCCAGCCTCCAGCAACGGGCCATGGCCCTGGCACAGCCCTAATCCCTGACTCCCAGGGGCCCTATCAGTGGGAAACCAAAAGGATGCAGGGGAAAGGGTCGGGCAGGCTTCAGAGGAGACATGGGCTTGGTTTGAAATTTAACCCCTTTGTAGTTTAAATTTCATCCAGATCTCCACGTGGCCAAGTGGCCCTGTTTGCCTCTGAGCAGCCAGAGGGACTGCCCAGCACCAGCCTCAAACACCTGGATATCACACAGGGGGGATTTCTTTGGATTTCTCACTTGGATTTCTCCTCTGATGGTCTGCAAGGAGAGACTTTATATGCCCCAAAAGCTGCTCCCAGGGAATATTGCTCTGCACACACAAGAAATGGGGTCTGTGGGAGTCTGACCATCACACTGCAGGTTTTCTGTGCTGGCAATTCTTGCTCCAGCAACTCATTTATACCTGGCATAAGATAAGCTGTCGTTATTAAACACACCATGACTTTAAGAAATAAGGCTTCCTAAAGTAACCTGTAATACTTCAACAATATAAACTGTCTTTCCTTGTGCTGGACATGATGTACAGCACTGCCCATGACCTCGTGTAATTCCTCCTGGTGGCTGTTGCTGAAGGTCTGCAAATTTTTCTTGGTCCTAATTCTTCAGTGCAGCAGTTGGGGCTGCTCTGTCCTCACCTCCTCCTTCTCCAGAGTGTCCCAGGACATTTTGTCCCCTTTGCTTTTCCATCTTCCTCAGTAAAAAATTCTACAGCCTTCCCATCAGGGCTGGAGAGGAACAGATTAGAGTGGAAAAAGGAAATGGTAAAGGCAGGTGGGAGCTGCTGGGGCCACTGGTGTTCCCTTCCTCAGGAGACATTCCCACCACAAACCCCCTGAGCTGGTTCTCAACCCTCATGTGACACAAATACCAAATAATGATGGTAAATGCAAAGAATGGGCTTGTGGGATGACCCCAAATGGCTTGTGGTGTGGGGAGAAAATATGTCCTGTAAACTGAGGGGAAATGAAAGCACCTCCTCCTCTTCACTGAGGTCTTTTGGCGGATTTTGAGGCACATTCTTCAGGCTTCAGCTGGGCATTTGGGGTTAGCACAGATGCCATCTGCCAGTGGCAGTGTTTTCCACTGGAGATGCAGACCAAAGAAAAAGAGAAAAAAAATAATTGGTCTTGACATTTCCCCAGAGGAGTTTCTGCCCAAACTAACTCTTGTAAAAAAAAAAAAAATCCCAAAATAAAACTGTTCAGCAAAGTATTTTCCATTCTTTTTTATTCTGTGCATCCTGTCTTTTGGGGGGCATCACTTCTCTTCCTATGCACTCTATTGGTGAGTGTGCTCTACCAAAACCAGTAAAATACTCCAAATAAGTTGTTGTTATGCAGCTCCTCCTCTTAGTCAGTTCTAATTCTACTACCTGAAAGTTCCACTCAAGATGAAAAATAGTCATTGATTTTGATAATTTAGTTCAACAAAAAATTATAAAGTATTTGTCTTCTATTATCCTAAAAATAT
>JAWWEV010000022.1:18126888-18144813 GCA_035583235.1 Hafferia zeledoni
AAAAATAGTCATTGATTTTGATAATTTAGTTCAACAAAAAATTATAAAGTATTTGTCTTCTATTATCCTAAAAATATCGTTGGTCTCATGGTCTTTTCTGCCTTCACCATTAATGCATAATTTTATCATTATTATTATATTACAGTATATTATATTATTCTTACTATTATCATCGTCATCATCATCATCATCACCTTTAATCACAGAATGATTTGGGTTGGAAAGAACCTTTGAGATCATCTTGTTCCAGCCCTCAAGGTTAATATTTAACTGCTCACTTTATTTATAATTAGGGACTTGTAATTATTAATACAGGGACCTACAATCTCTATGGAAAATCCAAAGAATTCTCAAGTGGTAGGAATTTAAAAGCCATCCCACCCCACCACAAAGAACTGGAGAATTGGGATTTAAGGACATAATCAATGCCATCAACACATGTGAGTGGCTGGAAGGGACAGGGCTGGACTGGGAAGAAAAGCATCATCCTTTGTGAAGGTGAATCTCGTGTAAAAAAGCTGTGCTATTCCAATTAAAAACCCCCAAAATACATTAGATGTAGTACAGTCATATCATGAGGCTGAAGGGTGAAACATCTGAAATTCATGAGGTGGAAAAACAAGTGGTTGCCCAGCCCATTTCTGGGGTGTTAATGAAGAGCCTTGAAGACACGTGGGAGGGAGTTCCCTAATCTGGGATTACTGGTGATGACAAAGGGCAGGACCAAACCTCCACCGTGCTGGCAGAGTTCTGTAGAGCATCTATAGAGACTTGGGCATGGGAAGCCAACCAAAACTTTAATCTCTGATTAAAAAAGAAAATAAAAACAAAGATGGAAAATAAGTGGGTTTTCTTAAATGTGTTTACACACACACACAGGCAGTTGCTTCTTTCTAACTGCTAATGAAAACAGGATACACAGGCAGGGCTGGTACCTTCAGTAATAAATACATGTACAGTAGTCCTGTAATCCATGATTTCACGCTCAGGGAAAAGGTGGCCCAGCACAGCTATGAGTCACACAGAGTTTAAAATCATGGGAGAGATTTTATGAGGGAGAAACTTATTTTAAAAGACACACAAAGTGTCTGTCAAGGAGCAAACCAAAAAATGCATTTAATTGTGATTTTGTTTCAAGCAGTGGAATTTCTCACTCTTTCTTAATCAGGCACATAATTTTGTGGCTATGGAGCACAGGGTCACCCTGACACTGACTGAACTATTCAGACAGGATTTTTCCCTTTCCTCACCCTTGTAAATGTGATACCAAACTGTTTTAGTTCAGAAGTAGAGGGAGATTGTCTTTCAAAACTGGCATTTTGGCAAAGCTGCTCTTGAGGTTGTAATCTGATCTGAAGGCCCCAAAAATGAAAACTTTTGACCTCCTTTCAAAGGAGAATAAGTCCTCAGCTGTAAAGATCAGAAGTTCACCGTGAGGCTCCGTATTTGAATATTTGCCTAATGCTCAGCGCGGTGAAACACCCAACTTCTTCCGCTGAGATCAGTCTGAACTGTCAGAGCCATCCAGGATTTAAATCCCTTCCAGCCTCACCCAGTTGGGATGAGTTGCCTTTGATCAACAAGGGTAAGTAATCCCTGGTGTGTCAATGCTACAATTAACCCACTGTGTCCAATTCGCACATGACGCAAATCTATCACGGCTCTGCTTCAGCAACTTCAAATCCAACTGTTTCAACTGTCGGCTTAAAGCCTCAATGTGATTGTGCAGTCAAGGAAAAATGCAGGAAAATGAAGGTATTGCCTCCCATTACATTTGTTGTGTTTTATGCTTCATGGCCATGTTTTTATTGACCACTGCTTTATTGTTGAGGAGCACTGGCCCAACCCAGCCCAGACCCCAGTTAAGCTCTGGGGAGTGGGATTTATTGGATGTCCAGCAGATGATGGATATTTCCTCCCAGGGTGAGTTATTTATTTGTCTGGAGCTGTTGGCAAGCACCAAGTTCTGACTCTCACAGGTAATTTTGAAAAACGTGGTTTGCAAGAATATGAAAGAAAGGAACACAACTTGGTGACCACGCCAAAGGGTCACCTACGGCTTCTTAAATGCTCGTTGTGTCTCTGGTGGAGGAGCTTGAATGAAATCATTTATATGAACTGCAATATCTGGCTCACTCCACTGATCTCCACAATCAAACAAGAGCGATTTGGAGGGGAGAAGGGGAAGGGGGGGGTTGGCGAAAGTGTGTATAATTAAAACCTTGTTCTAATCCTGCTTTGATGCTTTTGCCAGGACAGGTTGGACTAGTCAAAAGTCCCAAACATTTTAGGTAGGTTTTTGTTTTGCTTTTTTGGTTTTTTTTTTTATTCTGTCAGTGGCTGCAAAGCAGCAAAGTGGTTATTAGCCTTATAAGGTATCAAGGTAAATATTTCGGATCCCCTGTGGATTTCAGTCTCTCCCGACTCGGTTTATTTGTTCTTGTCAGTGGACAGTGAAGTTTTGTTTGTCGAAACCAGTTGGGGCAGAGAGTGACAGCAACAGCGCGCTGTGATTTATTTTCTGCCAGCCCAGCACTTCCCCCACGCTTCTTCCCCTGCCCCACGGCCCCCATAGCCCTCCCACCCCACTCTTAGGACAGGGGACACCACCAGCATCTCAGGCACCAGCTGTGGGGTGACCCTACACCTATTCATAGGACACCACCAGCATCTCAGGCACCAGCTGTGGAGTGATCCCACACAAACCCCTCTCTAAGAGTAGGGGACACCACCGGCATCTTGGGCACCGGCTATGGGGTGACTCCACACTTACATTGGGGGACACCACCAGCATCTCAGGCACCAGCTGTGGGGTGACCCTACACCTACCCATGGGACACCACCAGCATCTCAGGCACCCGCTGTGGGGCGATCCCACACAAACCCCCCAGTGCCAGGGCTTTTCCTCCTCTCTGTCTCAGGACTCTGCTCTTGACCAGTGTGACACCAGTTTGAGGGCCATGGGGTCCTTCTCGTGTCAGGTTTGTCCGCAGGGGGGTTTTCCTTTCTCATGGACATGGATGCTGGTGGCCCATAGGATGGGGATGTACAAGGTGTTGATCTCCAATGGCACACCCAATGGGAATGGGTAGCTGGGGAAGCAGTGGCCACCATGGGAATTGGGGCTGATGCAAACTCAAGGTGTGCACACAACTGCAGTCAATCTCATCTCACAAACAACTACAAAAAGGGTGTGAAAACCTGCATAGAATCATTTAGATTGGAAAAGACCTGAGCACCATGTCCAGCCCTTCCCCCCGCACTGCCAAGCCCATCTCTAAACCATGTCTCTGAGAGCCACATCTACACATCTTTTAAATCCTTTCAGGGATAGTGACTCTCCCTTTTCCCTCAGAAGCCTCTTCCAAAGCTTGACAACCCTTTCCATGAAGGCTTTTTTCTTGATATCCACCTCTCTTGGCACAACTTCTGGCCATTCCCTCTTATTCTATCAAACATGACATCCTCCTGTCCTTGCAAACATGACTTCATTACCTAAAACTCCATTGCCAGATGGAACCTCTTCAGCTTGAAGGCGGAGAGGATGGAGAGGAGTTGAGGCAGTCAAGTCTCAAAACATCTCTTTGGGGTATTACTTTAGGGGGGTTGTACTGAGTCTCTTGAATGGACGTTGAAAGCAGAACAGATTGCTTTGCAAAAACCAGCTTCCCTCTGCAAAAGCATTTGTTTAAAATGCAGGAGGGGTCTGATGGAACAGACTTAAGGAAATTGGTCTCTTTAGCTTATTAAAAAGATCAAACAGAGACTTGATTACAGCACATAACTATTTTCACCGAGGAAAAATAACACATATTAGAGGTTTGTTTAATTTAGCCCATGCAATGGCTGGGAGAAAAAGCCAAATAAATTGAAATTGGAAGCGAAGCGTTTCATTTAATTCTGTTCCCTTTGTGGGGAAGAACAAGGTTGGATAACAATGACAACAAACAACAGCCACAGCCAGGGGTGTGCCATGGAAATGATCTGAAGGAAAACCTTTCTGGGTGACGTGGGTTGTCAGGCCAGGGATTGTGAGGCAAATGCAAAGAGTGGATGTGAAGCAACAACTGGAACAGGAAGCCAAAAAAGCAGAATAATGCTGATACCAGAGCCCATCTCAATTAGAGGCTCATGGGAAGAGCCTCAGCCAACCCCATGGCCAAGACACAAGGAGGTGCTCTCAGGACCAGGTATCCCATCCAGCTTAGCTAAAACTACTACAACTCTGGCACAATTTATTTGATATTCCAGGCATTTGTCCCTTCCCTCCTATGCAGAGATATTTTACAAGATCCTCTTTGCTCTCTCCTGGACTTCACTGCAAAGACCTTGAGGTCTCTGCAAGGGCATGGGGAGTTTCTTCTGCCAGGTGCCAGTTGGGTCTGTAGCAATCAGGTCTGTACAGCAGAAAGGGGAATTCTGGGCATAGAAACCACAGAGCTGGATTTTTGCAAACCAAGCAGAGACAGGAAGGGAGTGGCCCTGTCATTAGGTGTCCCTGCAGAAGCCAACAACTAGACTAGCTCTTCTTTTCTGTGGGACATGGACCTGTTGGAACGACTCCAGAGGAGGACCATGAGCAGGGGCAGAAGGCTGAAGAGCCTCTGCTGAGGAGACAGGCTGAGAGAGCTGGGGGTGTTCACCCTGCAGAATAGTGTATTGTCAATATTTCCCCCTCCACTCCTGACTAACAGCCCACACCAGTTCAGAATTTTCTGGCCATTGAAGCAGCAAATGGAAATGTTCAGTTCTAGTGCCAGAGATGGTGCTAAAATCCCCTGGGACATGAATCATCCCATTGCAATAATAATGGTGTTCTGTGCTCAGTGGGAAGAGTTTGTTGAACTGTCTGCCCTCTCCCAGCCCAGTTCAGCAAGAGACTCATGGACTGAAATGAAAGTAATTTGCTGTGCTGTGACTTTACCTGGGAATTATTTCACATCTTTCATACTGGGGACAGAACTTGGCCCTTCTTTCTTCATGATTTCCTTCTCCTTCCTTTATATTTGCTGATCTCCAAAAAATGTGTTGCTCTTTCCATGCTCTGCTGTTTTGACTGTTTTCATTTATTTATATATTTCAATATTCCCTTGACATAAACAACAAAAACCACATCAGTAATACAAGAAGAAGCTTAAGGTTCAAAATGTTTTCAGCTGAAAAACACAAATGAATTATTCTTAACAGCACATTCTGAAGGCTGAAGTCTATAATTTAGTCTGACATTTTAAGTGTACATCACTTGAATTGCTGCCAGCTTTCTAGAGTGATTAGGTGACTTGAAAAAAGCAAATATTTTTTCATATGATTCCACTGAATTGGAGACTCTGCTGCTGAAAAGACTTCAATAATCCTGGCTGTATTTATTTCCTAAAGCCTCACTCATCATTGTCAAAATGTTATCAGCCATCCCCAGCTTTCTCTCCAGCCCAGAATTTAATTCCAATTATTAAAAAAAAAAAAAAAAAAAAAAAAAATAATAAGAAAAAAATCCCATCCTGGAAATGAATCTTCTACAGCACTCTCTATTTTTCACATAAGACTTAATCAGTTATTAAATGGAATGTATTTGTTAAACAGAATGTATTTGCCACATAACTGTTGTGCTTCAGTGAAACTACTTTGATGGGTTGGAGGAAACCATGGCATGAGGCTTGAGCAGCCTTGCTGGGGAGCTGGAAGCACCTGGAAACACCTGGAAACACCTGGAAACACCCTGGTTTGGGGGAATCTGCAGCAGCACTTTGAGATCTTGGGCACAGGATGCAAATTCAGCAGTGAGGGTTGCACTGGAAGAAGTATCAGATGGGAAGGAGCCCATTCTTGACCTTTTCTCCTAACTGGAACTAGAAATGAAGAACCTGGTTCCCAAAACACATTTCCTCTGTTTGAACAGCTCCCAGGAGAAGGATCAACCTGGTTTATTTGGCCCCAGGAGTAGCAGAGAAACTCAGTGCCTGCAAAAGCTGTGGTAGGTTTGTCACCTCCTTTGTCCTTCCAGGATCTTGGTCTCTGTTATTTGTCGTATCAACAGCTGGGAAACAGGCTGTTCTCCCCTGGAAAAAAAACACCTAGAAAGAACATTTTGTGCCTTAAGAGAAGGCAGTGGAAGAGGAGCCAGCAAGGGAAACTCATCTTAAAGCTGACAGTTCAGGGGAGGGCTTTAGGCAGAGCCAAAACTCTCTCATTCTGGGAGGAGTGTTTATGCAGTGATTTATACAGGATAACTGTAGGGGCATAAATCCACACCTTTCCCTGCTTTGCTGGGGCTTTCTTGGAAGTCAAAGTTTTGCCCTTAACTCCAACAGGAGCAGCGTTTCCTCTAAAATTACCTAAAGGAAAAGTTCAAGACATCATTGAATGTACTTCATTTATTTGGAGTTGGTATTTCATGACAGTTGATTTCTGAAGTTGTTCTGAGTGTATCCATGTGCAAAGCTCCCAGGTCTTTAGGACTGGGTGAGGGCTTGTAGCTGTTGGTTTGATTGTCACCTAAAGGTAGATGGTTGGTGCTGTAGTGCCCTGGATCATGAAGGTCTAATAGAATTAAGATGCCTTTGAGACTCCCTGGAAAATCCCAAGTTTGCTGATATCTGGGTGGCATCAAGGTCAGGTTTCCATATCTCAGTGATGAACTCTCAGTGACTTTCTGCATCTGCAGATGAACTTTCCCTGCCTGTGGTGGGGAAATGGTAGTGAAGGAGTCAGGGGAACTAAGCCTCGAGTTAGCACGTTTATACCTTAGGGGGGTTAAGGAGTTCGTGCCTGTTTTTACAGGGAGTTTTTCAACCTGCTTTGAACTACCTTAAAACAATAAAGTTCCCTTTGCAGCAGCTCAGTTTAAGGGAAAAATGTACTGTATTTTAATTCTCCTGCTGAAAAGTGATTATGAAGCCAAGTTCAGAATTCAGTGTCAATTTAGGAGAATTAAAAAGGTGTGGTAACATTCATCCCACCTGGATTGCTCTGCAGGAAGGAGATATTGAAAGTCCTTCATGGACCTTCATACAAGTAGAGTGCATTTTTATTAAAATTGTGTCAATGGCAAAATTAATGTGCTGAAATTAAAATCTATTGATAAAACTTCCCAAGTTTGACTCTTCAGACTGTTGTACTTAAAGCTCTTCTGCCTGTGAAGGGCAACACATTCCTGATCCTGCTGTTTGTGAGGAACAAGCTCTTCCTCCACTGACACCAGAGACTCAACCAGGGCTTCAGCCACTCCTGTTAAATGAAGAATATTAATGAATAATTAGGCATGTGCATATTTTTAAACATGTGAGCTTGAGTGCAACTGCCTAAATGCTTCACACAAAGTGTGTGTAAGGACTTTTGGGAGAAAAGATGAGGCAGCAAAGAACAACTTTCCAAGTCTGCTCCCAGATTCCCTCACCGAAGAATCCATGAAGCCACTGTTTGCTTTTTTGTATTTTCCTTCCCAAAAGTTTGCACTAGAAATGACCCATTTTATGGACTGCAGTTTTCAGGTTTGAACCCTTTAATCCCCCACATAATGCTGGATAAGGAATTTTAGCTTGCAGAACCATCTGCAAGAGCAGCAGCAGGAGTGTATCCTTTCAAAATCTCCCTTGCCTGCTCAGTGCTGAAGGAAAGAAGCAAAACAAGCCTGAAATTGGGTTTGTTAATTTTTTGACAAGTTTTAACTAAGCACAGTGACAGGGAGCTTTGCAGGAGAAATTTTAGAAGCCCAGGAATCGAGGCATAATAAGCTGTCAGAGAAAAGATCAAGTAGCATTCTCTAATTCATCTCACCAACATCAATGTTCCAGCTAACAGTAGACAGTGTTAGCCAGATTCTTGCCCTTTTTATCTATGAAAAGCTACATTTATCAAAATAAGCAAAAAATGTGAGGTATGGAATGCAGTTCATTGCAGGGCAGGGCTTTATTGGTTGATTGGTAAATTGAAACACATGGAAAAGTGCTACATGGAGGAACACACTGCTGACTGTATTACTCATTTTTTATTGGTTAATCCCTAATAAGAACCAGCTGGTAATAAAGGGCTGAGTTCATGGGAACCCACCCTTTGTTGAAAGCGGAGTTGGTGTCAATACTAGAAACACATGAGCACAAAGAAAACAGATGTAATTGGCTTCTGGAGGTCAGGTTATGTAAAGACCCCAGTGAAGAGAGGTGAGGGTTTGGCTGCAGAGAATGACAGGCTAAAATAGCCATTACTGCTGTGTCTGGGAGGGGGTGGCACTCACAGTCCTGGGGAGGAATTGGGGCTTTGTGGTCCCCAGAAAACAGGGTGCTTCACCTGCAATGGGCACCTCAGAAATCAGGAACAATCATTCATTAGGGAAGAAAATCTGCAGCTTTGTCATCAATCACAAGTTAAACCCACTCTGAGGATTAGTAGAATTAATTAACTTTTGGTAGCAGAGTTGGAAAAGACATTAAACTTTAATCTCATTCCAGCCCCCTGCCATGGGAGGGACACCTTCTACTAACCCAGGTTGCTCCAAGGCCCATCCAACTTGGCCTTAAATACCTAAAATAAATATTTATGAGACCCACATTCACCCACAGCTACTCATGATGTCCTGGAGCCCCGGAGGGAACAGGAGCTCCAGCACAGGTTTCAGGTTAAACAGACGATTTGATAGTTTCTGGCACAATAAATAACATCTATTTCTTCAGTCAGAACATAAAATGCTCTTGTTAAAGCTTTAAACTAATTTATAAAAAGGGCATAGAGGAGATTGTTCCTTTTTTTCCCTCTGAGGGCAACAGTGTAAGTTGCATAAAAAATGTTAACAGAGCAGGTTAGAAATGTAAAGAATCAAAATTATGATATCCTGGGGTTTATCAATACAGACTTTAACAGGACATTTCAACCCAGCTCTGGCTCTCTTGCACAGAAGAGATCCTTCAAGAAAAAGCTCAAAGATTGAGATCTGCTCCTTAATTTGGATTTCTCTGTTCTTTCTATAACAAGATGCCAAACAAAAGAGTTGTGTGTATTATGTGGGCAACAAGTAAATTGTCAGATACAGCCCTTGTTCAACATTATTAGCCAAAAATATGATGGCCAGAGGGTTGCCTGGGAGGAGTTCAGCAGCAAGGCTTCAAAGCCCAAGTGCTTTGGTGACATTTGAGCAGTCGGGTGGTGGCAGCTCTGCCCCGTGGTTGGCTCAGTGAAATCCTCCAAATCAGGATTCTGTTGTGAATTTTTGTGGGTTGGAGTTCAAAACTTCATTTTCTTCAAACATTCTCTAACCCTCGAGCCAGAGACACTCTTTAATGCCTGCAGGATTCCTGCTGGAATGCCACTTGCACAAAAATTCCTGAGACACCCAAACACACCCCAGGTGAATTCAGGTCTGATCAGCAATCCTGGTCTACATTTGCACCAGAAAAATGGCAATAAGACCCTCATTCTTGGTTTAACTCTCATCTGAGCTGCAGCAATGGCTAAAAACCCTCAAGTTCCCCCAAAACAAGTGCAAAAAGCAATAGCAGAAGGGGAAAGACCGTCTCACCCTCCTGAGATCTTTCCACCCTACAGAGGAAGGTTGGGTTGCTCCCTGCATTGCAAGGTGAGATCCAGCCAAGGTGTGTGGGTAAGGCAGGTATAGAGAAGGTACCTGGACAAAGTATGGCCAAAAATTGGGAAGGAGGCCTTGGATGATTTGCTCTGGCCCTCTGTGCTGACTTATCTTTGAAACACCTGAAATGAGGGACAGAGACACCATCAACTGAAAGGTTTTCATTCCAGCAGGAAGGACATAAAGGGAGATTTTTTTTGGAAAAGCATTGGCTGCTGTTATTTTAAAGTCAGCTTAATGCCTTAATGCCTTTCAAGAAGCAGTGGTTACCAGAGAAATAAAAGGGCTGGGAAAGAATTATTAACACAAAATTCAATAACATCCCCCTGGTTTCTCCGAGGTATTGCCTGAGTGGCTGCAGCATTTACAAAAGGGATTCTAATCTGAAATGAATTTGCAGCTAATTCAACCTGTAGGCTGGTGACTCTGGGATTTCCTAGATAATACAATCCAGACAGTAATGTTGATGGATGTTAAAGACTTGCCTGTGTAACTGTTGTAAAGCTCTGTCATAAGAACAAATGAGGCATTATTGCTTTAACAAAAGTAATCCCACTGCTCCAGTAAATTCTGTGCTCCTTCAATATCACACAATTATTAGTCACAGAGACTTGGTGATGTGTCTTCCTTCAAAAACAAGACAGGCACTTCTCTCCAGGATTTTCCATGAAAAAAGCTCCACATTTTTTTAAAAAAAAATATTTCTTTTTATTATTATTAACACAGAGTGAATTCAGTGGCACAGGTTTTCTTCTCTGGATGGACAAGCTGGAAGAAATGTGGCCAGTAAGTGACAACTGGTACGGGGGTCACAGGGGTGGCAAAAGCAGATGGTGATTTTTCATTCCTCCCTGTTTCGCTCCTGACTCAGCCCTGTGAGACAGGTCAGGAGGGCTGGGAGGAAAAAACTAGTCTTGAACAGCTAAAAGAGCATTTTCTGTTTGGAGGGCACTGAGCAAAAATGGTTTAGTGGCTGCATAGTTTCCTAAAGGCTTCTATTGAAGCCACAGATATTTGGCTAACCTGGACTAGACTCTTTACTGTGTTCACCTCAGAACTAATGTGTTTTATGGATTTTGATTCCTGGACCAAGCCTCACTTCCAGCATCCAGATTTCCATCCCTCTCTTTGCCCTTGCCTGAAATGGTCAGCCTGTCTTTTTCTTTCCTAGGCGTCCACACTCTCCAGCATTACCAGATATTACACCCCGTGCCCATAATGTATTTTTTTATCCAATGCTTTAGTCATCCTCTCACATATTTTATCATCTACTCACCTTTTACAGAGAGGAGTCCTTCAGAAAAAAACTGAATTAAAGCCAAAGTAACTCTTGACTTTGGTAGGAGGGAAATATTGACCAATGGTAGGGGAAAAAAACATTAACTTTGCACACATTTTACCTGTCAAATCCTGCTGTGGTGTTACTGTTAAAACGCTGCCTGTAAACTCTGAGGACCTTTTCTGCTGATAACTTCACCATTAAAAATACCATTTTTCATGTCTGGTGGTCTTTCTGTTCCTAATGCTTTCCAGGTTTCCTTCTTTCCTTCCCAGTAAATAGCTGATGGACTGGAGCTTTCTGAACAGCTACTCATTAAACCTCGGGGGCTTTTGCTTCACTTCTGCTTTTCCTAATGCAACCACTTTAGATCCAGCCCTACTCAGGGAGCATTAAAAAGGGATAATCTAAGCCAATTTTTCCAGGGGAGAATTCTCCTGGTGTAAGCCACTTAACCAAGCTGCTGTGATCACTCGTAGGGCTTTCCAGCTCTACTTTCCAGTTCTAAATCCAGGCCTGGGACAGGTTTGGTTCATGATGTGAATATTCTGATGCTCTGCTGGTCCTCAGCATGATCCAAGTGGGAGCAGAGCTGAACCTTAAGCAGTTTTGCACGTGTCAGGCCACAGCAAGAGCCAGGAGTCAGTGGTGTGACCAGTTCCCAGGTCCCCTCCCTGCACCAGAGATAACTTGGCTGAGCAACAGGAACGCTGTGAGCAATGCTGTGGTTCACAAAATAATAATAATAATAAAGCTGGACTAGTAGGAAAAATCACACTTATTAAGAGTCTGCCTCAACCCTGCCTTTGTGCCAAAGGTTAATGAGGAGAGGGTGGGCAGGGGGACGGGCACCTGATCTTCCATAATTCTTTCATGATTAATTTGACAAATGTCTTTCTGGATTCTGGCCAGTTCCTGGTGGAGATATGGCCCTTGGATGCATCCAAATGACCTACTTTTTCACTGCTGGCCAGGATTTCGCTGCTTTCTTGTTATTGTTGGATTTTTCTGCTGCTTTTGATATTGTTGCTCATGAGATGAGTGACCTTGTCGTGTTTGGAGGACAGGACTTCTCTGAGCACTCACACACTGACAGTGACAGCAAAGCACTGCGTTTTGAAGGATCTGCCCTCTGAAGGTCTCAAAAGGTTTTAAAAACTCCTTTTTTTTTTTTTTTTTTTTTAATTTTCCAGTGCAGAACTCCTCCTACACCTGTTTGCTCCCAGTGCAGCACAGGCAGTGTTTGATGTTCAACACCACCAACGCAAGGCAGGAGGTGAAAGATGATCAGACCCCAGGAAAGACACCAAAGAACCTGCCTGGGAATGTGGTCTAATGAATAACTGACATAATGCCCAGGTGAGTGGCCTCATCTTTTTCCCCATCCCTGGAAGTGTTCAAGGCTGGGCTGGATGGGACTTGGAGCAACCTGGGACACTGGAAGGTGTCCCTGCCTATGGCAGGAGGGAGAACAAGATGAGCTTCAAGGTCCCTTCCAACTCAACTTATTCTTCTCCCACGTGTTCCCTAAACTTGGGTCAGGCCTTCCCCAACCTGGCTCTGGTTTCCCACCTCATGGGAAGGAGCAGGAGTCTCAGCTGAGCTTCAGCACCTGAGCCAAACTACATGAAATATTCCTAAAAACACAGTTTTGAAGAGGATAAGATCCCTGGTTCACTCCCACCTGGTGTTGCTCTTCAGGATGGATTGGCTGAACCCCAGGTATGTCCTGCACCAGCAAACATCCCATAGGTGAAAGATGTTGCTCTTCCTCTAAAAAGCTCCTTTCTGTATCCAGCACAAATCAGCCACTTTTTTGGGTCCTGCTTTTGGTAATCAAGGGTTCAATTTGGGGTTCAAGATTGGACTGTATGAGTTTCCATCTGGCTAAACATGACCACAAAATCTATAATGGGATAACATGGAGAGCCAGCAAACAAGGGAGAGCATGGGATTATTACATAAGATGTTACAGACAAACCTGTTAAACCAGAAGCAGCTTCAGGTAAGAAGAGCATTAGAGGAACAGGGAGAAATTGCTGGTAGATAAATAGCCAAGTGAATACATATTTATGCTGATTATTTCTATTGGACATGTCAATTCTGATTTACCAGAGAAACAGATCATCATTTCTTGCCTGTTAAATGCAAACAGGAAGGAAAAGCAAAGGTCTGGAGATGTCTCTTCATTAGCCCAGCAATGTTGATGGCTATTTAGTCATGTTTGAAACTAAAATAATATTTTCTTCAAATGCTGCTTTTGCCAAATGCAAAGTGAGCTGACATCTGCTTGCCTGGAGCTGGGGTCACATATGAAGCAGTGCCTAAACTGAACAAATATTTCCAATATATATATAAAAAAATAAAGGAAAAGAAACGAAAATCATTAACCTTTTGTCATTAACATGAGCTGTTCTTTGAGCTGCTCAGCAGTTTGAATTAGTGCACCTGCCAAAATAAGCACCAAGTGTTGTTACCCTCTTAGGGACAGCCCTGTTCCATAAATCACAGCGTTTCAATGACAGCTAAATGTGGTTTATATCATATAGAGAGCCTGTGTTTATGAATGTGAGATAAAAGGGGTTTAACCAGTGCAAACACTGGGACTACTGTGTGCAGCCTGTCTCTCTTCCCCAGTTCTTCCCCCTTCTCCTTCCCTGGGATTTCCATTGCCCATGTGGATGGATGGCTGACTCCTAATTTTCTGCAGGTTTTCTCCACAGTGGATTTTCCATCCAATTCTTCCTGTCCTGAAGTGCAGAACTGACCAAAAAATCCCAGCGAGTGTCCAGCTGGAAAGAAAAAAGGGGTTGGAAAAATTAATTATTTATATTTGCTTTATATCCAGCTGAAGACATAAAAATATGGCCTAATTAATTTGAAAATGTGTGTTTTGCAGAGTTAATTCCTGTACTATCCACAGCTTGCAAAACTCCAGTGTCAGTACAAATTCCCCACAATTTTCAGTTCTTGAGTGTTTAATTCTTCCCTCTTTGCCCACAGAAAATTTTTCTGTTGTACTTCAGTGTGAAGAGGGAAATGGCAAAAGTGAGATGCACTTCTGTGTGAAGGCAATTAAATTACTTTTATTACAGTGAAAAAAAATTTACATTCAGTTACCAAGTCTTCCCATCACCCAAAAAACCCATCACCTTCTAGGGAGGATAAAATGCAGATTGTGGATATTCTGAAAGCATCTAAAGACCTTGGGCTCTCTCAGGTGTCTGTTTTCCCCCTGACCATTCCAAAGCATCTTATAAATAGAGCAGGTTATGATAAACGTATAACCTGAGCCTGCTTTCTGTTTTTGACTGTGACAGCAAATTCACCTGACAACAGTTATTGCTTGGCCAAGGACTGACTATTGTACAATGAATTGATTAATAAGGGTTTAGATATATTTGGTCTTTTTTGAAGCACCTACTTTGTGTGACCACCTCAGATTCCGTTTATCACTGGGAGCTTCAGTCTGAGAAGGCTGAAGGAAGGTGGCTTTAAAGTGGATAGGAGGAACAAATTCTTCCCTGTGAGGGTGGGCAGGCTCTGGCACAGGTTGGGTAGAGAAGCTGTGGCTGCCCCATCCCTGGAAGTGTCCCAGGCCAGGTTGGACAGGGCTTGGAGTAACCTGGGATACTGGGAGGTGTCCCTGCCCATGGCAGGGAAAGGAATAAGATGAAATTTGAGGTCCCTCCCAGCCCAAACCATTCTATGATTCTCTGAAATTATGGTTTAAGCCACCCCTAGCCACTCTCAGCTAAGGTAGTGACAACAAACCCAAAAAACACAAGGAAGGTTTTGTGGGTAGTCCAGACAATTCCTGATAGAGCAACCACTGACTCATTATTTATCAAGAGTCTCCATGTAAATAGATGAGAACACTGTAATTTTCACTTGCATTGCAGTGCTGTATTCAAAGGGCTGCTATTTATTCTGACTGAGCTTAAATCCCTTGGAAAAGCATCACGAGGGTGTGCACACAGAAACCACTCTCTGGCTATGGCAGGAAACAATCCTGGATGTCTCCCTGAATCCATTCCAGGGCAATACATTGAGCTGAAATGATTGAATGATTCATTTTCACTGCAGTAAAGGTGGATGGATAAAAAAGGTTAGAAAAGAGACAGATTCAGTTAACATTGAAGACTAGTAAAAAAAATGGGGATAGAATATAGAAGAGACACATTTCTCTGCTGGAAGTTCTGTGTGTGAATCTGGGTAAATCCCAGGGCAGGAAATAGAATCCTCTTGGAGTTTTGCCATTGAAGTCAGGGGAGTTCAGCTGCATCTCTCATTAGCACAACCCCTGCCTCGGAGGTGGTTTGGTGGGAAGGATCTCAGAGGGGTTCCACACCTAAACTGAAAGGACACCATCCACCAGAAGGGCAGGAACACAAAACCAGCTGGGACAGCCAGCAGATTTTAAAGAACTATGTTTTAATTATCTCATTCCAGATGGAATAAAACAAATGTGGTGAGGTGGGGGTGGGCCTCTTGTCCCAGGCTGGTAATGATAGGACAAGGGGAAGCGGCCTCAGTGTCCACCAGGGGAGGTTCATGTTGGATATTAGGGAAGTTTTTTCCACTGTAGAGTGGTTAAACATTGGAACAGGCTCTCCAGGGAAGGGGTAGAGTCACCATCCCTGGAAGTGTTCAAAAAACAAGTACACAAGTCATTTAGCAACATGGCTTAGGGGGCATGATGGTATTCCATTGAAGGCTGGACTTGTCAGTCATGGAGGTCTTTTCCAAGGTTGGTCCTGATGATCTTGGAGTTCTTTTCTAGCCTTAATTATTTCATGATTCTATGATTCTGTGAGCTGGTATAAAAATTCACAGGAATGTCATATGGATGGTTTCCCCTTCCAAGAACATTGCTGGGAATCACAGCCACTGCAATATGTCATTCTTCTCTTGTGTTGGGACAACAGTTCCTTTAGGAAACTGGGCCCAAAGGCCAATTCCTACCAGGAATTTGCCACCCAGATGAGCTCTCTTATAACAGCAGTGGCTTTTCTACACCCTGAAGTTGCCACTGATTTCTGCTCACAAACTCAGTCACTCCTGTGCAGGAAGGCAAAGCTGCAGCCCTTTATCCAAGGCGGCTCCCAGTGCTGCCAGAGGAGCTGCTTTTCCTTGGAAAGGCTTGCAGAAAGCAAGGAAGTGCCTGAGCCATGCCCAGTCCTCCCGGGCAAAATCTTTGCCACCTCAGATGTTAATTCCTAGAAACTCTATTGTGGAGAGCGATAGAGCAGAGAGCTGTGCCAGTGCTGAGAGCTCTGCTGAGCTGTGGATCTTGGAGAGGCTCAGGGAGCTTTTCTGCTGCAGTCATTTGGAACAGCTCCTCGTTACTGCAATCTCCATTACAACACAATAACAGGAAACGTTTCAGTGGCCTCTGCAGTCCTCGGCGTATTATTTCACTTTAATGCTCGTATTGTTTGAGCATTAATAAAACTGGAAACTGTGATATAATTAAATCCATTCTTCCTACAGAGAAGATGACTGTGTAAGATAGTGGCAAGAGCAGCAGGCTCACATGTCGCCTGGAGAAGGGAGAGCACTCCCCTTGCCAAGGCACAGCGTACACGTGCTTGGGTTTCTCTCCTTCTGCAGAAAGAGAGCTCCAGTTGAGAGCTGGAGACCTCCTGTACCTCTGGATCCAGAGCTGCAAGGCTTTATTGCTTGAGCTGGAAGATTATCCTGTTAGAGCAGAGGATAAACCATCCTCCCTCTGCACAAGCTGAGCCTCTGGTGGGGTGAGAGACTGAACAACTGACAGTGCCACGGCTCATTGGAGGCAGCTGAGCTGAACATCCGCAGGGTGTGTTTGTATCTGAGGGGCAGGACTGGGAAAAGAGCAGCCTGGAATTCTCTGAGCATCTCCCAGGCACTGCAGCACTGAATGAGGGGATTCCACGGCTTGTTGTCTCCACCTGCACCAGGGATGGGGACACAACCAGATTCTCTGGTTGTGCTCACCCGCTGCTGGTCCCACAGTGTGGAGCCCATCCCAGTTTATCCAGTCAGGACCACAGTTCCCACACAGCTTCCAGTTACACTCAGTATATCAGAGAAACAACCAAGCAGAGGATGGACTATCTCTCCAGTCTGTGTCACCAAAGTCCTTTGGGTATCCAAAGCCCTTTGCTGCACCATTTCAACTTCTCCAGTGACCAAAGAAATGTGTTTGCTGTAACATATTGAATATTTTCCTTTGGTTCTGTTTGGCCACAGACTCACAGGATCATGAAACTGTTTGAGTTGGAAAGGACTTTAAAAATCATCCAGTTTCAACTCTCTGCCATGGGCAGGGACACCTCCCACCAGTCCAGGTTGCTCCAAGCCCCATCCAACCTGGCCTTGGACACCTCCAGGGATGAAATGCCTGGCATTTGTTCCTTTGCAATAATCCAGGCATAATTAAGTCTCTGTTAAACTTTGAATATTTCCTCTTCACTCATCATTGGATCAATACTGACAGACACATTCTGCAGTGTTGTAGTTTCTATAAATCACCTGAGAAAATTCCTGCTTCAAGAAATACCACAAGTCATTCGTTTTTAAACAGGTATTTTAAAAGGTTGGTAAAATTAAAACAATAAAGAACATCCTGTGTTTAGTAAACTTGATTGGAGATACTCATGGGAAGTTCATAGAAACACTGGAGTTTTTTTCAGTTCAAGAAGTTATAAGTGAACTGGTAAAACAAAAATAATCAAATCAGGAATTGCAAAATATTTCTATGAAATATTATTATAATACAGGTTTTCAGATTTAATCCCATACAACAAGTGTCTCATCGTACAGCTTTAAATACTAAAACAATCTTTCTGTAGCCATCAACTTATTCAAAGGTTTTAGGAACATAATTTTCCTCCTTTCACTTTGAAAAATTAGTCTGTATAGTGCCCTTTCCAATCTAATTGCTCTCAGGGAAGGGTAAAAAAAGAGAGATTGCAATTGTTATTAAAATTATTCTTCTACTAACGAAATTTAACAAGAAAGAAAGAAAGAAAGAAAGAAAGAAAGAAAGAAAGAAAGAAAGAAAGAAAGAAAGAAAGAAAGAAAGAAA
>JAWWEV010000022.1:18160107-18176855 GCA_035583235.1 Hafferia zeledoni
GACTGGAGTTGGCCCAAGGGTTGGACTTGATGATCTCAGAGGTCTTTTCCAACCCAATCCATTCTATGATTCTATGAGTGGGGGCAACGATGCTCTCAGGAGATCAGCTCCCCCATAACCAGGAGATGCTGCTCGTGGGCTCATTGCTGCAGTTACAGGTTTTCCAGGAAAAGAACCTCTGGCTTCCTGCTTCTTTCTACACTTTTCTAATGTAATACTGATCCAGGGAGCAGTGTTTTAAAACACCTGCATTCACCATTTTGCAATGAAACCTGATGAAAACTGCAGGGAAAGCAGCAGCTTTTTGTCACTGCGGGATTTCTGCAAGTCTGAGATTTCTGCAAGTCTGGGATTTCTGGGCTCTTCCTTTCTTCTTTTCAGTCCACACCAGCTGGCTCTTAGCAAGCAGACTGGTGCTTAAACCGTCTGATACGATGTGAGAAAGCAAAATAATCACCTGCCAAGGATTTCATCTTCATAAAAGGCAAGGTGTAAGATCAGGTTTCAAACCGTGTAGGAGTCGGGCACACGCCGTGACACCGACGTGAACCCTGAGAAACCAACTTCTGGTGACTTCAAAAAACACAACATCCATCTCCTTGCCCTGTTGGACCCTGAGTTTGGCAAGGCTGAGCTCTTCTGTGAGGATAAATCGGGAGAGAATGGAAAAGAGATGGTAGGGCAAGGATGGAAGCTTTAAACCCCCGAGCAGCTCCACCAGGGCTGTGCTCTCCTGGCCCATAATTATATATGAGAGCACTTCTGGTTTGCAGCTCAGCCCAAAGTGTTGCTTCACACTTGGTTACCCAGCAAGAATTTGACCATGTACACGGATGATGGAAAATTGAGAATAAGGCCTTTCTTCTCAGCAGACACATGAAGGGAGTGGGGTTTTTTTTTCCTGGGCAGAAAATTGTTTGGATGTAGTTTAAACCTTAATAAAAAGTTGGCAGGGCAGTGGCATGATAAAACTCTCCTGTTAAGCAAGATGGACTTGTGTAGTTACCTTTCCAGCTCTGGAGAACTGAAGTTGTTGGTTTACTTTTATCTTTAATTAGGTTTTTTGCCTCATTCGGCTTGGAAAGCAAAACAAGATTTGAGGGTCTCATTTGTTAAGACAGCGTTTTTTCTGACTGAATAAATATTTGCGTTGTTAGATATTATTTTTACTGGTTCACTGATGAAGGGATGGATGGATGGATGGATGGATGGATGGATGGATGGATGGATGGAAATAATGTATATTTTTTAGAGAAAAACTGACTCTTCCTTCATTGATTCTTGTCTTCTTTTCCTCTGCAAAGGAAAAGCCAAAACAGGTAGAAAAGGATGTAATTCCAATTTAGGGGTACTTTTTTTGAATAAACATGCAGTCCTGACAGCTTACTGAGACCTCATTTCACAGGTCTCATGGGAATCTGCAGCTGTAGCTGTGATGGTCTTGGGTAAAAGAGAAGAAATTTGCTGCTTATATTTCAGATTTGTGTGCCTGGGAGTTTGTGTGATTTTGCAGCTTAGACTAATAACAGATATTAAGGAATCACCTCGTCCTGGAGGATTTACTTGTCCCTTTACACAGCAGACACAAACATTGCAGGGTCTGCTCAGCTACAAAAGTGATCCTACTAATTGGTGGGTAATTACATGCATATATATATGTATAAAAGTCTAATTTGGGGAAATTCCAGCATGATCTTTGATGATGTTAGAGTGGCAAGAGATCCACGGGGAGGCAGCGATCAGCTAATTAGACTTCTCCCCCCCCCCCCTCCCCTCCCCTGGACTTTCTTGTCTCCTATTTTTTTCCAAATGAGTCCATCGTAATTACTTCATTAGGAAACTATTAGAAGGGAACAAGAGAAGATGAGTCACTCACTTCTTGTCCGTGCTTTTATCTGATTGGGAGAACCGAAGGAATTTTAAAAATCTTTTCTAGGTCACCGATCCTTCCAAGTGCTCGTGCCCATCTCCCCTCCTCCCTTCCCCCTCCCCGACTCCAAGTGATTCTGCAGAGCCCAGTGTGGACTCAGGAATATACCCACAAGAACCTGCTTTTCCACCAAAAAACCCATTTATTTCCTTTCCATATTTTCATCCCTCTAGATAAAGAAAAACAGTTCATCAATGGCCTTTTATTTTTCCCTTATAATAATAATTTCTTGTGAATTACATTTTGAGGCTCCCAGGCTTTGATTCAGTTCAAAAGTTCTCTCAGATGAAAAGAACTTGATGGAAATATTTAAAGACAAGGAGAAACATTTCAAATTGAATAAAACACTTCTTAAAACCTGTGTGTTGAAAAATATTCCTCAACCCACATCTCATTCCTAACTGGTAATATATAAAAAAATTGCTAAATGTATTCAGGTTACTTTCTTTCTTCGTGGTGTGTCTTTATTCTTTCATTTCAACCACCATGTGAAGAATATGACAAAGAGGAGCCTCCAAATCCATCTTTAAGCTGTAAAACAAGTGATCTGGTTTCCAGAAGAGCTGAGTGCTCCACATTCATGAGCAGGGATGAAGATTCCAGTCCATTTTAAAAGGGAAACCTTAATATTTATTGCATCAGAAATGGATTTATCATCTTCTGGAAAGGAGATCTGGCACATTTTGGAGAAAGTTCCCTCAAAGAATTGGAAAGGAGTCCCTTCCTGGCTATTTAATCACAGTATCAACTTGCCTTGGTGTTTTCCAAGTCATTTTACCATTGAGTTGCCAAAACATGTGAGGTCTCCTTGCCCAAACTGCCACTCGGATTAGAAGTGATTGACAAGGGATACAATTAAGGACTAATTCAGAACTCAACTGGCTTAAATTCCTTTGCTAAGAAAATACTTTGATTCCAGAATTAAAAAAAAAAAATCCCCCAAACACTCCTTGGGATAATCATCACCAGATAATATTTGAATATTTAAATACCATTACAAGAGTCAAAAATAAAATAAAAAGTAACTCTGAGCAGTGGCTACAGGTTCGTGAAAGAACAACCACAACAACAACAACACAAACATGAGGCATTCAGATCCAAATCTCTGTGTGATTTACATATTGATCTGTACCAGATGTTTCCGAAACAAATGCTGCTCCATCCGCTGATGGATCGGCTTCAGCTGCTTCCAGAGGGCCACTGGAAAGGGTTCAGTGGGGGTACAAACTCCCATCACTCATTCTCATTTACTTTATAAGGCCTCTGTTGACCCAACAGTACCTGAATTTTTTTATTTTTTTTCCCCACCACAGTAAATTATAGATGGAAACCCACAGGAGTAGATGTGGGGAAGGAGGTTTTTTCCCCAGACAACAGGATAAGTTCACGGATGTTGGAGGGATGAATTTTGCTCTTTATTTTTGCACTACTTTCCTTTATTTTTTTACTTGGATAAAAGACAGAAAATCAAAAGAAGTGGTGAAAATATTGTCCTCTCATTGAGTAGTTGTTTTATTTTCACCTCAGGTTGTCCTGATGTGGCCACTCCCAGCACTGCTGGAGAAGATGTGAACAACATCCTTAAGAGCTTTGGTGGACATTAAACAGCAATTCTGAACCCTGGGATTGTGCCTTGCTCCAGAGTAAAAACTGGGCAGTGAAATGCTGGTCCTGGTGTTTGAAAAGACAAATTTCTCATGGGTTTTGTGGGGGCAGAAATTGAGAAGCAAAAGCCAAGGGCATTGATGTGGACTGGCTGAACTTTCTTCTAAATACCAACAACAAACAGACTGAAGTGTCCCAGAGAAGTGAGGCCACGTGGGCACGTTTGTTTGCAGCTCCTCTAATGCAAAATGCCTGGTGTCTGTGCCCAGAAAAGGGTAGAAATTCAGGGGCAAAAAGCCTTCCAGCTCTGCTTCTTTTAGAAGAAAGAATTTCCTTCGAGGTGCAGCCCCATAAATGTGCTGCACAAACACAAATCCTGCATTAGAGAAAACCAAATAATAGGTGCCTAAGGAAATAGCTGGGATTTAGGGAGCTTAAACCCAGGCCCTGCTGTGATACAATAGCCTTATTAAGCATGATATTTTATAGACAATTTGGAGAGTTTGAAGGTTTTGTGCCGTGTTTGGGTAAGGATCAGTGGGATTTCAGGAGCTGTGACCTCATCCCACATTTGATGCTATCAGAGTTCAGCTGCTTCTGCACAACGAAGGGCTGAGAGGTTTGGCCAACTCCAGGCAGAGCCCAGAGCAGCACTGGAAGCCTCAGTGTTTACCAGCCTGGAGTCTAGAATTGTTTCTTTGTGGGGGGAGTTCCAGGCCACCCAAAGAGCGTTTCACAGAGCTCACCAAACCAATAAACCTTGGAGTTATGAGAGGCCACATACCGGAGCTGTTGGCCAAGGATCAGCTTCGTGGCTCCCTTTGACTTTAAAGCAAATTGTGTGGCTAAAACCTCATGCACGTCTTGGGAAGCTTTGGGCTTCACCTACCCACCGAAGCCAAAGCATCTGGAAGAGAGGGAAAGGTCCCCTGTGACCAGGAATGGCAGTTTTCCCCAAAGTGATTAGGTCTTTGCAAGCTCTGGACTTTGTGCTGTCACAGAATCACATAATGATGGAATGGTTTGGGTTGGAAGCCACCTTAAAGATCATCTCATTCCAACTCCCTGCTGTGGGCAGAGACACCCTCCACTAGACCTACCAAATCTCTGCGGATTCCTGATGTTTTCCTCTGTGTGAAGGGATGGTTGGAGCAGCAGGAAGCAGGGAGGACCTTGAGGTGGCCCCACTGCACATCTGACTGGTCTGTTTGTATCTCACTCCACAAACTTGCATCCAAAATGAAATTGTCCATGAATGGGAAGAAGTGGGAGAGCAATATGGAACCACTTACAACAGTGAATCACCAATGGGGATTTTTTCATAAAGCTTTAATTTTGAATTAGAGCAAAAGGGAAAAGACACAGAGCCTGGGGACTACCACAAAATGGGCACCTTCAAACATCTGCCTTTGGGTCCCCTTAATTCAGATGGCAAAGGACATTTTCCATGTATGCTTTGGGATTTTCAGTTGAGCAGAGATTATGTGAGGAAAATTGTGTCTGGATTTCTTCTGCCTCATAAATTGCATATTGGGGTATGGGACTTCTTGGCTTTGGGCTGGTTTAACCAAGTTATCTTTCACCATCCATGCAAACACATTCTCTAGATTAAATCAGACTTGCCTAGAGGCTTAATCCAGAACAAATTTCCAAAACTTGTTACAGATTCCTTGGAGATTTCTTAGGGTTTTTTTCTGTGTAAAACCTTCATATCATGATAAATTCTGCAAAACTCTTGGGAAGCATCAGGCACATGGAAGAGACCATGGATGGAACATGATGCCATGGCTTTGTTTTTAAGTACTGTCACCATTTTTTTCCCATGGCATCAGCCAGTGAAATAATCACACTCAACACAGGAGCATCTTCATCATAACAGATTTTCTTGACATGCTACTGCTTGTCAGAGGCCAATGTGCATTATGTGCTAAATGTATGTGATTTTGGTCAAGTTAAAAGCTGATGTAACACCCAGGATGTTTATCACCTGTCATGATGGGAATTCCTGTCATCAGACAGGTTAAGGGGGACTTTTGAGCATTGAAATAAAAAAAATCAGACTTTTCAAAGTGTGACATGCATCTGGTCTCTGGGCAGAATTTTGGGTGTGTTATCTCTGAAACCTCTTAAGTCTCACTCAAGGAACTGTGCTCATGAGTAGAGTCCAATATGCCTGTTTGAATCAAGAATACATCAACAAATTTACCTGTTTGGGAGGTCATTCTGCTAAAATCAGGTCTCTAAAACTGCATTACAGAATTTAAATAGATTCCTTGGAGTTTGCTGAGGACATTCAATGACTGAGTGTTCGCTGGCTTTGATGTCCATTGGGTCAGGCTGTAACTGCCCACATAAGTCAGAGTGCCATTAATAAAATGTTCTTTCTGCCTGAAAATTAAATTAGCTGAGTCTGATACATTTTATATCCCTTGATGACCCAGCATGGCCAGAGCAAAGCAGGAACATGCAACCATCTGACGTACTTTGTCTTGGGAAGCTTCTCAGCTGACATGGGAAGCAAATGTTCTGCAGTCTCAAGGGGTCTTTCTTTGGGCTGACTGGTTTATAGCTGGGGAAAAAAAAAATCCTCAGCTGGCTTCAGTAGCTATTTGTTACCAACTTAAAGATCAGGTTCTTCAAGGTAAACTGAAAATGACAATTGGAAAATAAACATGAGTCACTTGGTGTGTGTCCCGTGTTGGGCTGAAATGTGACCCATGTGGGGAGAGGTGAAGGGGTTAAATTGTGCTTCGGTCATTACAGCCCTGGAAAAAAAAAATCCTGGGTAAACTCAGAGCTGTAATAGTGGGGTGAGGCAGCTCTGAAAGCCCTGGTGCTGCTACATGTGGCTCTCCAGTGACATGTGATACCCACTTTCTGGAGTGTCATGGTTATCAACTGCTCAGGCTTATGAGAACTGACGTCAAAAAGTGTTGGGCCGCCGCTCTCTCCTTGCTCTGCTTGTCACTCTGAGCTCATAAGAAAAGCATCAGGCATGTTTACACATGGCAAAGTTATTAAGGGCCCTCACAGAGGGTTTTAAAGGCTGCAGCCTCACCTGGAAGATGGTTGGCTTGATCTTAGCCCTTTTCTTCTGGCTGGAATACCTTCCTCATAAAAACCCAAATGGGCCCCAGAGAACATTTAAGTTGCCCAGCCTCATCCCTCCCTCTGATTTAAACCAGCTCCCAGTAAGAGATTTAAGACCACCCTGAATGTAGCTGCTTGTCAGGCTGTTCTTTTAGGGTCAGAAAGCAGCAAAGCCCAGACCGTGGGCACCTGCTCAGTCCTGTTGGCTACTGACTCTGAGATGCTCCTGCCAGACAAAAATAAAGCCCCTCCCTAAGACTGATGTTTAAAAATACATTTTTTTGCAAAAAATGAATCTAGAAAAGGAGTCGTGACAGAAGTTGAACCTCGGATGTTCTTTATGAGATTTTTATCCACAAGCTCAGGGAAGGAAAAGTCTCATATCACAGCACATGGTATTTTTCTTCTTCAACAGAAAAAATCCTGCTGTAAATCAGTAAAGAGAAATAGTTTATAGAAGGATAATGCAGAGTGGTGCTCCTGGGACCCAAGTCATCCCTGCTAACAGACAGCCAGACACAAAATATTGATTTCTGGTCCCAAGTGGGGCACTTGGGACAAGCTCTTGAAATGCCTATAAAACTTCTGCTTGCTGTGATTGTATTTCTTCTGAAACACTGGATATCTCCGTCTTCCAGCTGTGTTTTAGAGACTTCACTTTCCTGACAAGTGCCCCAAAATGTAAGAATTCAACAAGTTAAAGTGACAAACACAGGTGTTTTCAAGATATTCTATTTAAACAGAAATAACATTTTCCAGTTGTCCTGATCTCTCCAAAACTGCCATTTTTGGCACCAAATTTATTTGCCAATGAATATTTTTTATATTGCCTTGCTCTGGTCATTAGCTAATAGTGGTCAAATTTAATGTTTTGCATGTGAACCCACTCCTTTTCAAGAAGAAGCCACTGCATCTTGGAAAATATCATCAAGCTGTCAGCATTTAGTGTAGGACAAGTTAATAAAGGCTTGAATAAATCATGCTGAGCTTGTCTGTGGTGAATGGGGAAATAGATATTTTCCAGAGGTAACAAAATATGCATTTACAGAGTAATTGCATTATTTTAATGTACCATTGACTCTGTCATAATGTCAGACATTTGGCATCCTCATTTTTCATTTCAGTGTGTGGTGGTCATGTCTGTAGCTGTTCAGAACAGATGGGGGTGAGGCCCAGAGTGGATGATGATGATGATGATGATGATGATGATGATGATGATGATGAGCAATCACAGTCAGTCTTTGTGTTTGTGCATCTTGTAATTCCTTCCCTCCTTCTCTCAACAAGGTGAGGGACCACATCAGAGCTTGTCAGAAGAGCAACACACTCTCGGTTCTTCCCTGTTATTTGTGCTACAAAAACAACTTTGCCATCTCTGAATTCATTTAAAATCAGTTCAGATTCTGGACTGCTCTTTTCTAGGAGGAGACACCACAGTTTCAGAGGTCAAACCCTCACTTTATCCCTCTCTTTCCCAGCACAGAAAAGAGCAATGTGGATTAGCAGTGAAATTACCCCACTCAGAACCAGGTTATTTACCTTCAAGCTGTGACTTTGTCACTAATTCACAAGAGTTTATTTCTCTTCATTTTGACTGTCTGTAAAATGAGGTTTATTTTCTTGGTTGTTGGTCTATTGAAGGAACGTGCATTGTAAGATCCCCTTCTCAAAGGGAATTTTTCTATTTTGAGCACAGGCTTTGTGTTTCAGACTCGTTGATTTCTCGCTGCAAACAGGCCAATTGCTTATCACAGCCTGAGCTGCTTTGTCAGCAGGATGATCAATGGTCTCACCACAAGTTAAAGGCAACAGGCAGGAAAGTTCCTCCTCCAAGACTGTGCAGTTTTACTCTGCTACTGCCCCATGTGGATAAGCCATTAAAGGGAAGGCCACAGCCCTGCACTCTCCATCAGCACTTTGCCACACCAAATCACTCACATCCAGGAAAACCTCTTTGGAAAATCCCATCCCAGGATTTCTCAAGACCAGCGTGAGCTTTCCTGAGTGTTTGGAAGATGCATCTTTCCCCCATGGCAAATGAGAATGAAGCAACTGGTATCTGGAGAGTCACAAAGAGAGATTAGGCAGCAGCATCACGCCCTGGAAATCATCGAGTGAGCTCATTATTGCAAACTTTCTGTCAGTGAAGAGGTATATAAATAAGAAGGGTCGGGTTTGAAGTGGAGGAGTAGGTTTCTCTGTAATGTAAAAATGAAGTGTGGTAGCCTGACCTTTTCCAAATGCATCTAAACTTCCTCCAACCCCCCTGGGCTATCCCAGATCTGTGTGGTTCACATTACCCAGGGCCCTGCTCCCAGAAATATTCGCCTTCAAACAGGCAGGGATTGTTAACTCCCCTCTCTTCAGGGTGACTCCTTTCAGAGGTTCCAACCGAGCTCCTTTTCAGCCCTGCCACTGTCTTTCCTTGCACAACTGTTTAAAATAGACTATTTTCCTTTTCCAGGTCAAGGAGGGGGTTGTATATTTAAATTTCTCACGCCTGTTAGAGCTGGAGAAGGTACCATTACAAAGTCAATACCCAGGAATGGAAAACATCTTACAAAGTTTCAAACAAATTCTGGCCATATTTAGAAGGCAGTGGGTGACTTTGCTGCAAGTCTATAAACTACATGTTAATAGAAAGGGTTTGCTACATCTTGAGCCTGCCTTGGCTGTGATTGGAGATCAGTCTGGGCCCAGAGAGGAGCAGGGGATTGGTTTGGGTTGCAGGTTTTCCCCTCTGACCTCTGCCATGGCCAACATGCGATAACAAGCAGGAGGGAGCTCCCAGAGGGACAGTGCTCAGGGTCACAGTGGATTAAAGTTCTCAGGCATGACTCCTTCCAAAGGCAAAAGCTCCCAGCAAGTGGCAAACCCACCCATTAAGGGCCTTGAAGGATTTTCCAGTCCCTCCTCATGGAGCTCCTCGCTGTACAACCACCCAAACTGTGCTTTGACAGAAGATCGGGTTTGCTATTTAAGGATCAGCAGCTCTGGAGAAAAGCTGAGAGATGTTTGGTTCACTTTGTCCTCTCACTCAGGCTGGATTTTTTTTTTATTTTTTTGCTAATGTTTTAGGAATGTTTCCTTATCAGGATTATAAAAAATAAATATAGCTAGCACTTTGGCAGTCAAAAAGAACAATATAGATTAGAAAATGATTTAGTGCCCTTATTTTGTGAACTAACCTAGATGGCCTAATCTGATGAGCAATTATCCATGTGAATAATTTGAAGATCTTTGTTGAAATCAATGGAAATGTTTGTGGAATCAAAGTTACACATCTTCAGCTTCAGGCCTTAGTTTCCTCGTGTTGAATTTAAGAATAGGTTGTTTCCTTTGTAAGTTGTTTGGTTTTTTTTCAGTGAAAAACAGTTCTCAGAGGATAAAATCAAATGGAAATCCTGCATTTTGATGACAATTCTCTGCATCCCTTAACTATATGTTAACATAAAGAGATTGTTCCATGCAGGTCCCCTGCCAGACTTAATTATGAATATAAGCAATTCTAAGCAGATTTATGACTAAGTTTATATGTGACTCTTCCTGATCATTTTCTTAACTTTTGAGGTCTACAGAGACCCAAAGAATTTTCACCAATTCTCCCCAGCCATTTATAGGGAGATACCACCAAAGTTTGGTAGCCTATCAAACACACAGAACTGAGAAAACCTCTCAAAACAACCTGTTGAAATGCACACAAAGCTAAAAATAAACAGAGAAAAGCTGCATAATTAACAGCTTAATGAAACAAATCCCCCAAGGCACTGTGTTTACCCGTGAGATGCAGGAAATTCCTGCAAAACCCACCAGGGGCATCTCTGTTACTGCTGATATAATTTAGATTCTGCTTGGATGATAGACAGGCACACAACCCCTGGGTTTATGGGTGCAAACATCCCAAAGATGTGAATTCTGGGACTCTGGACTTTCCACCACTGCATTTGTGAGTCCCACCACAGTAGCTCCTCTGAAATGTGCCCTCTGACACCGGGGAGGGGAGGAATATGCTTTATATTATGAACCAGGGGTGTCGTGTCATGAGCTTCATGTTTCATAAAGCCTTCCAGAAACTCAGGCTCGTTACCCAGCGCTGCTCTATGACAATTTATTAACACTTCTAGGCATGAATGCTTAAGGCAAAACAGAAATGAGAAGCATGACCCCTCTCACTAACAATATCCGTGCTCGGATACCAAGCTGATGATTTCAGTGCAGCCCTTCTATGCAGAATTCTGGGAGACTTCAGCTTAAAGAAAGAAAAACAAATTTAAAAGTCACCTAACAATAAAAGGAGGTTAAACAGGATTATTACAAGGTCCCACCTGACTTGGAAATGTATAAATGTATGTATGTGCTTGTATAATTTTAGCCTTTTGGTGAAGTCTAAAGGCACATTTTCAGATAAGTGCTGTGAACACTTGGCAAGCCTGTTTTAAACAGGCTGTAGGATTTTTGGACATAGCACGTATTTATAAACCACAAAAAAACACATTCTATCTCTTGTTTTGTCTCAGCATTAATGGTTAGCTACACTGAGAATGTTCAGAAGAAACTCCAGCCACATTTTGGAAGATAGATCTGGAGCAGCACGTTCCCCTCACTGTGGGACAACTTTTCGCTTTGATTACTTTAAATTTTCTCTGGTTAAAAGCGACGAGAATCACCTGAGAAGTGACAGCAGCTCCTATTTAAATAGCAAAGCTCTGGCTCAAAACCTCCTCTGTCCCAGCGTGGCAGAGTAATACAGATGCCTTTGGGGCTCTCCAGCATTTTCACAGAGAAACCATTAACTTGGATCCAAATCTGTGTTTGGCCAGACATTTCAAGCCCACAGAGAAAAGATCTGAAAAGCTTTATCTGAAGCCTGATAACCATCACAGCTAAAGCATGGCTTGACTCCTGATTTACATCATTGCAGAGGGAAGGAGAACCAGCCCTGTTAGGCTGATAAAGTTCTAGCAAAGTGAAACTAAATAAATCCTTGAGATGCCGTCAGTTGTTTGTTTGCTTGTTGTCCAATGACATCAGTCGAGTGCCCAGTTTATCTTTATTTTAACTTGAATTGGATCCTTGTCAGGGTTTGCCAGAGTTGTGCCAAAGGCATGTAGCAAAACCACATAAAATTCATTCAGTTTGATGTTTTCTTTGCAAATGCTCTAAAATGGGCTTGACTCTGTCCCAAAGGATCATTAAAGTTCCTGAACTTTTGGGGCAAGCGCGACCAAGTTCAAAGCAAATCTGGGGTTGATTTATGGTTCTGATTGGAGACCAAGGAAAAGTCAAATTTACAGTCCGAGTTTTATGTTGAGTTTCTTGTGAGCTTTCAGGCTGAAACTTGAAGCAAACATCAGGGGGTTGGAAGTCCAGGAACACTGAAACCATTGCTGGTACAACGCTCAGCTGGTGAGAGCTGGCACAGCCCAACGAGCTCCCTGGCAGCTCACACAGGCTGAGGACTTTGCTCCAGAGCCAGATGAAGCAGTTTTCTGTTGTAAGTGTTTAAAAGATGAATAAAGTGACACTGGAACACAGCTAAAGAGTTTCTTTAGAGATAAGCTGAGGTATTTTCTAGGAGTTGGGCTGGTAGAGCACAAGCTCCCGACCTCTCCAAGCATTTTGAAGCATCCCAGGCCGAAGCACAAAAAGCATTAACAGCCACCAGGATCACAGTCATGAGAAAGTTGTGCCTGGTAAAAGGGTTGTAACAACTCTGAATAGTCCTGGAGTGTTTTGGGAACACCATGTCACCATTTGGAGGGGCAGAAGCCAAACGTGGAGGACGTAGCAGGCGACTCGGGAAGTAGGTGTTTTGCCGTTGTCACTTTTTATGGATGGCAGTCCCCGAGAACAATGGCTCCAGCAGGAGCACTGGGAGGGGAGCCAAGTGGAAATATCACATCACAGCCAGTGTGTGCTGTGAGTCTGAGGCCTCAGTGCCTTGCCATGACTTCATGGACAGACAGTGCATGTAACAAAAGAACAATGCATTTGGGGCTTGGAAGAGCAATCCTTGTGTGAATGGATAATAGTTCTTGTTGGACAATGAACTCCTTGTAAGATCATGGAAAAACCATTGTTGAAGGTCTGGAATACCTTTTTGCTGCCAATCCTGGCCCAGATTATTGGGGATTTTATTTCAAAATGTGTTCTGAGGGTTTGAATGTTTCATTTGTTTCAGCAGGAATCACCTCCGTGTCAATGGCTCTCTGTTAATCCTGATCTTTGCTTCGCTCCATATATCCTGGGATGAGTTAATTCCAAGATGACGAGCTCAAATCAGTGTTTTTCTTGGAAAATAATGTTCCAAATCACCAGCATTTCCCTTGCCACGAGTGCAGTGGTGTAGCACAATGAGGAAGTCTGTTTGAAGGAACCGTCTGCTCGCACAGGATTGTCCCGGGGGGAAGGACAACTGTGGCTCCAGCCCAGGAATGAACTCACCCCCAGGATTGCTCAGCATCGAGGCCACACGTGACTGGGCTGTCACAGACCAAAAAGAGCTGTTGTGTAAAACCATCCAAGTCATCCTGGGCTCAGAAAGTCAGGTGGGGAAATGAACTTGTCACACGACAGGCTGAGGGTTCAATCCTCGCTTGGAGTTGAAGAGTCCTGAGATCTCTTCACTCTTGGATTTGTTTGTGCAGAAGAGGGTTTCCAAGCCCTAGCCTAATGGAATCCCCAATCAGTGGTGAGAGTTGATTTTAATCCTTTTTTAGTTTCTCTTCCATGAAAAAACTCCTTCCAAGCCTGATACGACTCTGGAAGAAGTTGGTGATTTGTCAATAATCTCCCTGGCCAGTCCTGGTCACTGGTGGGAAAGGACAACTGGGAACAACCATCTTTCCAGGACACTCCCAATTCAGACATAGATGGATCCCCACAACCCACATCAGCATTTTCCTGGTGTTGTTACAGGAAGATACATGAGCTTGACCTGTGGAGTGGGAGCAGGTGATGGGCTAAAAGGAAACAAATCCCTTTGGTTTTACTTTCTCCAGGAAATCCATTCATTGCTGCAATTTTAAGAGCTCCTACAGGTACTGCATCATTTCCATCAGTTCCCAGCACTTAAATTATGGCTGCCAAGACTTCTGTAATTCCTCCAGACCTCTGCCATCCACTAAAAATGAGTGTGTGGAAGAAGGAACAGGAGCAAAGACAGGCACTCAGCAAAGCCAGACGTGGATCAGCGCCCAGCCCTGGTTATCAGGCACATATTGTGTCTGCTGACAGCAAACCTGCAAAGGTTGGGCTTTTCAGCACTTCTTGGTAACAGGAGGTGTGATTTGGTTTGGATACTGAGGGGGAAGAAATTGCAGTATCCAAAGTGATTTTGTGCAGACAAACTCAGGGCTTTCACTGTGAGACATGATGCAAGTGAACAGCATTTCTCCTGTGCCATGTAGGGAAGGAAAATAAAATATTGAGCATTAAAAGGAGTGTGTCATTTGAGTGGGTTGCACTGTAAGCACACCCAAACAGAAATCTGTCAGTGCTTTTTTACTGGAGCAAATTCTGGCTTTTTCTTTAACACTGTGGTGGTTTTAATCACCTTTTCAGCTTTCTGAGGGAGCTTTTGGGAGTCAAAGACTACCAGTGGCAGAGTTGCATTGCTGTGTTAGCTTGGGCATAGCCATGTGGCTTCCAGGAGCAGGAGAAACACATCCAGCCCAGATGACATCGTGGACAGGTTTTTCTGCAGCCATCTGTGTAAACAGAGGGACCTCCTGTCCCAGGTCCAGATGTGTCTGCTCCAGATGTGCCTGTGACCTTCTGCTCTCAGCCACCTACAATGTGGAGGCTGCTGTCCTTTTCCTAACCCAATGGCCAGGAAAGTCACCAGAGTTCTCCAAACCATCTATTTTTAAACAATCTCTGATCATTAGATTCAAATAATCTCCTGACCTGGATTTGAGAGAGTCCAAAAAGCCACCTCTGCCAGGAGAAAGTTGTAGGAGAGGAGGAAAAGAGAGTAGTCACCAGCTGCAGAACAATTCTCACACAGTTCCACCTTGAACCTCACATGTGACCCCAACAAAATCAACAAAATTTGTCTTTTACAGGATTAAACATTATTTCTAAACACCAGACATTCTTTTTGCATTGAGCTGAATGGTTGGTTAATTCCCAGTCTCCAAATATAATACAAATCACTCGAGCTATTTGGCATGAGTCATGGCTTGATTAATATTTTTGGCATTTTTAGTGGGACTCTTAAATAATAGAAGTGGCATCTGAATGGAAAACGGAATAGGCCACTGAGACAAACAGTGATTTTAAGGCTTTGCAGAATTAGCAAAAGCCTCCAAAATGTCAGAAGATGTTAAAAATTGGAAACCAGTTGAGGTCTTATTTTTAAAACTGTGTCAGAATTGATTTGTCCTTCATTTGGTTTTTTCTCTCCAGTGCTGCCATTCCAAGTTAGGCTGACAATAAAATTTCAGGTCAGCCCAGAACCCACAACTCCCTGCCTGAGAAGCTCTGAGAAGTTCAGGTGTGTTTCTCCCAGGATTGTTTATGATGCTTGACATTGTTACATCACCATTAAAAATCTCCCTCTTTGCTGATGTGAAAAACACATTTTTGAGCTTTCTAGGCCATTTACTTTGTCTGTTCTGTGGATATACAGAGCACTGTCCTCCCTCCCAGGCAAGGATGGTGTAACTGGATCCAAAGAAAATTCTTCAAACTTTATTGGCCACGGAAAACTAAAGTCAATTGGTTGAAAGAGAAGTGTTTATTGTGTTTACTCTGGCACCCTAACCATGCAGAATTATTAATCATTAAGACCCAGATAGGTAAAGTTTGCACTTTTTTCCCCCCCTAAACAGGGCTCTGCCAATTCATCAAATATCATGAAGTCAAAATAAACCTCAGCAAGAATGTTTATTCCTCATCTTTTAAAATTATTTTCCATTATCCCTCTGCACTTGCTGCACTCCATTAAAATAGTCACCACTATATTCCTGAGGGCCTGGAGAGGGTGGAAACACTTCTTCCTCTTGTCCTGTATAATTTCTGGGGGGTCCTGAAGATAGACATGAGGGTGTCCACCAATTTCCATTGCTCTCATCTTGAGCTGAATCAGGCTCATGGAAAAGTGCAGATTTTTCTTCCTTGTCCTCCCTTTATAAATTGAAATAGGACCAATGAGGTTCCTCCATACACAGGGAATATTAAAGGAAATAAATTCACAGATTCAACACTAATGAATCATTCTCCTTTCACTGGATCTCCATTTTCTGCTGAAATGTTTTCTCTTGAGAGCAATAGCAGAGGTTTTGTAGGGAAACAGCCTCTCTCAACCCCACCAGCAATCAGAGACTTGTTGCACTTCCACTTCTGGCATGAGCTCCCTCTGAGTGGCCCCTGGTTATCCCTCAAGCCGGATGGTTTAGTGCATTATAGTCCTGGTAACAGAAGATTGGCACAATTCCTCGAGTTCTGTTTTAATAGTGACAATATAACTGCTGAAACAATATTTTTATTCCACTGACGTATGTAAAATGCACTGGCCAGGGCTGCCAGGAGCTCTTTCCACCCCTTTCCCAGCTGATCCCTCTAAGGAAGAGCTGAAATCACCTGGTTTGCAGGCTCGTGTCTCCTTCAGATCTTGCCTTCATCAAAGAGATCATCCTCCCTTTGAATGTGTGAGGCAGGAACAGAGAAATGACAGAGACCCAAAGGAGCTAAACTAGTAATGACCTGGCCCATGTGGGAACTCTGCTTTTGGTGATGTGTTCACATTGCTGTGAAATGTGGAGGTGCTTCAGTGAGCCTCAAACAGCTTCACTCAGGTCATGAGAGAAGCTCAGTTCAAAAGGCACAGGATTATTCACCTGCCTAAAGGTGGCCCTGTCTGGGCTTGGGACTCTTTGCCTTGATGTTCAGGGCATGGCATGATTTTATACAGGAACTCAAACATCTTGGGTAACATTGCCTTTAGATGTTGATCCTGGTGCAAGATACAGAAAAGAACAGCCTTGCCTTGCCTTGCCTTGCCTTGCCTTGCCTTGCCTTGCCTTGCCTTGCCTTGCCTTGCTTTGCCTTGCCTTGCCTTGCCTTGCTTTGCCTTGCCTTGCCTTGCCTTGCCTTGCTTTGCCTTGCCTTGCCTTGCCTT
>JAWWEV010000022.1:18186158-18218705 GCA_035583235.1 Hafferia zeledoni
GGAAAAGGAAAAGGAAAAGGAAAAGGAAAAGGAAAAGGAAAAGGAAAAGGAAAAGGAAAAGGAAAAGGAAAAGGAGGTTTTTGCAATCCTTTGGGGAAACCTCTGGCAGCAGCACTGACTCCTCTGGGTCACTGCTCTGCTGCCAGCAGTGGCTCTGCCCGCTCAGAGGACAAAGGACCCTTTCCAAGGGGTGTCTTTGGATCCAGACTCACCATCCACCCCTGGAAAAGGCTGAAAAGGCAGCCCAGGCTGAGGGCAGAAAACAGTTATGGGCCTGTCCATGGCACCCCTGACTCTGAGCACTGGGAGAGCTCCTGAATTGCTCAAGTCTTGGTTGCCTGCATTGACACTGAGAGAATTCACTCTCCTCCTCCTAAACAGTAGCATAAAGAAAATGAAAATAAAAAGCTTGTGCTTATTACTAGGAGACAAGCCAGATAAACCTCCTCTGGCACCAAACAGGCCCATGGGAGAGCAAAGTCTGCGAATCATGCACAGTAATTTTAACTGTGTCATGGGATAGACCAAAATACAAGGCAGCCCTATCGATTTCAACAGATATTTCTAACCCAAATTATGGAGGGAGTGAAAGTCCCCTGGGAATGCATCCCAATATTGCTTTTCATGGCGCTCCAGCGGGCTGGGAACTGCACGTGCAGGGGGGGACTGCTGAGTGCAGCTCAGAGTTCTGGAAAGCTGCTGCCCAGTAGTGCTGTGACAAACCTCAGGCATCACTCACTGATTTATTTGTTGTGTCTTTCTTTTTCATGACAACAGGTCACCCCACAGAGCTGGTTTGAAGTTGCAAAATTCCCATAAATCATGCAGACATTTCTTTTGCTTCCACTGTGTCTTTCTGCCTGTCCTTTTTCTCTGCATTCCTCTGTGATAAACACAGCCAAATGTAGCTTTTTTTTTTTTTTTTTATTTAATCTGTAGGGAAAAATGACCAGTTTTGCTTGCAGGCTGAGAACTCTCGCCAGATTTCAGACAGAATGGATTTCCACCCCTTTCCTTAACTCCCAAACAAGAACTCTTCCCTTTTCTCTGTAAGAATAATAATAAAAAATTAGAACCCAAAGAAGGATTTTTAAAAAATTACATGATAAATTTTAAAAAGTCAATATTTGCCTTAAATAAAGACGTTTTTCAGTGGGAAGGATCAGATAGATTACAGAGCTAACAGGATACAGGGCACTGAAAGAGCCATCCCAGAACTTCATGGATCTAAATCCTCGGACACCCTTTACCAAAAGTTGCAATTCGAGTCAAATATTTCCATACATTATTGCAGGTCTCCTGTGACCCTGGGGCTTGTAACCAGTTGGATATTCATTCAGACTGGTGAGTGAACAGTTCACTTGCTATTCCTGAATGCACAAGTGAGAAATCGCTGCCAAACTCGTTGCAGACTCTGCAGAGTCCAAGGGGCTCCTGGGTTATCGTTCTGCTCAAGGTGGGAGTCAGGAAAACACACTTTTTGTCTTTCCCCAGCCTTGAGGCCAGGCAAGGGGAGAGCTGCTGCCCTGGAAAAATGGGGAGAGATGAGAAATGCAGCCATCTGCTGAAATTTTCACAGAATTCTCAGTGCAACTGGTGGTCCTGCTGGTGGTAACCGTGGGGTTTGGGGCTGCTTTTGCACCACTGAGGATCCCACGATGACCTCCTGGCTCTGGGATCTATTTTATCCCTTTGGAGATGTGTAACATTTATAGCAGCAGGCACAGAGAAGAGAAAGGGACGGCCATAAACAACAAGTGTGCAAGGGACTATAAAGCAATGAGCAAACTGCATTTTATAGGGCTGTTTGCTGGGGAAACTCAACAACCATCAGCTCTCCTGACATTTGTAAGATCCAGTTTATGATTCAGCAAGATGACATGAGAAAGGAACTAATGACTCCACCAAGTCAGTGGCAGAAATGGAAACAAAATGCCAAGGACCTGATTCCAGCCCCCTCCTCTGCATGTTTTTTCATGACAGAAAACATTTGGTTAAATGCTCTGAATGGCCTGCAAGTTAAAGCCAAGGAAATCTATGGTTTTCATATTTGATGGAGTGAAATGCACTGAGGGATAATCAAAGCTTTATGTACCAGCCTTAGAGAAAAGCGTTTCACAATGCTCAGAAAACCTTATTACTTTCATAAGCAGGGGGAGGACTAATGACACACATATGGTGACTCCCTTCCTGCAGCTCAAACAGGGATGAAAGGGCACAGAGATGGAGTCAGAGGTGTGGATACAGCCAGGGGCACTTGGAGCTCTGATAATGGCAGTGATACATATCTAAACTTAGGCAGTGTAGCCACAAACTTTCAAAACAATCTCTTTTTTGTAAGAACTGATGCCAAACTACCTGTTGACAGCACCTGGCAGAACAGGTCCCTTTCTGCAGGTGGATGGTCCTTGAGCTCTGGTGGAATCAGAGTGAGAAAAATCTTAATTGCATAAGAATAAAGGCCATTGCTGTGGGGAAATACCTTGTGGGTGGAATGTATTGTTTCCTCCTACCCAAACCCATCCCATTCCTCCTAGGAATGAGCAGTGGTGCCTACAGCAGACTGTCCTTACAGACAGAGGAATATCAATCTAAGAAAAAAGCAATTTTAAGCCTTTCAAACTGTCTTTCAATGGCCAGGGTATGTTTTTGATTTATTACTATTAATCTAGCAGGAAAATATCCTCAGAAACAGATTACTGAGTGAAAAGCTTTATGATCCAGTGGCAGGAGCAGGACATAAAACAAAACACAGGTTTCCCATCTTTTGCAGTTTGTCCCCAGTAAGGATTGGCCTAAATAACTCTCCAAAAAGATTCTCCCATGTTGACAACAACCTGGAGAGAAAGATCTTCACAGAGCTCACATAAATGAATCGTAATCCCATGCTCAAATTTTAACAAATCCACCACTTACAAGAAGGGCTGTTTTTGTTATGCACAGACATGATATTGTCCCCCCAAGGCCTGTGCTGGGGTAGGTGCCATTCCTGAGGATGGATATTAATATCCATTATGGACATGCTCCACTACAGCTGGGAAGACTTGTGGTTTCTTGCTGCTCTTCATGGTTGCACAATCTGGTCAAAAAGTCAGTTTTATGGTTCTTGAATCCTCTGCAGGCTTGACCTCAAAGAACCTCTGTCCTCTTCTCATCATCCTCTTCTCACACAGTTAAGCTACCCAAGTAAATAAATAATAAACTGGAAATAAACCCCCACCCTTCCTTGCTGGGATGAATGGAACACCATGGCACTATTAAAACTCACCCTCCAAACTGCTACTTTTTCTTTTCTTGCTAAAAGTTACTGTTTATCCAGTGACTTTTGCATTGACCACACATTGATTTCAACAGCACTTGGCAATCAGAGTCTTGGACAGTGGCCTGGTGACCAGAAGCTCTTCCAAACCACTCCTTAGATGCCATTGCGTGGTCCATGAGGTCTCTGAGATAAGCACCTCCATTCATTACTGTGCAATAGGTATAGAGAAAGTGATTTTATTTGTACATCTTAGATAAGGATGAGCTTTACAACCCCTTCCCCTCACCTTTCCCTTTATTAGGTTAATGATCCTTTGGATTTGCCTCTAAAAAGCCCTTTCACGCTGCGGCTGCTCCTCCTGCTCCAAAGCCTCTGCCAGCTCTTAATGCAGAGAAGGGGGGGAAAAAATTTAATAAAGTTCCTTAAATCTCAGGAAATGAAGCTTTGCCTCCTTAAGTTCCCTCTAAGAATGAATGTTCCACTGTGGCCAGCACAGAACGTGCTGAGGTTTCTCGTGCGGCTCCTCTGGATACTCAGAGTTATTGATAAGGGGCTCCTTCCCCTTGCCAAGTCTTGCTCTCTGCTGGGTTTCTCTTGCTCCTGAATTGATATTTTGGGGTGCTCCCCATACTTTGGAAAGTTCCCAGCAGTCACTTCAGAGAATAATGAGTTTGTCAGCCCCAGTAACAGCAACCAGCTGGGCAGGCCCAGCTCTGAGAGACCCCCAGGGCCGGGTCGCCCGTGGTCACCTACGCCCTCAAGTCCCAAATTCCTCCCTCTGAACTTAACCCCAGCTTTGAAAAGTGGGGAGGCAAAGATAAGAAGGAAAGAAAATCCCATATAACTGTCTTTAAAGAGTAGAGGCTGCAATGGTTTCTTTTCTTTTTTTTTTTTTTTTGGCCTCTTTTTTCCTGCCCCCTTTTTTTTTTTTTTTTTAACTACTGCCATTTGTTCTCTTGTAAAAACAGAGGGTTGAACCTTTCAAGCCTCCCAAACCTCCAGTGGGAATTTCACCGTTTGAGGAAAAAGTTCAAGGATTGCTCCCACAGTATTTGGGAAGAGAGAAAAATGTGAAAGATGATTATTTCTATAAACACCTAAGAAATAACAGTTATTCCTCAGTGTTTTCAGTTCCTCCTGCTTTCAGAGTGTGGCAGAAATATCACATAATATTATAAATATATATATTAAATATGTACTATAAAAATATGGCATATAATACAATAAAAATAATAAATCACAAAATGGCTGTGAAGTTTCCCTCCTGTCAGGCTTTGCTGGCACTGCAGTAATGAAGTAACTCACTGGTGCTCTGTAAAATATTCAAGGAGGGTTTTCCTCATTAAATGGCTTTAATGGACTTGCAGATAAAAATCTTTTGGTTCTGTGTCCCCCTTTTGAGAAGTTGTGACACTGATGGGATTACTGGAAGTGCAGAATTTTGATCAGAGCCCTCAGATCTGGTTTTACAATGAGTGTTGCCTCCTCAGCCTTCCTTCCTCCCAGGGAAAAATCTTGGAGCTTGTTTCTGACAGACAGAACCAAACACCTGATGGCAGCACATATAAAGAATCTTCAGTGCATTTGTAACAGCTCCACATTTCAAGTTGTTGAAATGACTGTGGGGATTGTGGGGCTTTTCTAAATGCTTAGAATTCGATGCTACTTCAGTCTTGTGTTGTTGAAATGCTGGTTTATAGCTCTTGTTTTCTGGTTCTTTTACAACAAAACCCAAGATGCTGTTTAAGATTCCATTCCAAGAGAAAAACTCCCCTGCCCTTTGGTGGGTACTTGATGATGCCTTGAGAAAAAGGATAAATGAACAAGAAAGAATTAAAAACCATCCTGAAGCAGCAAAAGCACAGGATCTCAGCCTGAAGGAGATCAAAATGACTTGCAGACATTCAGTTCATGCTACTGAGTCCTTGTGTGATATTAAGGTTCCTCTGATTCTATAATTCAGTTTTATTGTTTATACCATTGGTTTGGGCAACACAGTTTTGGGAGCCCATTTATAAGAAATGTTGCATTTCTAAATGAAAAGCCTTTATAGCATCATTTTGGCTGATGCCCTCCTTGATAATTCATGGCTGGGCATCAGCTGGATGATGAGCATTCCCCTGGAACATGCCAGGACCACCAGCAGCACCCAAAGGACCTTTCCTGAGTTGTTCAATAATGTTTTGGGATCCCCCAATGCCTCTGAGATAAGACAAGGGGCTGGAAGACCAGCTCTCCAGTCAAGTCCAAGCCACCAATGTGGCAGAGGAGGATTTCAGCACTGAACTGTTGTTACAGGAGAAAAATATCTCCTCCTACCAAGGAGACATTTGTACTCCTTCCTTTTTGCTCAGCACTCTTTGCAACAAGCAGCTCCACATTGAAGTTCTCTGCTTTCCTTAAACCTGTAATCCAAAAGTTTGAGGGCACATGGATTGTTCCTAAGATTTCCTTGCAAAGTAGGTCAGAAAAATGAGGATTTGGGTGGGTTCATATTCACCAAAGGGCTCCAGGTCCACTGAGCAGATTAAAACTACTGCCCTGGAGTGGACCACCAAAGCTCAGACCTCCCCTGGAGGTGAAGTTCTCCAAACCTCCCTCAGTTCTGTTGTCATGGTCCATTTGGGATTCAGATCTCCACAGTTTTCTCAAAGGGTGGTGCCTACAAAACACCACAACTGGTGAGTAGAGAAGAAAAAAATTACTTTATATGCAACATATCTGTTTATTTATCCAGTGAGAGCTTTACTTTTTTGGGCTTTGCCGGCCTCTACTAAGGCTCTCCTGTGAAAAAACTGCCTGCCTGAGGAGTCAGTGCTCTGTGATTATATCCATCTAATCCAGCTCCCCGTGGGATTCAAATGGAAGCAGGACTGGATCCTTATGCAGCAGACAGGCTTGAAAAGTTCAGTCCCATTTTAGAGATTTCTAATCCCAGAGAGTCCCTAAATGGAAGGTTTTCCACAGGCTGTCGTGGACTTTAAATCAAGATGGAAATGGGGTATTTTGCAGGAAGCAGAGGGAAAAAATGTCAGTGCCAGGAGGATTACAGAGCTCAAAAATAAATTCTTCATGTTGGATTTTGGAAACAAATGAGGCAAAACCCCCAAGAACCTTCACACACAGACAAAATCAGTGGTTGCAGCTCACTGAGACTGAATTTGCTGTTGCAGGGGCAGAATTTTGTGGCTGTTGTCAGAGCTGTGAGAGCCAAATCGAGCTCAGCCATGTGGATGGATCACTGAGGGCAGGTCAAGGCAGGATAGAGGGAGATGAGAAAGGGAAAGAAGGGCAGAGCTGACATGAAGGATGGAGGGGGAAGTCCTAGAAATGCATGTGGCATAAGATTGAATTGTCCCCAGAGCATTTGAAGCACTGTGGGACACAACATCTGGCCACCAGCTGTTGCTCCAGAAGAGCTCTGGTTGCCAACAATTCCTGTGCTGCATCCCACCAGTCCCATGCAGGTGCCCCAGGTGTGGATATACCCCAGGAATGGGCAAGGTAGCACCTCAGGATCTCTTGGGATGTCTCAGATCTGCCAAATAAACCTGCCTCAGTCCAGAGGGAAGGTGGGTCTGATGACTGAAACCATGAGATCTGGCTCTGGAGTGAGCAGAGGGTTCCTAGGCAGCCTCAGAGAGCAGCAGCAGTGGCTCTGGGCCAGCTCCCATCAGTGTCAGCCCATTTGTTTCCAAGTGAAGTTGTGCCTCAGCAGACACTTAAATAGCTCTGACGTGGTGGGCATCCATCACCATCTCATCCCTTCTGCCTTCCCAGAGGGAGGAACCTCTGGGGCTCAGGACCCTGAGAGACCTTTGGGGAGATAAATGAATCCTCCCACGGGTGAGAAAGGCAGGAGACTGATGTACTGAGCCAGGGGGTTGGGGTGAAGCAGGAGCCACAGGTAACACTGTCACTGGGAAAAATTGATGGCTCTGGTGGAGCCACAGCAGAACTGGGGATGTTTTGCCCCCCTGTGCTGAAAGACAGTCCCACTCCAGCAAAAAACTTCTTAGTGTGAGAGTAAATACTTTCTATATCACAAAATCTCTTGCTTGCAAAGCTTCAAAAAACATCCAAGTTATGTTTTATTCTGTTTTTCACCATCTTCCCTACAAATCTTACAGGATTTTAATGTTTTACACGCATGGGGAGGTGGTGGAAGGAAACACTGTGTTATAATATGGAGTATTTCATTCAGAAATATCCTACAGTGTCCAAGGGAAATGCCCTTTCTCACCCTGGACCTTAAAATGAAGGGTCTGAGTGACCTGGGTGGTCCTCAGCCCCTCCTCCAGGGTGCTGAGCAGTCCCCAAGGCTCTCACAAAATCCCAGCTCTGCAGGTATCAACATCCTGAAAGCCAAAATTTGTATATTCCTACTGTATAAAAATTATCTTTCTGGGGGTTCCCTCCAAGAATTTGAAATAGAAACATAGTCTGTACAGTCACTTGATGACATGATTTCTAGAAAACATCCAGGAAGAGTAAATATACAGAAAAAAAAAAACCCCAACCAAAAACAACTGACTTATTCAGAGGCCTTTGGACTTGAAACTGAACATATTTCCTTTATCTGTGGTCTAAAAGACAAAGCAGCTAATAATTTACCCAAGGTCATCCTGCCAGAACATAAATGCTTTTCATCTTATAAATTTATATTGATCAAAATTCTTGCTCTCAGACTTCACTGAATATCCCAAGAAGCATCAACTTGAATGTGGTCATGGTGGAAATGAAAAAAAAAAAACCAAAGAAAACACAACAAAAATGCTTCTAAATAATGACCCATCCTAATAATTTCAGTGTTCTGAGGTTTATATGTTTGTTCAGGCTTCATATTAAATTGTCTAGAAATTAATGATGATGGAAAAACAGCCAGACTATGTCAGATTATCCTTGAGAAGATCTGGAAGAACTTGAATGGGTTGAGCTTTGGATTTACATCAGAGCCTCCTCCCTGAATTTAAACCCAGCCCACTTGTTAACACACTTGAAGGGTGTTTTCTTTTTACCCCTGGTTTTGCCAGGCTGTTAAAAACCTCAGAAAATTTGGTTTTAAATGCAAAGAAAAATGCTGGCTTGGTAGATCTTCTGTTTGCCTCAAGTGACAAGTGACAGAACAAATCAACTTCTTCAGAAATTGGTGTATGGACACATTTCATGGGGAAATGGCCTCAAGTTGCACTAGGAGAGGTTCGGGTTGGATCCACCATCCCTGGAGGTGTTCAAGGAATGACTGGATGTGGCACTCAGTGCTCTGGTCTGGTTGACACGGTGGGGATTGGTCACAAGTTGGACTCGATGATCTTGGAAGTCTTTTCCAACCTCAGTGATTCCATGATTCTGTGATATCCAGAAGCTGGCTGTGTGCAAGGTGAGCTGGCAGTTCCAGTGTCCATACTTGAGCAAGCTCATGCCCTGCAAACATGTTCTCAGAGCCTGCTGTGGACCAGAACCCTCTGGTGCAACATTTTCAGGCGTCAAATCCCCTCTCACAGCAAGATTTGCTCTCCATGAGCTCCAAACTCATGCACAGCCCCACACCTCATCAGGATGAGGTTGCTCCAACACATGAACACAATTTCCAGCCCTGTCTTGCATAGACTGTGTTGGAGCAATGCATCCCAGAATATGGAACATCCTGAGCTGGAAGGGGCCAACACGGATCACCGAATCCAACACGGATCACCGAGTCCAAACCCGGTTATGGACGGTTGACAAACGGGACAAGAAACTACACAAAACCTCCTTTCAGCTTGAAAGGGAAAAAGAAATATGATTGTCTTTTTCTTTTTTTTTCTTTTTTTTTTTTTGAGCAATTATTTCTTGCTTCCAAATTCCCGTGTATTTCCTGGTTCCAGCACAGACAAGCCATGGGAAAGCCAGTTCTCACGGCGTTTGCACAAACAGGAAGCATGTGAATTTTCAAGAGAGACCCTATTTTTATGAGAGCTCCCGCTGAGTTTTGCTGACTCAAGAGACCTTGGCCTGAATTTAAATAAGCAACTTTGGAGTAACTGAACTAAATCTTTGCATATCCAGATTCCTTATCTGAAGTTGGTTTTCCAAAACAAAGCAAAGACTTGGACTCAAAACGAAACCCTCTGCCCACGGTACTGACTCACTAAGAGCCTGGTACACATCCTGGTAGCAGAGGAAGGTTCTAGGACTTGGAGAGGTTATAAAGAGTCCCATTTTACTGCTGCCAGATTGTTAGGGAATCCCAATTTCTTTCCACCCATGGGAAGGGGATCTGGGCAGCCGTCATGCCGAGCTGTCAGAAAGCATCACCTCCCTCCATCCTGATGCTGCACAGCCCCTGGGATGTCAAGAGCCATCAGGCCTGAAGGGGATGTTTACTTCTGTGGATGGTGAGGTGGAGATTTCTTACTCTCTTGGCACCCTCTTGGAGCAGCACCGAGTCATGCCATTCCCTCCAGTTGCTCCTCAGCTCAGCTGGGTTTGCTCAGCATTCCAAGGGTTGGTTTTTCATGCTCTCCCCACTGGCAGGTGCCATTCAGGCACATGGAAATAAGCTCAATCCCACCAAAAACCTGTCCAAGCGTCTCTCTGGGGTCTAAGGACTGTGATTTTTATTCCCAGGTGGAAATTGGTGCTTTCAGGAGGGTTGGAAGGGGTGGGTGCTCTGGGAAACAACAGGCTTTTTGAAGAATAAGGTGAAAGGACCTTTCTGTGGCTTAAATTCTTTACGCTAATTTTAACAACTATTCCAACCCCTTGCAAATTGCCACTCTGAAAAAACAAACAGGGCCCATATTCAGCCACTGAACTGGCACACAGGCTTTGCTCAGCCACAACTGGGAATGCCTAACAGTAGCCAGCCTTATTCCAGCCTGCAGGAATGAAGGGAGAGAGAGGGAGAAGGAGAAAAAGAAAGAAAATGAGGGCTACTCCAGGCTAATTGGCCCGTGGTTGGATTGGGCTGCTGACTTAGGGCTGGTTTTAAGTTACATGTAAGCAAGTGAAACGGTATATAAATAATAGCAGGGCGAGAGCTACAGTGGAAAAGCCAGCCAGTGTCTGTCTGGCTTGATGTTCTGGTATTCATCAAGGCCTGGTGTGGTTTGTGTCACTGAGCTGCCCTTGCAGAGCACCCATCAGTGCTCTGACATGATCCTCTGGGGAGGGATCTGCCACCCCAAGTGGCCCCACCAGGGTGGGAAAAGCCCCAGGCAAGGGAGTAACTTGATTTACAAGCCCTCAGTGAAGCTGATTTCCAACAGAATCTGGATCCTGCCCTGGGAGAGCCCACCATCAGCAGTCCCCAGGACCATGTCAAGGTGGCCAATGGATGCAGCTTGGGATTTGTGTTGGCTGAGGGTGGATTTGCTTCAGGAATGACTTTCTGAAACATTGAAACAGCCCTGGTGACCCAGCAAGGAGATCTTCACATCCCTCTGCCTTTTCTCAGAGATCCTCAGGAGCAGAGCAGTCTTTTAAGTCTGAATAACAAGCCGTGGTCAATCTGCTGCAGGTAGCAGACAACATCTCAGCCTTTGGGTCTGGCTGAAAGGGATTTTTGTAGTCCCTCAGACCAACTTCCTTTAACAAATAGTTCTTCCCTGTAATTTTAGTCCCTGTCTCTCATTTGGTCACCAGTGATTTTGCATTTGCTTTTTTTTTCTTTTTATAATTTCAATTTCCAAGCACAGACAACCTGCAGTTTGTATTGAGAAATGAAAAATTTGGTCACCTGTCCTACATACATAAATATGTCCTGAAGAAATGAGTCTCCTAAATCCTACATTTCATACCTCTGTGTCACAATTGTTCTGTCCCTTATTTCCTCCTTGGCCTTTTTTTTCCTTTTAGGAGGTTTTTCTCTGTAATCTCCTTGGTTTGGTTTGTTGTTTTTCTTCTCTCTGCTTCACTTCCTCTTCATTCCTCCATCATTTCCTGGCTGTATCCTCTTTTCCATCCTTCTCATTATCTCTGCTGACAGGAGATTTCCCCCCATCTCCGGCAAGTCACACTTTCAAACCTGTTAGATAAAAGGAGTTGGTGTGTTAGATAAAAGGAGTTGGTTTTGTTTGTTTGTCATTACACAGGAGACATGCTGAAATCCCTTTATGTATTAGCTTTTGTTTTATATTATATTTATAACTGGGATCCATAAAATAATCTGTTTTTCTGGCTGTCTCCATAGATACATCAACTTCTCTTCCATTATAGACTTTCCAAGACCTCAAAGGACTCAGGAGAATGATGTGTTTTCTTGATAAATCAGAAGCATAAATATGAACCCAGCAAAGGATTTGGAGGGGAAACACCCCAAAATCAGGTCAATCCTGAGACTGTGGCACAGGATGAGTCTCAAGGAATGGTCCCCATGGACCAAAACCCTGTGTCTAAACAGCCTTGCCATGCTTCAGTGTCTGTGAGTGGGCAATGAAAGACCTTCAAGGTACGAAGCAATAAGGCATAAAGGAATCCCAAGCTTTTTTTTCTGCTAAAAATGATCTCTTATCCTGGCCAACCCAGCAGCACAGGGTGGCTGGAGGTGCCTGTGCACCAGGCAGGGGCCAGTCTTTGAGCAATCATGATCTTTTTTCCTATAATTTTTCCCCACCTGCCTGTTCCTCTGAACACAGCACAGGGTGAATTCAGTTTGTTTCCTGACTTGAATGTTGGAAGAACTTTAAATCCCACTCTGAGTAAAATCCTAAAAGGCAAATCAAAGTAAAAAACCTTAGCACAGACCATGAGTGCCAATGCAATTTGTTTTAAGTTTTTACTACCATGTATTGTGTCTTTATGGTAGAAACACTCCAATCATTACCCAATGGCCACAGTACAAGGAGGAGATAAAACCAAATCTTTATGGCATTGTTGAGACAATAATTATTTGTCATAAATAAAATCTGAGCCTGGCTGGTCCTGAGCCAAACATTGCAAGTTTGTCCTGGCAGACACGGTGTTACATTGCAAACATGATTATGTCATGTTGTGTTAATGAGGAGCTGCCAGCTAGAAAGTCTGAGACAGCATCTTGGGGGCATTGGAAGGAGGGCACAACTGGCCCCTTCACCAGCATGGCCAGTTCTGAGTGCTGAGAGATGGCACCAACACACAGGTGATGGGTGGAGAGTAGAGGGAGGCAAATAGCAGGTGGAATCCCAGGGAAGCACAGCTCCAGGTCTGGTTGAGTTGCCGGAGCCAACTGGGAAGTGTTTTGAGCTCCTGATGTCCACCACATAGCAAAGGCACAGGTAGGACATGTCTAGAGGGAGAAAACACTGAGGGTCAGCAGGGAAGAGAGGAGCAGTTGGTGTTGTATGGCAGGTAAATATGACAAGGTGATAAGGCCCTGGCACAGGTTGTCCAGAGAAGCTGTGGCTGCCCCATCTCTGGAATTGTTCCAGGCCAGGTTGGATGAGGCTTGGAACAACCTGGTCAAGTGGAAAGTGTCCCTACCCATGGCAAGGGGGTGGAATGAGATGATCTTTAATGTCCTTTCCAACCCAAACCAGGCTGTAAGTCTGGGATTTTGTGGTTCAAAAAAATCATGCTTTTTTGTTTTTTTTTTTTCATTTCACTCACTGCTGCTGTGTGTGGGGTTATGGAGACCTGCAATGTTCTGAGTGCTGCTTGTCTTGACCCTGAGTCCAGCAAAGCAACTGAGGAGAATCTCAACCTGCCTTCAAACTCTTTCTATTTTTTAACACAGAATCACAAAATCATTAAGGCTATAAAAGCCCTCTGAGATCGTTGAGTCCCAGTGTTGACCAGCACTGCCAGGTCCACCACTACCCCATGTCCCCAAATGCCACATCCACATGGCTTTTAAAATCCCTCCAGGGATGGTGACTCCACCACTGCCCTGGGCAGCTGTGCCAAGACCTGAGTTCTTATTGTAAGCAATAATGCCAGAAACTCCTATGGATTAGCCCAGGAAAAGGGATGGATCTGTACTGGAAAACACCAGTGGAACAGGCTGGGTTTCAGGGCAGAAGCACAAGTGACCACACAGGTCAGTGTTCTCACCCATGGCCACATTTCTCTGTGAGAACAGGCATGTGCTCAGAGCACGCCCCAGTGCACCTAAAACTCACATCTACAAAGTACAGGCTACAAAAAAGATAAAAAGAAAAAGAGGGGGGAAAGAAGTAAAAAGAAATATTTGGGCAACTGGAAGGAATTATTCTTCCCTCCATAGCCTGGGCTGCATTCATAAATCATCCATAATTTTTTAGATGTCTAGGACAATGTTACCATTTGATGAAATAAAATACCGAACCTCTGTGACATCATCTTTTATCTTGAGAGTTCTGCACACTTGGTCATGTTCCTGAGCCACATTTGTTCTGCAGATATTTAGACCAAACCTGACATTTTATAGACTTCCTCCTGCTTGTGCATGTGTTGGAGACAGTTGTTTGGATTAGCACGATCAAAAAATTTAACACAGCCTTTCAAGATCCCATTTTCATCTGGATTTGCACAACACAGAAGAAAGCATTATGCCAAAAATATGGGGGTTTGAAAACACATACACTTTGTTGTGACTGTTTGTAGCTGGTGAAATCCTCGGATGCCCTGATTACCATGACCTGTGTTGCTTTCAGACAAGCTTGAGATATAAAAGCACTGTACACAAATGAAAACCGTTGGCTTTCATACCACATGTGCTGTACTTATGCCAGTGGGAAATGACAGAGAATGTACAAGGTCATGGTTTACTAAAAATATAAAAGTTTAACATGTGGTGTTAATAGAACACACAACAGGGGTCACTGGTACAATGGAAAATAATTCATTTCCAATGTCAGGCCAAGTAATTCACTAAGAAAGAACATTTGAAAATGTGTTACTTATATCTTTCTGTTCTTTATGACGAGTTTTAGGGGGAAAAAAAAGCAGCACAATTACTACTAATAAAAATGCATAAATAACAAGCATGATTCAGATGTCAACTGTGTCAGAATAAAACAGGCACATTGGCCCTAGAGGAGCTGGCAAAATTACACCAGTGTGTAATATCAGCATTGTACCCTCTCCTTCCTCCCTCATGTCTAACAGGCAATAAGCACGAAATCCACACCAGGACATGTTTAAACCTTGATCAAGGTCTCTGCAGCTCTTGAGGTGCCTCAACCCCAAACCAAATGCCACAAAATTTCTTTCCAACTGCTGCCTAATCCAGGCAGTACATCGAGCACTGGAAAGGGCTGCCCAGGGAGGTTTGGAGTCCCCATCCCTGGAGGTGTCCAAGGAATGACTGGGCATTACACTCAGTGCTCTGGGCTGGGTGACAAGGTGACGATTGGGCACAGCTTGGACTCAATGATCTCAGAGGTTTTTTCCAACCTAAATAATTCCATAATTCCATCCTGCCAGCAGGCATTTTTGTGTCCAGCCATACTTGCCACATGTGCAGGGACTTGTCTGGACAGACCTAGCACTGAATTCCCACCAGGAATCACAAAGTTGGTGTCACCCTCCATATCTCTGCTCATCTCATGATCCTCCCAAAACAATGCACCAGGCTGAGTGTTATATAAGCTGTAGAGACTGGGCACTATTGCAGTGTCCCTTCCTTTTGCCTGTGACATCCAGCCAGAAATGCTCTCTCACAGGGGGTGCCACCCATTGCCCCCACATATGGCACCACCAAGACCACTCCAAGTCCCTCCTGCCCCATCACCTGCACAAGACCCAGCACTTATCCCAGAGTCTCCACACTTTTCAAGCATCTCTAATTATTTGGAGGGAAAACTAATTAGAGGCAGATGTTGCAGATTTGCTCGTTATAAGTGATGGATAAATCTGTGAAATGAAGCTGTGCTGGGCACCACCATGGGTGCTGCTGGCGCAGTGCTAACTCTAAGGAATGCATCTCATGTGCCTCTGGAGCCAAACAGCCATTGCATTAATGCTGGAAGAGCTCATGCAACACCATGGCCAGCCAGGACAACCCCAAATAAACCTGCCCCTCAGCCCTGCCTTTACCTGCTGGTGCCAGTGTGCCACACACTGCCCTGTCAGCAACTTTTTGCCTAAGGAGAGCAGCAGGTGAAACTGTTTTTCTTTCCTTCACTCCCTTGCTGAAAGTGTTTTCATTTCTGGGTTGGCTCAGTCCATTTGTGTAACGTGCATGTCCCCAGCTGAACAGGCAAACTGATTGAAAACATGTTTTAACTGGCTGTCCTTCCCCTCCTGTCTCCTGGTGTTTCTGCTGCCGTCTCCGGTGTGCTCCACAGAGCTGCCTGGCACCAGCACCTGGCTCTGATGTTTTATGCTTTTCAAGCAAGAATGGTCATGGTCAAGCTAGAAAAACTGTTGGAAACCATCTATCAGCTGGACTACAAGCCCTATCTGTGGTGCTTTCTCAAAGCCTGGCTTAGCAGGGCTTGGCTTAAGCTGCCGCCAAGATTTGTAGGTCAAATCTTGAACTGTTTGTCTTCCCCTGGGAGTCCCGGGAAGAATTGTGAGCAAGGCCTCTGCAGGCTGATTTGTGCCTATCTACATCACCCACAGTGTCACGAAAGTTTATGGGATTCTTCCAGTCTGACTCAGTCAAAGGATCATTAAAATAATACAGTGAGAAGGAGTATAAAGCCCACGGTGGAGCAATTAAACGGAGCAGACAGACGGAAAGATGGAGCAGAAGGAAATGTGTGCTGGGCATTGAAAATACAACGTGGGGGCTGCTCATGTCCTTTCCCAAAAAACAACTGTGAGAGTTTATGTCACCTCTTAGCTGGAAAATGCTTCATTAGAGATGTTTGTTGTCTTATCTCCTGCACTAAACCAGCCTTGCTGATGGCACTGGATAAAGACACCCATTTCCCCCCAACTTTCTGAGTGGCAAATGCCAATGTGAAATTAATCTTTGCCACACAAACGTGCATTCAACACATCCTGGTCGCTGTGATTAACAACCTGACATAAAAAATGTTACAGGGCATGATACACTCATAATAAATTCCTAAGAGATGATCTTAGCAGGCTGTAGAGAGCCAGCCGGGTTACGACACATCGAGCTCACCATAAAGGATGATATTTAGTGAGATTTCATTGCAATTCTATGGATTATATGATGTAACTTACATTTTTTTTTTTTCAATTCATTCTCCAGTTTTCTGATGTTGTCCAAGAATTTGGAATTTATTTTTAAAAGACATGCTGTGTGTGATACATAGCAGCGTTTTCTGTGGGGTCAGGGATCACAGAGTACCCTGCTGAAGTGAGGACAGTAATTCCACTGGAACAGCAATGCATCTGTAGAAAAACCAAAGAAAAATAAGAGTAAATAATTGTAGGGCTTGGAAAAGAGAAATAGCTCAGAATATCGTTTTACAACCTAATTCCTGGTCTTGAGCTGGCCTGAGTTATGTTAAACCACGTTCTTGGCAGCACCCCCAGCCGTGCCTGCAGTGCCCTGCAGGTGAGTGCAGCTCACCCAAGGCTGGTAACCTGTGAACCCCCTCCACATCTGCCTGAAACCAGATAAACCACCCAGGCATCACACAAAACACATTCTAAAGCAAGAAGATACCTTCTCTTGTGTCTCTGTATACACCTGAGTGTTTTCTCATCTCCTGAGGAAAAGAAAATCTTGTTTTCCTTAGGAGCAAAGGCAGAATTTGGAGCTGGTGGATTGGATTATAAAGAAGTAAATCCATTTATTTTAAAATAAAGCCTTAAAGCAGCTCCTGCAGATATGCTCCTGTGTATGCTCAGAGAGACAGATACCCTGGCAACTATCATGGGGACATTTTTAGAAACTCTTAATTATCTGGCCCAGTGCTTTGTTATGACATGAAGCTGAGAGTAGGAGAGATGTGGTTTGTCTGTCCCCTGCCAAACCCTCTGATTTTCACTGTTTGCTTTGTTAATTTAAAAAAGTAGTAACAATCCCAAGAACTTACCCAAATGATCAAATACAACTGATAGTTGTATCCTCCACTGGCACAGGATCTGGATGGGGAACCAGATGTGTGTGGAGCTGCAGGAAGGGAGAGGAGGGAAGTAGAGGAGAGGATGCACAAGAGACTGAACTGACAGAGCTTCCTTTGGAATCCTCACTCTCTGATGCCCTATTACTTTTATGTCACTAATCACAGTTAAATAAATTATTCCATATAGGTCATCTTAATAACTTCATATATGCCAGCTTAATAATTTGGGCTATGCACCTTCTCCATCATATCTGTCAGGATGTCCTATAAATGGGGAAATATGAGGAACATGAAACAGGTCCCCAAAAATCCAAAAGCTAATCAGTCAGGTGAGTGTTTGTATTTTTAGAAAGGTTTGCTGTTGTTAAATTCATTTTTGTACAGCTGCAGGCAGATGTATTTCAGTGCCAATAACTTCTAACATCCATCTGAGGTGAAAACTGAGGTGAGATGGTTGGGTTCCTCAAGGAACAAGGATTTGCAGGGCTGTAATGAAGGGTCAACAGGAAACTTTGAACAGGTGTTCATCAGAGTCATAAAAGCCCCAGGAAGAGCTGGGATCCCATGAGGGTCAGGGGTTGTTCAGTCAAATTTGGACTTGATGATCTTGGAGGCCTTTCCCCACAAAAAAAATTCTGTGATTCTCTGATACTTGAGCCAGCAGTAGAGCCCAGGACAAGGACATTTAGGGGCAACCCAGGTGGCACTGGGGATTCAGCACCCAGGGGTGACACGAGGCTTCTTTTTTCCTGGAAAACCCTTAAAATGCAGCAGGTCAAACTGAGGTACTCAGTGTGACAGATCACAGAATTATTTAGGTTGAAAAAGACCTCCAAGATCACTGAGTTCACCCATTGACCAACCACCACCTTGTCAACTAGATCAGAGCACTGAGTGCCACGTCCTGTCATTTCTTGTCTGTGTTTAATTGGAGTCAGGGCTATAACCAAAGGCTGAAAAGAGTTTTTCTTTCTCATGTGGATTTATTTCCACATATTCCCTTAAAAAAAGCTGTAGGATAAATCTGCAGAAGAAAAGAGTGGCATGAACTCACCAACACTGCTCAAAAAGAAATCACACCCTGTCCTGAATAAGGCAAAAATTGGTCCAGTAAACAACCTCAAACTAAGAAATGGCATCTGCTCAGGAAGACAGAGGGTGCAAAGCCCAGCTCCAGCTCACGGCAGCCCATGGCACAGGTTCACCCCCAGGTTACTTTCCCACACAGCGGGCGCTGTGTTTGCGCAGACGGACCCGTCTGGCCGTGTCTATATTTAACTAGTCCAGAAACAAAGCGAGATAACCAGGTTAAGGTTAGTGCTGGGGGCCCGTGTGTGCCTGTGTCCAACAGGGTATCCTGGTTGCATAATTAAATGCTTTCCTGTTGGAGTAATTAGGAGAGACACACTGAGATTTATAGAGGTCTAATCGGGGCAGACATTCTCGGCTCCCTATCTGAGGGACTCAGCCTGTGCTTCTTGCCAGATTCTCATTTCCACCACTTTTTTACAGTTGCAAAATTAGATTTAAAAATGAGACAAACGCGAAGGCTTCTCGCGAGTGAGAGTGAACTGACTGTCGTGATTTTATTTCCCTACTTCCATGGACTTTGTTTATGTGTTGCTCCACTTTAAACAAACTCTCTCTTTGTCTTTTCCTCGACAAGAGCTGCTCAGATAGAAATAGAGATCCAGCCAGCCCTGCTCTCACCGGGTGCCGGTGAACCTCTCTGGGAAAGGATGAAGCAACACCGACCACTTTTATCCCATTAGTACATGTGAAAAAGATGAAAACTGGCCTTGACACAAATGAAGTTGGGCAAAGCTGAAAGTTGGCTGGCCGAGGCCAACGTGGCAGCAACGCAAAAGCCTCGGAAGATGTGAAGATTTAGGGCTCTGACTCACAGACGGAGCAGATTAAACTCAGGCTTCCCACAGCTTCCTGCCCTGCCCCGGTTTAAAGTCTCCCTCCTCCACAGCATGGGCACTTCAGGCACCAGCACAAACTCCAACCCTTTAGCAAAGGCATTTCCATGGCACCTGCCCCTCAATGATTTCTACTTCTTGCCCCTTTTTCCAGAAGGGGAAGCTGAGGGATGGAGAGGCTTTGCCCAAAATTTTTAGGGCTGGTTGGTCAAAGCTGCTTTTCTACCTCAGCTTACAGACATTGACTAAAACCCTGCACAGGGATGTGGGCAACTCATGGAAGTATCTCAGTATGGAGTCAGAAGTCAGGTTTTAGGGATTGTTTTTTTAATGTTTTCCTCCCACGACTTTCCTCTCATGCTACAACATAGAGAGACATCAGATTACAAGAGTGCCAATGTGAATAAATCATTATTAGCAGGATAGAAATGAGTTTCCTTTCCATTTTCTTAGCCCAGTTGAAGAGTAGCTGATGAGAAGTCCAGATCCAACCTCACCAATCAGGGATGTGCCTGAGTTTCAGTACATATTTTTTGACTTGATCATCTTCAAGGTCTTTTCCAACCTTAATGACAATAATTAGCGATCACATGTAGATTTAGTTCTCATGGCTGAAGATCTCAAGGACTGCTAATCTCAGACCTACTTGACATCCATGAGCATCAATGTGAGGTAAAATTGCTGGTGGTCAGATTTAAATGGGACCACACCTCCACAGGAGCCATGGGATTCCAGGGACAGGTGTGAACTCAATCCTCATGAGGATTTTCCCTTTGCAGTGTGTTTCTTTCAGGGGCTTTTCCTCCTTATCAGCATTTAGCATCTGCCAAGCTATTGAAATGTGATTTAATTTCTCATTTTTATGATCCGGACATTTGTACTCTGTTTCAGTGCTGAAAAGTTCAGAATAAGCCAAGAGGTTCCTGGAACACAACGGTTAATGAGGAAAAGTTGTCTTGGCAAGAGAAATGGTCTCATAGGCTGGTTCGAATATATTAAAGGTGAAATGTTTTGCAACGGGGAGGATGCTCTTTCCAGCCCGAGCTTTTGAGGTTGAGTTTCCTCATTTGCATTCTTTTGAAAGCACAGATAAAAGCTTGGAGTCATTTCTGCTTCTTTTGCTCTTTTGAAAAGTCCAGGGGCTCGCAAGGAGATGCTGAGGGATGTACTTGGCACACACAAAATAAAAAATTGAAGGCAAAAAAGAAGAACAAAACAGGAAGAAATTAAGAGTTTGGGCATGTGCTAACAGGAGATAGTGCTCCTCTGATTTGAAAGCTGGTGACTTCCCACCACAGTGAACGAGCTCTCCTGTCCTGCACCTCTGTCACGGCATCAGCTGCAAAGTTTCACCAGGGAAACATGAAATTATTCTGCTCAGATCAACTGATATTCATGGATGAAGGCACCCTGGTGAGCTGCTTCCCACCTTGGATATCCCTTGACAACCTCCCTTACTGCCTTTCATCCTCTCACATGGAGCTGGTGCAGAGCAGACCAGTCTGACCACGCCTTGGCAAGCACAACATCTCCTTGTCTTCAAGACTGTTTATAAAGGAGCTTTACCAGGAGGGCAGTCACTGATGGAAGAAAAGCAAGTCTTTAAATCCCTGCCTTGCAGGGTGAGAGTCCCTCCTGCCCATTTTCACACGTTCCTGGTGGAATACGATAAGTCATCATCACTCTTTCAAACGGGTCTGTTTGGCTCCTGCTCTCCAGCGGCCGCTGCTCCTCCGCCGCCTTTGAAGTGTGTCTGAGCTCCCAGTAGCTCTAAGATGACACTTAAGTTACACCTCTCCTGCATTCTTATCTCTGTCAGTGGTCTTTGAATCGCTGACACGTTGGCAGCCCGATGGCCCTTCTGGTGAGCGGCGTGTCCCCTGAGTGACCTTTGGGTTTCTGAAGAAGACACCTGAAACCCCAAATGGAAGGGATCAGAGGAAGGGGGAATCCCACCTCTTCTTCATCAGCTGCCAAAGAGCCGTCTCCCCTTCCCCAGGAAACAGCATCTGTCTTATCTCTTGATTTGTCTCCCTGTTTTAAACTTTCCTTTTAGACACTGGACCTTTTGAAATCGCTTCTTGTTTTTCCTTCTTTCCCAACACATCTCTGAACCCACACTCCTCCAAGTAAATAACATTGCAGAAGGGAGGGTTGTTAGAGGGAAGGAGGTTGTGTTGGTCATGCAGACTAAAGATGAACTCCCAGAAAATGAGTTTTTGGTCAGCTGAAAGAATACAGGATACAAACCAAGCAACTCTGCTCCAGCAGAAAGCAGATTTCCCTTCTTGTATCATAGTACTTTTCAATGTGAGCCCCACTAAAAAGGAGCAGTGTGCTGATACTTTTAGATAAAGATTAAAATAAAATTCTAAAAAAAAATCTCCACTTGACTTTGGACTGTGTTGTAGAACATCAAAGAGCATCTCTCTCCCCCCATCTCATTCTTCACCTGCATTCAGTTTTTATTCTCATTCCTATAATGTTACACTGATAATAAATCTGGACTTTATGAGCTTGTAAGTGAGTTATTTCATAGTGTTCTCCAACATGAATAGAGCAATCCCAGAAATGGCATCAATCCTGGTACCTCCTGCCAGAAAAGTCCACTGCAGTTACTCATGGTGGAAAGAAATGGTATGATGGTATCAGCAGGGTTTTAGTCCTCATGTCCCAGACTTGGATTTGCTGAGTACCAGTGGCAGAAGGTCCCCTGAGCAGTGCAGGGCACCATGGGGCTCCTGTGCGTGTGAGATGGGCTTGGGCAGCACCATCCAAACCCGTCACTCAGGACTTTCCTTTGCTTTCTTGCCCGGGCAGAAAAACAGAGCTGCTCTCATTTCTCCTCAGAGGACCAGCTCGCTGTTGGAAATCTGCTGCCAGCATCATTCCCTCTTCCAAACTCCCCTTTTCTCCCTCCTGTGCTACAGATCCACAGCCCCATTTGCATTTGTACTTTTGAGCCATGTAACGAAGACCAGAAGGGCTGCTGTGACGGACAGAACTAGTTCAGCTCTTGCTGGATTTTGATGAAAGGCAATTTGATTTCCACAGCCAAGTTATTTAATGAGCCTCTAAAATTACAGCCACAAATTATGCACATACAAAACTATGCATTTGTGCACTGAAGAGGCAAGATTTCCAAAACAGGAAGCCATTGGTCTGCATTAAAAGCAAAACTCTGCCTGCAGAGCTGGTTCCTCATATCAATGTGTGTAATTATTCAGTCTGCCCAGCTCACACAGAGGCTTGAATGCACAATGGCTCTGTAGGGACCCACCTCACCATTTTCACATTATAGATGGGAAATATGGATGTCTCCTGCTCTGTTTGTACCCAAGTGTGCCACAAATCTATGTCTGGAGCAAGGAAGGACACAGCTCCCATCACACAAGGAGAGGGTGCACCCTTTGCTGATGTTGTGTGGGGGTATAATGTTGCCTTAACCAAACTGCCTCCTCCTTCCACCTTCAGGGATTCAATATCTCCTCAACCAGCTCTTTGATGTCTGAGATGTCTGTAAGTCTGCAAACTTTGCACCCCATGTTCTGTGAGGGTGGTGACTCCCAGAGAAGCTGTGGCTGCCCCATCCCTTGAAGAGTCCAAGGCCAGGTTGGACAGGGCTTGGAGCAACCAGACCTAGTGGAAGGTGTCCCTGCCCATGGCAGGGGGTGGAATGAGATGATCTTTAAGGTCCTTTCCAACCCAAACCATTCTGTAATTCATTCACATGGCAGCAGCACTGGCCACAGTACATTCCCTGCTCCACCAGCAAACATTCTCCAAGTTGCAGTTTTTGAGGTTGGTCATGGTTTGTTGAGTTGAGATGACAGAGAGACAGGGAGTTCTGTTGCAGTACTCAAGTTTTGAAAAAGGCAGAGAAGAGGGAAAAATGTCACCCAAATAAAATTATTTTCAGTCAAGGTACTCTACACTCCTCCTCAGCAGTTACTGTGTCTGTCATCAAGAAGGGGTTTAACCACTCCTTGTCTTATCTCTTCATCTACTTGCACTCTTTATATTCAGCTCCAGAGGTCTAATTAGCCTTTAATTATAACATATCCATTTTCTCCACTCACTTTAAGTGGTTTAGAGACTCTTTTTGTCCTTTCTTTATTTTTTTTTCTGAGATTATCACTGAACCTGACCTGAAGTTTTAAACCTGTTGGCAGCCTCACATCAGATCATTTTCCATCATGGCTTGTGACCCTCCTTTGCTTCATCCTTCACGTTTCCAAACAGAGCCCGTGAGAGCAGCAAGATATCACCCAACCAAAGACAAGATTTTCCAAATCTTCAAATCTCAACTATCCTTCCTTGCTCAGTAAAACCTACTGTCCAAGAATGATGTTGGAATGGCTGTCAGAAATGGGGTCTTTTACTAATTCCACAGAGCTCAAGCAACTCTCTGGGAATAGTGGGGAAACAAATCAGTTTTCTGTTCTCAAAGTGATTTTTTTTTTTCAGCAGAGAAAGGAGGTGCTTTTCTGGCAGCCCCCCACATGACTGTCTTCTCCAGAGGCCATAGGGAGCAGGGCAGCAAATATTATCCTTACACAGAGCTGTCTCCAGCCCACTTATTCCAGTTCAGTTTCCAGAAACTCCAGAGCTCTGAGCCACCAGTTTCTTTTTCAACCCTTACAAATCCCTCTGTGGGAAACCATGAGTAGGTGGAAGATGATGTTACCCCCTCAACATCATAAACTTTTTTGTTCAATTTTGTTTTCTCTTTTTCTCTTTCCTGTAGCAAATAAATTGTCATTTCTGCCAATTCCTCTTAAAATGAGCACAGTCTCAACCTTTGCCTCCAAGGGCTTGCACAGCCACCATCAGTGTGCAAAATCCAAGAGCATTAAAGAGATCTCAATGCACAGGCAGCCGTGGCATGAATTTATTTTTATTTCCTTTTGAGACAAAATGCACGTCTTTGTTTTCCATCACGTATTCCCTAATCCAGCCTAAGCTGCTATTTAAGCACAGCTTTTTTATCTTGAATAAGTTCTTTGTACAACCTGACCATTTATAGAATGTTATAGAATCGAAATTCCCCAGAATGCAGCGACAACTCCCAAAACTGGAGCTCCTGGGAGAGCAAAAAAGCTTCAGAAATAAGAAGAGTTTCCTGCGTAGCAGGAAATGCCAACACGCACCTCCCTGGGCAGAGCAGGATTGGCCGACTGACCCGAGAAGGAGGTGACAGTAAGGCTGGAAAGGCTGAGCGTGGCATTTCCTAAACTTAGCAAAGGATGAAATTCAGAAAGGGGCAGTCTCAGACTAAAGCTCAGACTTTTCAACACAGCAATTCTCTCAGTGGTGAATATATGGGACTGGGAGAGCTGGCAAGTCACTCAGAGTTTAGGCAGAAAACGAGAGGCTTTCCAAAAACAAAACAAAACAAAACAAAACAAAACAAAAGAGAGGAAAATACTATAAGGAGGTCAGGGCAGAGTATGGAAAGATTTCATCACCAGCAAAGAGATTTGAGCTTTTGTCCTCTTCCAGCTTTTTTTCTGGATATCTGAATATTCTGGAGGCAGGAACACAACACATGATTCCCACAGCAGGCACTAAAAATCTACTGGGGAAATTGGAATGAGCTGCCAGATAAATATTAAGCACTTTCATGGTGCAGTAACTGAAGTAGGACTGTACAAAAGGAGGGGAGTTGAGCCAATGCTGGGGGACAAACATTGGCCAAGGGATCCATGGCCAGAAATCAGGAGGGAGAGCGTTGAGCATCCTTGTGGAGGCAATTTCAAATATCCAGCTCAGGAACCAGAGGCCATTGCAGCACTTGGTTTCTGCCAAGCTGGACACAACAACCTTGGAAAAGTGCAGCAGAGCATCTCCAAGAGAAAGCTTTGGAAAAGCCTGAGCAAGGGAAGCAGTTGAGTTGGTTTCAGCAGCGTGGAGCTGATGGAAACCACCGCAAAGGATGCAGAGAAGTGGAAGGGACAAGTTTCCACCCTGTGTGCCAGTGTTGGCCCAGGGAAAGTGTAACATAATGTAAAAATAATATGCTATTAAATATAATGGGCTGGTTGACCCAAATGAGTCAAAGGAAGAAAAGCAAAATTAAATGTTTCTGTGGTGCTAAATTAAAATGACTTGCCATTATTAAAAAGATGTGGGAAAGCCAAAATTCGATATCTCACCTTTTTGGAGGCTGTAAATTTATCCCAAATTCCTGCATTTCATATATAATTCAGACAACATTTCAGTGTGGGTAGAAAATTGCTCCATCAAAAAATGTTGGCTGACTGCACCCAACAATTGTTGATATGAGAACCAAAATGGAATTTGGGTCAACATGTTGGTCAGAGCAAAAGCACTGCATAAAAATGCACACATCCTACTCTGCTCTAGTAATTTCAGCAATAATATCCTTTCAAATATTGCTTTCTTGCCAGTATCAGTCCATAGTGAAAGCAAATTTCAGGGTTATGCTTGAACCATCCCATCCTTCCATGTCTGTGCACCTGTGGGAGGGGAAAAGGACACTTTGTGTGTTTTAAAGAATAAGGTTTGGTAGGGTGTGTGTGCCAAGTGGGATGGTGAGGACCACAGTGGGGGGGAAAAAAGGTAGTTAGGATACAGTCAGTAAGTGCCAAATATTTACCACTAAGTAATAGGAATGGGAGTAGATTTTATTTTGAAGGATGTCTGAAGCCCTACCAAATGTTTCTCTAAATACAGAGAACTCAGAGGTTCAAGTGCTTCAGGATGTATAAAATGTGGATTTTCCCCTCGTATATTTGCTGTTTATAACGAGTGTTTATGGCTGTGCCATACAGTGTGGGCTCAGTATGAGAAAGGAAGAAGGTTTCACTTATTTCCAGAAAACTTGCCAGTTCCCAATAGCTTTCTATTTCTTTTAACGCTGAGCTGAGAAACAATAGCCTCCAATTAACAACAGCACAAAGCAACTGAAGCTTGAAATAAGCTGGTCCTAATGAGAGCTGAAAGACCTGACTTTATGTTTAGTGCACAGTTGTGAAAGTGTGCTCTAATTCCACATTTTCAGCTGCTTCACAGGGACAATAATTAACACCTCTGTTGCAAATTGCATCTCCAGAGCACTTGGCACACACCACTTGGGTTGTCCTTGTGAACAGCCAAAGGTGGTTTGTGCTGGAAATATTGAGGTCTTTGTTGAACCAGATCAAGGTTCCGGTCACAAAATGTGCCATTCCTGGAAGCTCAAGAAGGTGGGGAGGAAGGACATAATCCCTACACATGTCCTACCAGGAAAAAAAAAAAAAGCTGCACTGTCTTTCTCCTCCCCCAAGGATGTTTTCCATCCATATTTGATTCCTGGGGTGATAACCACTCTAGTTTCCTTCCCTTTTGATTTCTAATCCTGCTTTCTCTGAACTCATGTCACCAATTTCTCCCTTTCATGTGTCCAAAGGGAAAAATTGTGGATGCACCTCCAAGCATCACCTTGCCAAAGACAGTATTTTCAATGGCATCACATCTCAGCCATCCAAACTTTCACCCTGAGCATTTTTATTCTATTCAGGGTGCAGCAATCCCAGTACCTGCAGTTCCTGTGAAGGAAGAGAACGAGGCTCTGTCACATTTTAGTTGTGTTGTGCCTTTTTATTTAATTCCCCAGCCAAGAAGGCAACAGAGGGGGAAAAAATTATGTGGGATTTCAGTACATGCAAAACATCTGAAACCAACATTTTTTTGGAATGTCCTGATTGCAATTAAAGAAAGAGGTGAGTTGAGATTTTCATATTTTCTTGCGCCTTTGAGGATGTTTTAGGTCTTTCATCCCGTTTTGAAGGCGTGTCACCTAATTACGACCCTTTCATCCCTCTATTCCCCAGTTGGAACATGCCAATCCCTTTTACGGCAATTGATTATGACTTGGAGGTTTCCACATTCCAGCCAGTTCAGAGAGCTGGGATATTTGTGAATACCTGAATAAACTCCTTTAATCCAAAAACAAACTCCACCTGAAAGCGACCGTATGAAAAGGCCATTCATAGGGTGTTTTCAAACCCACTGGTTCATGGTTGCTTTGGATTTGACCCGACTTCCTGTACTAATGGTCTCTGAATGCATTCCCAATTGTGGCTTCTTGCTCTAGAAGGCACCCAGCATTTACAGGGAAAAGGAAAAGCAGTTCCACAGCAACTGCTTACACAGAAAACTCTGCCTGAAAAGAGCAAAAAATGGACCTGAAGTTAAAAGGAAACATGAAGTGCACAAATAGCCATCCCCTCCTGCTAAAATTTTTAAACCAAATATTCCCTTGATGTCATTATTTTAAAAATATCTTGGCTTCTCATGGATGAGAAATACCTTTAAAATTACCACTGCAATTGTCATTCCCAAGTGTGAGAGCTGACACTTTGCTGATTAAGGTAGGACCGTGTTTAAGTAATCTGGGAACAGAAGTGCAAATGTGTCAATGATCTCACAGAGTCAGGAGAGACCACAGAGGAGATCTCTGCTCCTGATAGCTGGGACAGAATGGGATCACTGAAATCTCAGGGACCAAAGGGCCTTGGATGCTGCCAAGATCAGGCCAACAGAAGGAGATTAAAGTTCCCAAACACACATAATCACCCCAAGCAAGCAATAATTATGGAGGCTGCGGGAGGATTTAGAGAGGCAGGATTACATATTTTCACTATATTTATACATTTTAAAATACATTTTTCTTATACATTTCCACTGCCAGAAACATGACTCTGATGTAGATGCTTTGCTCAGATTTGGTATGAACAGATCATTTAATTTGGGGTCAAATGCTTCATCAGTTGGTGAAGCTGAGTCCACCTAAACAAACCTTCTCAGCCTTGTGAGTTCCTACAAAACTCAAGGCTTTTCACCTTTTGGAGATCAGGATGATTCCAAAAGGTTTGAAAGCTGCAGGTGGTTTTTGGAGGCTAAATTTTAACAAGTTGGGCCCTGAATTACAGAATTAAGTTTGTCAAAGCTCTCCAGCCCCCACGGGTGAGATGGGAGGCGCCTTCCCTTTACATCACTCCTGTTAAACCCATCCAAAGCTTTTCCCAATATTAAGACCATAATATTTTGCTGAGGCTCAGCAAACCAAGCTCATGACAACAGACTTGCACCCAAGAACCCTTTTAAAAAGTTAATTGGTGCTTTTTGTAAAACTTTTTCTTAATTATTGCACTTAGGGTCTCATATAGTTTTACCGGAGAATGGGAAAACATCAGAGCCACAGATAGGACCTTGTGTTACAATTCCCATTATTTGGTGGTCTGAAGCCATTTATCTGTCCCTGAACACACAAGATCTTGATTTCAGCATCCTGTGAAAGGCAGGATCTAATGAGGCAGAGGAAAGAAGTGACAGGTTTTGGCTTCCTGCAGCCCATCCTCAGAGATGGAAAGTCCCGGTGTTGACTGACTGGCTTGGCTGAGTGATGAACCAGGATGGGCTTGGGCAGCAGGCCAAGACAAGGATGGTTCCTCCTTCAGGAGAAGATTAATGATTTTTGGGAGAGGGGCAGAGATTCAGGACTCATCTTACACCTGATTTGCCCCCTTGCAGTGGTGACACTCATCTCCCTGGCACAGGGTCTCTGAATCATTCACTTGGTTGCCATCTGACTCTGGATTGCTCAAGATGTGCCAGAAAAGCCTGTTCCCTGGAAAACAGGCATTCCAGCCTGGAGAAGTTGGCAGTTCTCCTTCACATACAATATCCTTGGTAAAGGAGGTTTTTTTGGAACCTATAGCTGACGCTGCTCGCTGGCAGTGGCTGTTTGCCTACAAAGTAAACAGGACCAGAATATGCCTCATTACGGTCACACAGTGGGTTTTATTTTCTCTGACATTTCAGGAGGTGGTGCAGAAAATGAGACTCTCTCCAGAGTGATTCACTCTGGTGGCCAAAGAGGTCTCTGTGGCTGACAGTAAACTGTGTGACCTCCCCATTTCCCAGTAAGGATCCAGTGCCCGGCGCCAGCACAGGACAACAGGGAGAGAGGGAACGGGGACGGAAGGCTCTTGGAGAGAGGTTGAGTTTGGAAACCTCTCTGTGTGAATTTTCAATGTCAAAAAAAAAAAAAAAAAAAGAGTAAATGAAGGCAAAGTTTGAAAAACACCAAAACAACTAAACCTCCTCAAATTGAAGCCAATCTTTGACTCCTTCTCTGAAATGACATCACCACATACCCAGTGCAGCCACAAAGCCTGACAGCTGTCAGGGGCCTGCCTTGGGAAGGATTTATCACTTCCCTCTGAGAAATACTGTCTGTAATCACAGCCTGCCCCACGCTGGGCAGGGGGGGCTGCTCTTTGCAATGAGATTCTTTTCTAGTTTTCCCTTTTTTTAGTTTTCCCCTTGGTCTTTCACACAAATTAGAGGACTCCCAGAGGCTGGACCCCTGCACATCCACGGGCATTAAGCAAGGAGGTCAGGAGGGGTTGGAGTTGGAGAGAGAAGCCTGGGGTTCCTGGGGATGTGGCTGCTCTGAGGTGAGGGCTGCACTGTCCCCTGGTGCCATCTGTTGCTGGTGGCATTCACTGCTAAATGTCCTCACACTTAACCCCATGTCTGCCAAGCTGTGTCTACCTTCTATTCTCCTTCCCTTCTTCAGTGATCAACCAGGAGAAGCACAAAGAGGCTTGTTCTGCAGAATTATGGATATGGACCAAGCCAGCAGTGCTTCTTGGATGCAAGTAGATACATAGGGATTGTATTTCCAGAAATCATCTTATTGTAGAATAACCACAGAATGGTCTGGGTTGGAAGGGAACTTAAAGATCATCTAGGACAGGGACACCTTTTATTGGGCCAGATTGCTCAAAGCTCCAGCCAACATGGCCTTGGACACTTCCAGTGATGGGGCATCCAAAGCTTCTCTGGGCAACTTCCCTTACAGGGAAGATTTTTTTCCTGAGATCTAATCTAAGCCTGCTCTCTGCCAGTGTGAAGCCATTGCCCCTTGCCCTGGCACTCCAGGTCCTTGTGGAAAGTCCTTCTCCATCACTTTTGTAGGGTCCCTTCAGGTACTGAAAGTCCACAATTACAGAATCACAGAATCACAGAATGTCCTGAGTTGGAAGGGACCCACAAGGATCACCAAGTTCACACAGTTAAGGGTTTAAGTGAGTATCCCATAATTAGGTGACCCTTCAGCCTTCTCTTTTCTTTGTCTTGATGTCAAAGCAGATCATCACAGAGAATGGAAAAACTAAAGCCCCAGGAGCAGAACTTGACTTTAGACTGGGTTTTAACATGATGCATATCATGGACAGCAGGAGTTTTGCTATCCATGACTGAAAGGAGAGAAAAGGAGATTGAGGTTCCCTAGAGACTTGGGTTTGGATGGTCAAATGTCCTGCAAGAGCATGCAGACATCTGCTTTGCAATAGACAAAGCTGGGTCAGGAGTTTGTACCCCAGGGAGAGAGATCAGGGCCCTGCCTGACTCCACAAGCTGCAGTCTGGCAAAAAGATGGACAAATGCCATAGGAATCTGAAAGATGTATTATTAGGATATGTGTAGCTCGTAGTCCATTCTTCCAAATGTCTAGGTCCATTAATGAAAGCCATGTTTCATTGTTTCAGGGAATTTTAAGGCCAAAGGGACCATTAGATCATCTGGTTTGACCTGGGTAACACAGGCCAGAGAATTTCATCCACAGAAACAAATAATGTGTGTTTGATTAAGCTCAGTTAACACAATGTTTCGCCAAGACAATAGAAATGGATGCACTTTCATAATCCATATTTTTAGGAAAGATCTTACAATTTATGTTCTCCCTTTGGGAATAGGAGCTCAGACTTTATTGTTCTGTTGAGTGGTGATGCTGCCTGCAGTGGTGGCCTGGCCACGCTCCCACAGAGGGGGAAGACAGCGAGCAGGAGCCACAGCCACATCACAGGGGATTGTGCACCATCACATGTTGTGTCAGGGGGGCTGGAGACCTCAGAGGCCCTTCTGTTTCAAGCCCATGGGGGGCAGGTGGGGTTTCCCAACAACACACCTTGACCTGTGGCATCCAACTCATCAAATCTTCTCTCCATCTCCCCAAAACAGCTCAAACGAGCAATGCTTAGACTGAGCACAAGCTGAGGGCACTCCTGTAGTTTGCCTTTTATTATTATTATCATAATCATCCTTAGCATGATAATAAACACACTGGAAGATACTCAGATGTTCTGGCCATGAAGCTTTGAAATAAAATATCTTTATTAGGGCTGCATATTTCAGCTCTCAGCACATGAAGACCTCCATGATGAGCACTGCAGAAGGAATTCCTGGAAGACACCAGGAACAAATGGCACAAGAAGGCTGACTAGTGGTGAGAAAACCAAAATATCTTTAGAACCACTGGGAATTATTAAGGTTTTGAACACGCTTCATGGCATCCCCCTGCTCTTTCATCAGCTGTGGAAGTGATCGGCATTTTTTCTCATTCAAATTTTGGCAATAAGCTGCTTTTTGCAGCACACAAAAGAGTATCCTGTGCTCTTATTTCCTTTTCCCAAAGTACTGAGTGATAAATGGAAGCATAAGGAGACTTTCCCAAGGTCATACAGGAAGTCTAAGGAAGGGGCCAGGAATTGAAACCTGGATTTCTGAGTCCACCATTACAATCTATAGAGAAAATGATGACAGAGGATATATAATATACGACATGCAATGCACATTCCTAACCCTAAATAATGTGCATTTCAAGCAGGGGATCATTAGGAAGTTAAGAACTGCATCCAGCTATGATGCAGTTTCCCAGCTACTGACAGTGCTTAAAACTTTAAATTAAAGGGGAAAAGTTGGTCACAGACTGCAGTCACCACCACTTTGCATTTTTCTGATGAAACCCATGCAAATGGTGATGATCCTGAAAGAGGGGGAACCATGGACATAATTTTTCACCAAACTTTCCCTTTCCAAACTGGCATAGCTCATTTGAACAGAGACTTTTGGTAATGGTGTTGCTCAAGGTGTTCATAGCACACAGCAGGAAACACTGACTCCACTGTCTTTTCTCCTTTCTTTTTTTTTAAACTGCCTTTTTATATATTTTTTTTTCAACTTGTGGTCCACATTACTCATGGCCTGCAAACGATTCCCAAGGAAGCCACAATCAGTGGATTCTCCCTGTCTGCACAAACAAGACTGGGTCTGACCTGCCTGAGGTCATTGTTAGCAGCCCTTTTTTTGGCTGGAATTGAACCATGAAGCCAATTCACACACACGGCCACCCCTCAGGAGGTCTGGGTTCCAGAGGACCAGCAGTGCTCCCACGGTCACTGCCCACAGCTTGGGCAGCCAAACCTGGCCAGGGAATCAGGATGTCTTTGACCACCCTGCTCTCTGCCACGCCAGCGGGTCTAGAAGGGGAAGATGCTTTTGAAACAACATGGGGCATAAAATTATGAGAGGACAGATATGAAGCCATTAGAGAGCATCCAAAAGTGGGCAAGGAAGATGG
>JAWWEV010000022.1:18218805-18288530 GCA_035583235.1 Hafferia zeledoni
ACAACATGGGGCATAAAATTATGAGAGGACAGATATGAAGCCATTAGAGAGCATCCAAAAGTGGGCAAGGAAGATGGTGAAGCCACTTGAGGAGTAGCTGAGGACACTTGGTCTGTTCAGCCTGGAGAGGAGACTGAGGGGAGACTTCATTGCAGTTACAACTTCATCATGAGGGGAAAAGGAAGGGCACGCACTGATCTCTGCCCTGTGGAGACCAGGGATAGGATCCCAGGGAATGGCCTGGAGCTGTGTTGGGGGAGGTTTAGGTTGGATATTAGAAAAATATTCTTTCCCCAGAGGTTCGTGGTCACTGAACAGGCTCCCCAGGGCAGTGGGCACAGCCCCAAGGTGGACAGAGCTCCAGGAGCATTTGGATGATACTCTGGGGTACAGGGAGTGACTCTTGGGGATGGTCCTGTGCAGGACCAGGAGTTGGACTTGATGATCCTTGGGTGTTCCTTCCAACTTGGCATATTCTGGGTGATTTTGTCATTAGTGGCAGGCAGTGGGGTGCCACAGCAGCACTGTGGGGACTCAGCACCTCTCGTGGTGCTGAGCTCTCAGACATGGCAGACACAGGATGATGGAAAAGGCTCCCCAGACAGCCGTGGGCAAAGCGCTGCTGCAGCCCGGGATTATCTGGTTTCCAGGCTGAAACATCATGACCTCAGCTCCATTCCCTGCAGTCTCAACCCAGCAGTGCTAATTTAGCCCCAGCATCCTGGTTGGCAGAGTCAGCGGGGAGGCCACGAATGCAAGTTCTCCTCCTGCCTTGGGTCCTCCTCAGTGGAGATGTGAGTCACCCAGAGAGCTGGGAGATGGGTGGAGGAGGCAGGGAAAGGTGTCACTGGGAACAATCCCTGTCTGTGCTACCTGCCCCTGCACACAGTGGCACTTTGTTCCTCCACCAGCTTGCACCACCACAGGAGTCCCTCCTCCACATGCATCCCTTTGCCAAACAGTAGGACTGAAGGAATTACCACCAGAAGCGCCTGGAAAGGTGGCAGGTTTTAGCCACTCATAATCACATTGGAAGGAGGAATTAATTTCAAGTTATCACAAAAGGTGACAGAGTTGTCTTGCTTATGAACTGCTGCTGATTCTGTGTGTACTGATCTGTCGAGGAGAAAAGAGCCAGAAGCCTTTATTGGCTGTGCTGTGGCGAGAGAAAGTGTCTGCCCTCTTCCCCAAGATAAGTTCAGCCTTGTTTATTTTCATTTGAGCTGTTCAGAAGGCTCTGCTTTGTGCCGTGCACCAGACAATATCACTGTGCCTTTAAAAAGGAAAGGAAGTGTGGTCCTGGCAAACATAACCGGAGCAATAAAATATAAATCTTTGTAATTGTTGTGGAGACAGAAAGCAAAACAAACTGTACTTAAGTACATTGTAAGAAAATGTCAGAGATTTGAGGGAATGGTCATTAGCATACGAAATCATTTATCTCCCATGAGTAAGTGACTTGGATGGAGACCAACCCATTTAATTTTCAGTATTTTTCCCGTTGGGATTTCTTGGAATGTCAAAACTACTATTTTTTTTCCTCCAGGAAAGAAGATTGACTTCAAGGCTGATCTTCAGAGACCACAGAAACAAGTTGAACACAGTGTCAGCTCCCCCAGTCACCCCCTGCACACCTGTGGAGACAAGTCCCCTGCTATGGGTGAGGGATCCTGTGTGCCCAAAGCTTTTGTGCAGGTGCCCCATCTGAGGTGTTAGACGCCATACAACATTCATGTGTGCTTCCAGCTCCTCAATCATCACCCCCACCCATGAGGGTGTCCCCAGGATGTTACATTTGCTGAAATGAAAATTATGGTTTCCTGTAGGTCTGCAATCCCCACGGCCACTGCAGAAAACCATCCCAGGAGCAGCAGAGTCATTTTAGTGTCACCTCAAACCACCCACTGTCTAACTGGTCCAGCTGGTCCCTTCCCTGCCGGGAAACTTGCCTAGAAGACTCTTTCACAGAGAGTCACATTTTGTCACTCCACCAACACCATGTCTCCTTTCTTTATTTATTTAAAAGCTAAATTATGGAGGGAGAAAACTCTTGGGAAAAATGTGACAGGAAAATCACCCAGATGGCATCAGGTGATGGGTGAGGAACCCCCCTGAAAGGCTTCTCTTCCAGGAGAACCCAGGGACAGGGCTGGGCTGAGCCTGAAGGGCAGTCCCACATCTCCACACTTGGTTACACAGCTGCTGAGCTGAAATGCATGAAGTTATTTGAGACAGTTATGGAAACATTTGGGTACCTTGAAATTCTCCCTGCTGGATCCTCGCCCCAGATGGGAAGAAAATGAAGTTCACATCTTCTGGGATTAATATAATCAGAGAATCTGAGGGGAAAAGTCGTGAGTCGTTTCCCTCCTTTCTTTGATGAGGGGGGTGTCTCCAAGGTTAATGAACTGCATCCCTCACAGTAGGCAAAACGATACCACACATGTTTCAGAGCAGAGCAACCTTGGAGGTACCATGGAAAAGGTTTATTCTTTTAATTATAGAACAGGAAAATTGTGTTTCACCTCCCTGGCAAGCCTGTTTCCAGCAAGAAAGTTCTGAACAGTACCAAATGCAAATATCTTGAGTTTTTTTCCTTTTAATAAGGTGGTCAAAAGGTCTAAGGGGAAGCAGGGATTTTGGAAATATGCACAAAGTCAACAGTGCAGTTAGCAATGGGATAGTAAGATTTCACAGCTCTGCTTTGATCAGGATTTCAGAAAAGTGAAGCCATAGTACAGAACGTCCTCTGAACTGAAACCAAGGCAGGCTTTGTCTTTTATCTCAAATATCAACTCCGAAAATTAGAATGATATGAAAATGCTGAACTCATTACATTTCACTCGCGGTTTCACAGAAGTGCTCCAGGAAGGGCATATGGCTTCTTGGTGAAGGTAAAAATTTCTGGGACAATTAAATGCTTTGTGGGGTCTATGTGTGAGTTAAAGAAGTCATTGTCTCCCCAAATCCTTTACAATTTGAAGCTGAAGTCACTTTTTAACTACTGTTTTTTGGACCATAATGGTGGTTTCACTTTCTTTTCAGAAGGCAATGGGGCAGTTCTAGCCATTAGTAAGTCAAGGAGGAAGAGAGTGATTGATTTTGCTTTTCAGCATAATTAATTCTTTTCTCCTGCCTCACACATTTTTAGTCCTTCTTCATTATTTTATTTTGGCGCAAAAGTCCTTGTGGTGTTTGTGTGAAGTCACAAACAAGCAAAAGAAAAATGCCCATCCATAATTTGAAGCAGATGGATCTTCAACAGCCAGACCTTGGATTGGACCTGGAGATTGTGTTATGGACACAAGAAATAAATTAATTACAGATGGATTTGGTGACATCTGGGGCTTTGGTGACTTCACTGGATCTGGATCAGGCCTAAAGTTGTATAAGAAATATCCATTTTAATCCTGAACATGAAAATTATGTCCAACACCTGCATTTTCATGGTTAAGTGGAGACAGCCCTGGATGAAAGAGAACCTGAGCAGGCAAACCAAGACTGATAATAAGAACTTTTGCTAACAGTTTTTTACCTCTTATTTTTTTCCTCAAGGATTTTCTTCCTCTGCAAGAGTCACCATCAATAAATAATTAACTAGAGCTCAGGATTTTACCTTATTGTTCTCAAGATTTTGTGTGATTTTAGCCAACAAAAAACACCTACTAAGCATCTTCTTGTCAAAATACTCACAGAGTCACAAGTGTCACAGAGTGAAGGGACAAACCCCATCCTCACTTCGATGGAGAGGACCTCAGCCTGAGTTAATGGTGCTGGTGCTGGTCCAAACCACTTGGATGTAATGGGACATCAGACAGAGCTGGAGGTCAGGACCTATTTGTGTAATTATCCCACGTATGTTGTTGTTAGAAAAACCACAAGACCTCACCAGAGCAGCCTCACCCAGGATGCCTCTGACCTACAGGAACAACGCAACAGAGCGAAGACTTGTGTGAAGTTTTCTTTCCTTTAATACAAGCTGAGTCTTCTAAATCTTTTCAGAGTGTCCTGCTCACCTTCATGGTGGGGTTTGTACCAAAGTGATCTTCAAATAATGAGTGACAAAAGCAAAACTGTTCTTCAGGTCATTAAAGTCCTCTGAGGGGAAGGGTGTGGGTAGTGGGGAAGATCAGAGTCACCCCCAACAACGGCTCAAAGTCAGGGAAAGTTGATCAAGCTCCTTGGCACAATTTGGTTTCTAATCTTTAAATTTTGTCACTGTTTCTGCACATCAGCAGCAGCACAAACACACTGGGCAAAGTAAGGAATGAGATGGAGGCAAACCAAATTCTGCTGTCCCAAGGATGAGGGACACATCCCAGTGAACATCTTTTTCCACATCACAGAGAAGAAACGAGGAAATGCTGTTGGGAATGGGGTGGGATGATCATGCCAGAGACCTAAAGCAGGAAACAAGTTCCATGAATCCCAAGCCCTCCCTTGACAGAAGTGCCATCAACACCCTTGGTTCCCCAGGCTGCTCTGCTCTCACCATCAACCATTCTACTTTGGATTTCACCAGAGCAAATGTCCATGGAATGATGATTTCTATCTCACATCAGCACATTTTCAGGGAATTAAAGCCCTATGCTGTTAAGTGGAACTGTCCACACCAGAAATGACCCACATTCTTCCTGCTGAGGAACATAAAGTATCAACTGTGCTTATCCATCTGCCATCAGGGTGCTCAGCAAAATACCTGAAGAAGCATTTCACAAATTATGTTGCTCAAATGCCATTTCAGAGCACAGTGATTGGCCTGGCAGTGATCCTGAACAAAAAAAAAGAGGTTAAAATTGTCCTCTAAATAAAGCAGTTGGCAGTTATTCTCAGGTCTCCAGCTATGATGCATCACCATGAAGAGGAGCAGAAGGAAGGGTGGGACAGGACAGGCAGCAGCAACTTCAGAGCTTCTTTACTTTGTGTTTCCAGAGCTGCTCTGGGATGCAGCTCCCGGTCCTGCTCTTTCCTCCCCTGTACCATCCCCAGCTCTCTCAACCAAAGCGACCTGTGATTACTCTCACAATTTCCCCATGTCTTTCCTAGCATGGATTTTTCCAACAGCTGTTAATTGATTTAAGGCCATGCTTCTACCTCCAAACCAAATCCTGAGGCGCTCCAGGGAGGTTGTTCCAGCCTGTCCCTGCTCAAGGGGTGCAACCATCCAACCAAGGAACAAAAAACACGTAGGTGTTTATTTTGGGATGCTCTGGTTGCTGGTGACTAACCTCGCTAAGCCTCTGGCCCCGGGACACGGCTTGGCTTGGGGTTTGCTTTTTGCAAGCTGGTAGGTGACTCTGCACCACTGCAATCCCCTTTCCCACTCCAGGAGCTTTTTGTGCTGAGCCACATCCCCATCCCAGGGTCTGCGTGCTGGGTCAGCAGGGAAAGGCAGCAGTTCCCAGCCCTTGGCAGCTCCATGTCCTGCCAGTGTCAGCTCCACACTTTGCACTTCCAGATGCACCTCGGGACATGAGGCTCCAGGGAGACCTTCCCCTCTGCTCCTTAGGGGCTTCCTGCTGTGTTTCAGGGTTATTTCTCCTCTTCACCTTCTTGCTGTGATATAGGGGTTTTATCAGCTGGAATGAGGCTTTGCAGAGGCAAGGCCCTGGCCACAGATGAAACCTTTAAAAGGTTTTATTTTTGTTACAAACTGGTTTGTTACAGACACATTAAATGACTTTCTAATTCCTTCTCCTCTCCCACAGCCCCCTCCCATTTCAGTTTAGGGGATGGCAGCCCAGTCACTTTATTTTTCATTAATCCACTCCAGTTCTCAGCCCTGAAGACCAGGGGGTCCAGTAGTTCCCAAGCTGGTCCTTGCAGCTGCCCTTGTCACAGAGGTGTTGGAAACTAGAGCAACCTGAAGCCTTCCCAAACATCTGTATGTGGAGAGAAACGTGGAATTTTACTGGTTTAAAAGTGCACTATTTGTGAAGAGAACCAAAGCTGGGAGATGACCCATGAAAGAGTTTATCTTTTAATTCAGAAAGAATGGGAATCTTCCTCTGCACTGGAGGATTTTTATGATAATGAACGATGCACTTCAGTATTTAAACAATTTTCTCTTCTTTCTTTTTAATCATGTGGGATTTATAAGAACTCCATCCAACCATGTTCAGGGAATCCACTTCAGCCCTTGCTGCCCATACATTTCCCATGGCAGATGTTTTGGGATGGCAGAGCTTTTTTGTCAAGAGCTTCTCCACAATGGAAAATTTATTAATACTAATTAATTACACATCAAATGGTGATCCAGTGCTTAGATCCAGCTCCATGTAACCTTCCTACTCTGTTGTACAAAATTCTCAGAGCCTCTCCAGTGGCACAGAAGTGTTGACTTAGCAAAGCCTGTAAGCAGTCACAAAAGTTTAACAATAGATTGAAATCTTTTGTAATTTCTATAAAACCACTCCCAGGCTTAGAGTCAAGCACATACTTAGAGTCTTTACTGTGTCATTGCCTACATATAGAAAATAAAGCCAATAATAGATTGGTTTTTTCCTTTGGCTTCTGTGGTCTTTGTGTCATCAGTGTGGTGACAGTCAATATTTTCCTCAGTTGAATCACGGTGGTAAAAGTTTGTTATAGTTTTGTATCAGGAGTTTTGTACTCAGCTGAAATGGTGATAATCAGATTTTATCAAATGGAGCCACTCTGTTGTCCATCCCTTTGAAAGCAGGGAGAGATGGCTGGCCATGGGAGAGACAAGTGTTGAGCATTAGAAATGCCATTCACAGTGATGAGGGAAATCAAACAGCACTGAGACTGCACAGATCTCTCTTCATTGTCTCCCTTTAGATATATGAAAAGAAAATCAACTTTCTAATCATTACTAGTTACTGACACACATTGATGGAGGTGCATTTTTACAGGAGCACAGGAGATTGGGCCACAATTTTCCAGAAAGCTACTGGGCTCTATCCCCTTGGTGGGTTCCCCACCCTCAGTGGGTGAGTGATCAATAAGATCAGGGAACACCAAGGAATCATGTCATTTGTCCAAATATTAGTCCAATTATGCATTGTTGTGGTCCCCTGTGATGTGAATTCATGTGTTAATTCTCCACTCACAAGAGTTTAGTGGGTTTTTTCTCTGGTCTAAACTAACGCTTAAAAATTTATTTCACTGTAATCAGGTTTGACAGGGAAAAAATAAGGAGAGGAAGAAAGGAAAAAGAAGAGGAGGGAAATTCCCATGCAACAAAAACTCCATGACAGCAGAATTCAGATAAACATGTAATAATAATACAAAAAATGCCTCCTTTGATTTTAGTTGGGTGCCATGGCTTTCCTGGCTTGGCTAAATGAGCTGAGAGCCAGAGTCCCCATGCAGTCCCATCCCTGCTCCAGCCTGGACAAACAGAGGAAGTGGTTTCCTGGGAACAAAACCCACATGAAAGTTTTGCTGATGGTGCTTCACTTCCTGCCATTTCCTCCTCTCTTCACATTTCACATGTGAAGCCGCAGGCGGGACAGAGCACCTGGTGCCCGGGGGCAGATTTGTTATCTCATGTGAAAGAAAAGGGCACAGCTGAGCAAGACAAGTCCCACCACGGCCCAGCTCAATGTCTGCTGAACCAGCAGAGGTCATGTCAGACATGTTTTGAATGGACATCATCCATAACTGGTGGGACAGGAAGAGCTAAAAGGGCTTTCTCCCCTCCCTCAGCTCTGATACATCTTTGCCATGGGGTCCTTGAGTCACAGAGATGCTGTGTCTGCTCCCATTTAAAGTGATGCTGTTGCTGTGGTTACCTTAATTTCAGAATTAAAAGGTGCCCAAATCCAGTTCAGAGGAGTTGAATTTAAAAACACCTTTGGAGCAATCAAATATCTTATGATGTTCCAATCATTTCTGGTCTCACCTGGCTGCAAGCAAGGATCATACAGGTCCAAGGGAGGAGGACATATCAGTCACCTGACCTACCCACTTGCTGTTGTGTAATAAAGTGTGTCACAGAATCATGGAATGGTTTAGGTTGGAAGGGATCTTAAGGTTCATCTCTTCCATTCCCTGCCATGGCAGGGACAACTCCCACCAGCCCAGGTTGCTCCAAGCCCTGTCCAACCTGGCCTTGGACACTCCCAGGGATGGGGCAGCCACAGCTTCTCTGCCCAACCTGTGCCAGGGCCTGCCCACCCTCACAGGGAACAATTTCTTCCCAATATCCAATCTAAATCTACTCTCTTTAAAGTTTAAAGCCATTTTTATTAATACCTAACACTGCAGAAAAGATTAAAGCCTAGTTGCTTCCAGAAGGACATTTCCCAAGTCATGGCAAAGATTAAAAGACTTTAATGGGTTAAAATCCCTTCTCCTGCATCAGGGCTGCATCCAAAATATTGACTGGACTGTCCTTAGCATGGTATGAACCACACAGAGCAGGGATGTGCCTGATTTTTGAGGGGTAGTGCTTCAATATGTTTAATGTGGTTCAGTTAAGTTTAATCAAGTGCTATTTAGGGAGCCACAGGACATTTAATGGAGCAATGAAAATAATCTGAAAGGTTGGACAAAATAATCAGGGTGTTCATTCCCCAAAATTTTCTGTTTCCAAATCAAAGCAATAAAGCCTTTCATTATAAAAACAAGATCTTTTGGGGTTTTGTTAATTACTTTATGTTAAAATATTGGAAGTCTACATTTTGCAGAACTTTGAATAACAACACAAGGAAAAGGTTCTCTGCTGAACACCTCAAATGTTAATAAACTGCAGGTCTTACAGTGGTTTATGTCTTGCAAATTAAGCCTTTAACATGTGTTTGGAGAGTCAAACTTCAGCTGTTTCAGTTAATTAGAAAGCTTTAAAATTGCAGCTTAATGAATTCAGTGCTTGTTTATGTCAAACTGTCAAGGAGTTAAGCAATGAAAAAGTGTGATTTGGGGAACATCTGATTGCAGCCCATGTGGAATTCCATATGTCAGAGAGGCTGGAAAGCATTTTATTGAACTATTGTCTAGAACATGAATTAATTCCCTCCTACTTCATAAAAGACTTCTTAGTAGGGTTGACAAAGGATTTATCATAATTATTGCTCTGGCCTGGCTCATGATTATAAATGATACTCTGTGTGTATTTTGTTTATAGAATTCCCAGTTTGCAATTAAAGAACCTGCAATTTGCTCTTTCCCTGCCTTCTCCTCAGCAGCTGATCCGAAAATCGACAATTTGTTTTCAAAATTAATACCTGTCAAACAATTCCTTTTGCTCTGCAGTGCCAGGAAAAGTGAAGAAGAAATGTTTGAAAGATTTTTTAACAGCAGGGGATTTGTACAGAGCTGGTAGAGAATAAATGATGCTTCCTATTTGTTAGGACAAAAGCTGCAACCACTTTGCTGTGTGAAGCTGTTTTGTTGCTTCAGAGCCAAATCAAACACCCTTAATTATGTCAAGCACCAGAAGTTTGTTTGATTTTAATGAAATCACTTCTGAGGTTCCTGAACTTGATTTTTCTCTAAATTATCACCAAGGGTGTTTGCCTGAGTTTTTTTGGTGCAGGTGTGGGTGTCACATGAAGGAAAGGGATGTGTTAAATTAACAGGGTTTCATGTGCTTCTCCAGGAGGTGTTTGGATGTCTTTCCAGCCAAGGAAGAGAAGCAGCATCACAGGATTTACCTGGCCAGGAGGTCCTGGCTGGTGGATATGGAATGGTCATGAAGATATTTGAGGATAGAAGTGATTTGGATCTGCTGTGCTGTGGGGACTACTGAACACCAGCAGAGAAAAGGTAATTTGGGGATAAATCAGGAGAATTTAGGATGCCATGAGATGGGTCTCACACCTTGAGTCTTACTGGGGTCATCACCTCTGACAGAAATTTGGCATTTCTGCAGCTGGGTTTGAAAATAAAGTCTCAGCCCAGGATAATGTGTGTCCTCTGGGACTCTCCTTGCAGGGGTGTAGATGCTCCTTCAAGACACAACACCTTGTGCTCCAATAATAAACAGGAGCTAATTCAGTCTGGGCACCTTGAGCCCTTTGTCTTTCCTCCTCTTCATCTCTATTGCCTGAGAGGTTTCTTTTACATCCCAAACACTTGACCAGGTCCTTTAGTTTGCACAAAGTCTGGATGAGGGTCTGGCTGATTTCAGATGGAACAGATCTATGGCTTTAATTTTACAACACTGCTACTATTATTAGTAGTACTATTGTTGTTATTGTCACTACTATTATTATTATTGCTCTTGTTATTGTTATTATATTAGCTTGTCTCATAAAGGTAAAAAACACTGGTCAAAGAGGATCTTCCAAATCCATTGAAATACTTAAGGAAAAAAGAACAGAGCTGAGTGGGGCTGAAGTTTTTCATAAAATTTAATCCAAAGATGCATTGTGAACACCAAAAAGAAAATCCATGAAGCTCATAATTTCAAGTTCTTAACCATGTACAACAGTTTTAAGCCTTTCAAATCTATATTTTCCTGCTTGATACCATTTTTTAGTGTGCAAGAAGAACCACAGACATCGTGGGCTCCTTGGCTGCTGCAAGAACAAACAATCCTGCAGACATCCCCCAGCCTACAAGTCACTTGTGTCACTTGTGGTTTCTATAACCCCGTGGTCCATTCCTTTGCAAAATTAGCCTTAAACACAGTTGCAAACACCAGTTGTGTTGGGTATGCCCAAAGTCAATAAATGGCCCATTAAAAGTAGTAACTGCCTATGCAAAAAGCTTTTCCCCCTCCCAGTAGATCAAATCCCCATTTTCCATTCACAAAATTTGTGTGTCTGTGTTGTTGGGTTTGAAGTTGGCTGCTTTGGATGGTGTTCAAACATCAATACATTTTTATCACAGGTTTTTGGTGGGGTTTTTTTTTCTTCATGTGAAAGTTAAAAGCCTAATGGGATCCCTGCACAGAGACAGAACAGTTCCAGGGGAGGAAGTAATATATGATAAAAAGAAAGGGTGTTTGATTTCAAAGCCTTCTACCAGAAAGTTTCAGAAAACCATGAATAGAAAACACTTACACTAATACTGCCAGCCTACATTATGTATATCAAATAAAAATGAAAAAAAAAAGGTTCTTTTTTTAGCTCTTGGGGGAAATTAAAATAACATACTTGTACAGGAGAATATGTAATCTAAGTGAAGGCTTTGTTTATATTTAATACAACACAGGGAAAGTATTTTTGAATTCATTGGAGCAAATCAAGCTGGATACATTTCAGTGCCCAGGACTGACCATTGCAATGATCCCTGTGCTGGCCTTTCTCCTGAGCTTGGCTTGGGTGCCTCCACACTGATTTCACTGATGGCCATCACCAGGGCATCAGACAAAACTCAGACATGAACTAACTCCCTTTTCATGATCTTAAATATGTTTCATTTCTTCTCACTCCTTCGTTTTCTTGTTTGATGTGAAGTTTTCCAGAGTGTTTTTCCTTGGTTGGGTTCCTAATTTTTTTCCCTGGAGACAGGATTGCATCCATCATCCTGAGAACATTCTGTGTCAGTTCTCTGTCCCAGTTCCATAAATACGTGTGAGTTCATAAACCTATTTTCAAAAGGCCGAGTTTTCTCCAAAAAGAAGAAATTTTTAACATATGATGGAAGTGATAAATAAGAGCTGTTTGTATGTGTAATGTGAAGTTTGTGGAAGCTTTAGCCAGCTACTGGAACTCATGGAAATGTAAAATGGAGCTCTCAGTCTTGTTCCTTCTTGATAGCCCAAGCAGAAACCCTTGGACCTTCTGAACATGAAGCAAATATTTACTCTCAGTGGAAACATCTCACAAGGAAAATCCACTTTTGCATTCAGCCCAGCAGAAGTTTAGCAAACCTTGGCCCAAACTGTGATGCCAGCTTGCAGAGAAGCTTTAAATCTCATTTAACTTTTTTTAATGTATTTATTTCTGGTTTTGCTTTCTCAGACTTGCTTTTGGGCAAGTCTGGCTCAGCCAGTCCTGTGTTTGCACCCAGGAAAATCCCTCTTTGATTTTCCTCCCCAAAGACACACAGAATGCTCTGTTGTGCTGGGCCCAGGGAGGTGGTGGAGTCACCCTCTTTGGAATTGCTCAAAAAAAGTGTGGATATGCCACTTCAGGACACGGTTTGCTGGTGAACAGGGTGGTGGTGCTGGTGCTTGGTGATCTTAGAGGTCTTTTCCAGCCTTGATGATTCCATGTTCTCCTTGTGCAGCATCAGCCACCACAGGCACAGCAAGGCAAAAAGGAGGAAAGGGAAGACATGACTGTGTTCCAGAGAGCAGGATTGATCCCTCATTGTATTGGATGTGGCAGGAAACTCATTTCAGTGCATCCCATATAAAAGTGTATTCACAAATTCACCGAATTAAAATATGTGCAATTGCTTTTCTTCACCAGCTTTTTGTTAACAATGTTTGGCTGGTATTTATTTGTTGGAGTGTTTGAAGAGGGACTTTTAGTCATGTGAATATAGGTATTCATCATGTAAATGAATGTATTTATTCTGTAAAGGCTCACCCTGTCTCTGCTACACTCATGCAGTTACTTGATAGGAATGTGACAAGAGGAAATTGAATATAAAGTCTACTGGACAGCCAATAAATCAGGCTTATATCTTTCTCTCTACCTCAGACAGGAAGGAACCCAGCTATTTTTAAATCTATGGTCCATAGAACCAGCCAGAGCTGGTTCTTCAGTTAAAAAAAAAAGGAGGGGAAAAAAAAAACCAGAAAAGGACAACTAACAAGGTTTTTAAAGTCCTATAATTCCTTAGACTTGTTTACCTGGCCATGTAGCCCCAAGGGCACTGCCTGCCCTGCCCAAGGTGCACAACATCACAACACAGCCAAATATGCTCAAGGACCAACATCAAATCCAACACGGGGCACCTTCGTCAGCCCTAACCCAGAGCTGGGTGAAAACAGAGCCATAAACCCACTTTTCAGAGCAGTGCCAACACTGAGAGCGCTGCTCACGATCCTGTGCCCACCCTGTGCAGATGTGGCAAAGCCTCTGTGCCAAGCAGGCTGTGGCACAGGTCTTTTAAAGCCAACTTTCTCCAGCTCAGAGTGTTTGGAGTCGGCAGAGCCTGTTACATACACATGACCTCGCCAGGGCTGCCGGGTAGGAGTGATTCATTCCAAGCAATCCCCCCGTGTGAATCTTTGCTGATTAACATTTTCATTTGTCTTCCTTTAACAAGCAAGTTACTGCTGATGAGGAGATGAGGGATTCTAAGGTTTCCTAGAACTAAATTAACTATTCCTACTCGATTCACTCTGGCTGAACTTACATTATATTGCCCTCAAGGCTGTTAATTTGAAAAATGCTCTTGGATTTTTTTATTTTATTTTTTTCCAGTGTTCCTGATACAGATCCAAGTGCTAATAAGGAGTTAAGTTACATTTCTTGGTAAGATTTCTTAATTGCCAATGTTGGCTGAAACTTGAACAGTTCAGAGATTCTGTTGATTATGTCGGCCTGAATATTATTACATTGAAATCCCTGCAGGATAACTGCAGCTTTTGTTGTATCCATTGCATCATTTTCCTAATGTTGTTCAAACCCAGTACTAGAATAATTTTGTGGATTGGAAGGAAATTAAGTGTGTCCATAAAGCTTTGTCTCTTGAGCAGGCACTGCACTGCAACCTTGTTAGAATCACAGACTGGTTTGGGTTGGATGGGACCTTAAAGCTCATCTTGTTCCACTCCCTGCCATGGGTTGGGACACCTTCCACTAGCCCAGGTTGCTCCAAGCCCTGTTCAACACCTGTGAGGGTGGGCAGGCCCTGGCATAGAGAAGCTGTGGCTGCCCCATCCCTGGAAGTGTCCAAGGCCAGGTTGGACAGGGCTTGGAGCAACCTGGGACAGTGGAAGGTGTCTGTGCCCATGGCAGGAAGCTGGAACAAGAAGAGCTTTAAGACCCTTTCCAACCTGAACCGTTCTGTGATTCTCTGATGATTCTATGATGCAACTTTGACAACAAACAGCCACAGGGGGACACATCCCCAGGCACAGAGAGAAGCTCATCCCAAAGCAAGGCATGGAAATCAGCTGGAATATTGGGACAGCCTGACCCCACAGGGCTGCAGTGCCCCAGCACCGGACCTGCTGCTCCCATCACAGCTTGTTAAAAAATGTGCACCTAAAAAAACCCCCTTCAGACAGACCATCCATTACCCAAAGTCAGCAGCAGCTTCAGGGCCATTTGTTCAGTTTGAGAAATGGCCTCTCTGAAGGGACAATATTCGCTCCAAGCTCTGGCTCTCACTGTCTCATTTATCAGCTGATTAAGGACGCGGCTCGTCTCGATGGGGCCGATGCAGATGAGAAGAGCCATCAAGTAGCAGCCTGTGACAGGAGGAGCACAGAGCCCTGGCCAGGCTGATGGGACTCAGCTGGCCTTTCCTCCCCATCCTTGGCTCCACCAGCAATTCCCAACTATTTTCCTGGTTGCTCTTAGACGACTCTCACTCCTGTCGTGGCAAAACTTCCTGTGGTTTTTTCTTCTCTTTTCAGGAAATGCATCGTTTTCTTCCTCCCCACTTGTTAACTTGTGGCCCCTGCAAACCCAAAGCCTTTCTCCTCCAGGGAAATGTGTTTCTCGTTTTCCCAGTGTCAGCTTCTCAGAAGTAATTTCTGTATAAACTTTCCACCCTTTTCCTCCTGCTGTTTTCTGTCTTGTGTTCAAAAGGCTTTAAAACATGTCAATGTTACAATTCTTTCTATGGTACAACAATCTTTTCAGCAAATATCATAAGCACCTCTGGTGAAGATGCAAATAGAATTCTCTACTGTTGGCTGAGTATTTCCTTCTTGCTGGGCAGACACCAGGAGTTAAAACCCACAAAGCCTCACTGGGTGACTGAGATGATTATAAACACTAGAATTATATAATGGATAAAAATTCTCGTTTATTCTATATTTACATTTGCAGTACACCCCAAATCTAGGAGAAATGGCACAAATCTGACTCTGAATGGAGTATTTACAGGTGCCAAACAAAGGTGGGTTTAATGAGGCATTTAAGGGCCTCAAATTTCGTTTCTGTAATATTTGGTGTGTTTTCTCACAACTCCCCTTCAAGAGGAAAAGGACATGTAGTTTCAAAAGCACAAGAGCTGAGATTAATAAAAGTTTTCAGCCTTCAGAACTCTGCTACCAACTTCCCATGTGGCCTTGGCTGGATCTTTTAATCTCCTTATCTTTCCCTTTCCACTTACACACTCAGGACTGTGTCACTGCTGTGACCAGAGGCAGGATGAGACCAGAGCAGGGAACAGCAACGAAAAGGCAGAATGTGAGAACGCTCATTTTTGGTTTGTTCTGTTAAATTTGGGGTTAAAAGAAGGAATTTCCCATGTGGGGGAAAGGTGAGTTGCCTTTTATCCTCATCATTCAGAGCATTCACTGTTGATTCTCCTCCCATGGGCTTTGCAGTGGCCACTCCCTGCTCTCTCCATGCAGGTGATGCTGCCACGAGTGTCACCTCTGAGCGACACAATTTGCTCTTTAAGTGTGAACAGGTTCTTGCAAGGTGAAAAGTTCAGACCCAAAATAGTTCCATCCTGAGCCCTCAGCCTTCCTGCCACCCTCCCAACTGCCAGATTCCTATTGATAGGAGGGAGAGGAGGATCAGCTCTCGCATAATGCCGAGCTTTGTTTTTCCTGGTTTATTATTGCTGTCGGTGACTCCAGTGTTCCTGAGGGTTTATTCACCCTGTCTCCTGGATAACTCTGTCTTTTCATATTCATTTTTCACTTCTTTGCACTGTTGCTGGTTGGGTGGATGAGATCATGGGCCTGGCAGTGTTGTTTTTGGACAGACTCTCACCTTATCAGATGGGAGCAGAGTATCCCCTCTATTTGATGAAAAGCTGCGTAGTCAGAGAATTCTGCATTTTGCAGGAGCTCTTTTCCCAAAAACTTTAGTAACTAAGTTTATTTGTGTGTCTGTTTATTAACCTGAGCATCTATTTGGTGAGAAAACATGGTGATGAGCTCCATCTCCCCAGGAGTGGTCTGGGCAGTGATGGGTTTCCCCCCAGGAAGCAGCTCCAACATGCTGGGTTGGGAGCCTGGGAAGTGGGAAAGGAAAGCAGCCAGTCCCAAGAGTGCCTGTTGTGTGATAGCACCTGCAGGGGGATGTTTTGCTGTCATCTGCTTTGCTCTTCCCAAATGCTGTGAATTAGAGTCAGCCAGACAAACAAGAGGGAAGGGCATTTATTTTTTTCCCCCCACCATTTGGTCAGAATTTGAAACGTGAAGAAATCCTTTGCTGACTCTCAGGGTAATGTTTGATCTGCTGCTGTTCCCATATAAATGGGAGAAATTGGGAACATTTCATATAACTCTGTGACTTCTTTAAAAACAGAATTTTCTTAAGAATGAGAACTAAATTATTTCCCTCTCCTTTTGCCTTAAAAAAGATCACAACCCTCTGATTTGGGCAGCATTTCAGCTTCCATTCTGAAGGATGAAAGGGTCTATAGCAAGTGATAATCTAATTTATTACCACCTGGGCTGAGAAAACATGGAAGAGAGAAATTCAGAAGAAAATAGATGAAAAAAAAAAAACAAAACCACACAAAAAATATGTTCTTGTGCCTGAACTTCTCAAATCCTATCAGAGTGCTCAGCACACTTCTGGCAGCAGGTCCCACCTTGATGGCTCAACTTCCTTTGGGCTTGCAAGTCCACCAGACCCTAGTTTGGGATCTACATCTGGGAGGGAAACTCCAGACAGAGAAACAGTCTTTAATGTACCAAAAGACCCAAAATTTCCATATCTTAATGAGTCAAAATGGCAAGAGCTGATGGTGACTTGATCCTATGAATTTTCACCCAGTTAGGGAGAGAAACCTTTATCAGACCAGGAGTTTTTGTGGCATTTCTGATGAAAGACAAGCTTTGACACCCATGAGAAGCAAAGCTGATTTCCCAGGAACAACATGTCTAGGGATGAGCAAGGCAATGTGCTTAATCCTGTGCCTTCCCCCAGCACCTCTGACTGGCATCCCACCAAAAGGCTTCAACATTCAAAACATTCCTTTGTTTCCCTTTGGTGTTTCTTTTTTCCTTTCAATTTCTGCACCTCTAAGTCCCAACCAACACGGGAAGAGCCCAGAGCACCGTCAGAGACAACAGTTCACTCTTCACCAGGAACAGAGGGAGAAGAAAATCAGAACATATTTTCAAACTAGATAAACCAGTTCCCAGTATTTATCTTCTGTGATACACCAGTTTCATTTTTCTTAGTCAACGGCTCCTTCTCTCTTCAAAATCCATTTGCCAGCAAGAAGATTCACTAAAAAAAGGAGAAGTGAACAACTCAAAGCCAGGACCTGGCCAGCAGATGAACTATCATCCATGGAAGGAAGGTAGAGGATGATCTCTAGCTGTCAGAGTCCTTCCACAGTGATGAAGAAGGATAAAAAACAGGGAAAGTTTAAGGCAGGGTTGACTTAAAGATCATGTGAAGTGGTTAATTGTGCTTGGAGACAATTTGACTTGACAATCCAAATTTTTCCTGTGTGGAATGTCCTATTGCCATTTTTCACACAATCTGCACCTTTGGAAGAAAAACCTCAAACTTTCTCCTGAAGGGGATGATTTCTTTTGTATTTTAGGACCTGCAAAAACATGAACCCTACAGCAGGATCAGGCATCCCATGGTCTGAGTTGTGCTACACATGGAGACCAAGGTGTGGATGAAGGCAGAATTTAGGACTGTACCAGGCTCAGGTCACAGCTACACCAGCAAGTAAATCTACTAAAAGGCAGATACTATTGGTATTCCATGAGATAGCAAGCAAGCAAATCCCAATTCTGTCTCTGATTTCTCCTCCAGTCTGTTGATTTCTCAAAGCATTTTCAACCTTTAACATCCTTTTCCATTAAGCCAGGGAGGTGGAAAGGTGGGCACCGACCCTCCAGACTCTCCTGTCCTGAGCTTCAAGCACTCAGAAGCAGCACAATAAACAGACCAGAGGGATTTACTCCCTTTAGTAATTTAGTGTGTGAGAAGAGAGGCATCAGCTCTGGATGTGAAGTCAGGCAGGCAGGAAACTGCCTTGAGCCCACCCCAGGATCCCTCCGTGGGGTGGCTGATGGGGAAGGGGGTGCAGCAGACCTGGCTCTCACCCCCAGGATCAGCCAGAGAGAGGAGCTCCAACACACGGGTGAGGAGCAACAGTGAGGGCTGAGCACTACAGGCTCAGAAGGCAAAGGGACTGAATTCAAAACGGATTTATCTGCCCTCGCTTTCACAGGCAGCAGATGATCCCGGATCCAGCCAGTCCCGACTGCGGACAAGGACGTGCGGGCTCTGTCCTACCCAGTGTCACCATAAGAGGGATCCTTTCGCCTGTCCCTGGAGGCTCGCCTGACATTTCTTTTGAAAATTAAGAAAACAAAGCCGTGCGAGTTGAGTGAAAGTGCAATTACACAACGCTTTGAAGTGCCTTGCTAATCCTCGCGCTCCCTCGGGACATGAGGCACAGGTTTGTGGAGTGACAGACGCGTCCCTTCACCCGAATGTTGATGCTGGCTCACAGCAAAGGTGGTGGAGGAACTGCTGCCTCGGGACAATGCCGTGCATGTGGACAGAAAATGTCCCCAAACCCCTGTCCAGACAGACAGTCCTTTGCTTCTACCATGAGCAAGGAGAAGGTGCCCCAGAAAGGGAGGAGAAACCCCAGCAGTGATGAGAACCCCAATGGATGCAGAAGCAGCCAGTATTGGTGATATGAAACCAAAGAAGACTATGGTAGGAATGTGGTGTCTACACTATTTTAGGCCACCTCAATTCACCTCCCAGGATGCTCTGCAGAAGAATAAGGCCAGGTGAGGCTGGTGTGCATCCTACCCTGCCTGTCTTCTTCTTAATCAGGGGCTGGACTTCGATTATCTTTGTGGATCCCTTCCAACTCAGAATATTCCGATTCCAACCCTGACACAGCTCAGAAAGGAGCTGTGATTCACCTCCTGCCTCCCACCACCTCCCTCTTGGAGACCAGGGATGCCCCAGCTGCAGAGAACAGCAAGCCATGGGGCTCCCAGAGGGACTCAGGAGAGGCGTTCCCACCTGCCTCCAGCACCTTGGCAGGGCTCTTTGCCCCAGTGTATTTACACAGCGTTTAATGCTCTTGATGTCAGTGTGGAGACGTGTTAATAACCCAATTAAACTGTTCACCCAGCTATGTCAAATCCAATCTCTTGGGGAAGGCTTGTGTGTTTTGCTTTGTAATTCTTGTGCCTCGTTGCAGCATGCCAAAGCCATGTCCTCGTGGCTGACACGTAGCCCCAGCTCGTCACCAGCGGGGTCTCCTGCAGGGTTAGGCAGTGAAATGCTGATATAAAGCTGTATGAACACCACCTGCACTCACTGACTGCTTCCTCCCCATCATGAGGATGGAGACACACACAGGGGCGTGAGATCACGTGTGAAACTTGGCAGAAGGTGCTCTGCTGGTGGCTTTTAGCGGTGGGAAACATCAATATAAGACCTTGGCAAGTGGACTGCAGAAGGGAGGGGTTAAATTCCTATTGAAAGGGCATTGGATTGATGGCAGGACAACCCAGCAACTGCCCACAGGTTGGGCACGGTGTGGAGCATACGTGGCACCAACCACACCGGCTGTGGCTGTGTGCAGGGCTCAGGTCTGCCTCAACTTGCCCATGCATGGCTGTCACAACTGTCTCTGCTTTCCCATCCACCAAAAGAAGGCAGGAATGTTTCCCTGCCCCACTTAGTTGCTTGGGAGGCTCCAGTCACTCCTGTCTGCGAAAGGATCACCAATCTGAAGCTCTGTTTTGCAGAGGTGTTTACTGGAAAAGACCAGCTATTATTTACTGGAAAAGACCAGCTATTACTGTCCCTCTGTCATTATCCATGACTGTCACCCTCTGGATGTGAGCAGCCTGTGAAGCACAGCACATATGCAGCATGTATATGTCCATATATCCATATATACAACGGATCCATGTTTATATCTCAGTGTATAAATCACAAATATTTGAATGATGTGATTTGTATTTCCTTTAGATTGATCCAACTTCCTTCTCTTCTGATCAAACATCTGTAAACTCAGGGTGTTCTCAACACCGTCCACTCACCTACAAATTTTGTACCAGCTCTTCCTGGAGCAAAGAAATTGAAAATTGTGTTGCATGGTCCCACTGGAAGGAAATATCTCCCCTCCAGAGAGTCCTTAGGCATGTACTTAACTGCAGGCGTGTTTAATGCCAGCTGAGAACCACAGAGCTGAAAAACACATCCATGAGGCTCAAGTTCACCAATTCACTTAAGGGCTGTTCCAAACAAGGACTGACTTAAGCATGTGCTTAAATATTTGCTTGAATCTAAGCCTGTATTAGTGGAAAAGTCATTGTTCCATGCTAGATTTTTATATGTCTGTGACTTTAGGGTAGTTTTAGTATTCTCAGTAGATTCCTTCTTTGGATGGATTCCTCCCCTCATCATTAATATCTGGCGTCAACTGTCTTTCTTTCTCATCCATTCCCAGAGACAAGGAAAAATTTTCCCTTCTTTCCACGGATGTATTTATGCTCCCTATGGAAATTCTTCTCTATGATATATGAACTATTTTCAGAGAAGTTTAGCAAGGCCTAAATCACAAAGGGGAAGAAAACCTCCTCAGTTTGAGTTCATAAGGGGAAAAGTTGGGATTGCAGTGACCTGTAGTGTGAATTTTTTCTTGAGTTTAATTATTATTTCCATTCAAATCCCATATATCCTTAGCCATAAATAAGACTCCTGAATAATCCTTAATTTTTTTTTGTCCCTATATCTGCCTGCCATAAAATTAGGAGGGAATATTTAGGATCTGTCAAGATGACAGAGTGTCCTTTATGGTGGCCGAATGAAAGGAAGAATATAACTTTGGGAGAGAGCAACATGCTTTTCTTCAGCGTAGGATTTCCTCCACAGAGACATCATCACAGACTGTCAGAAGCTGGGCAACTCTCCAAAGGTTAGAGACGGGGCCAAAACTTACAATTTTGCTTTCCAAAGGGCCATTTGTGTCCCTGAGATTTTCAAGCCTGTCTCACCACAGCTGTGAAATTCAGAGCTCCCAGATTGCAGTTTGCTCAGGGCACTCACTCGCCAGCCTGGGATGTTTCTGCACAGGCTATTTGGAGTAAACTAGTTGGAAATCACTTGTAAAACGTGAATGCCAGGAAGGACACAGCCCAGTCTTGTGAGATGACTTGGAATCGCTGCAGCCACCATGGGAAAGCTCAGCTCTGACATCCTCTGCTTCCCTCCCTCCCTGAGGGACACATGGACCTCTCCACTGAGTGCCCACACCAAACCACCCCCAAACCCACTTCCTAAAAACCTCCCCTGTCCTTGCAGAGCCGAGTGTGGTCACCCAGCAGGGTGTGAACCTCCGTGCTGAGGGAGCTGAGTCACCTAATTGTTGGTGGGGTGTTGTGCATGGTCCAGGACACTGGACCCTTTGTGTGAGAGTTGTGTGGAGACACAGGAAGGTGTGTGGGCTCCAGAGTTTCACATGTGAAATTTCCATGGGGCATGAGGTTGCCCTCTGGGTTGGACATTCACTTGGGGCTCAATTCCTCTACTTGCCACTGTGCCTAAACCAGGGAGAGTTGGAGAGCAGCCAGGCTCTGCTCAGGCCACCCAGGAGAGATCCCCCTCCTGCAGAACCCAAAGGCTCCCTCCTTAGCTCAGGATGGGGTCAGGGTGCTGCTGCCCCTGACAGAAGGTGGGTGACTTCACCTCCAATGCCAAAGCAAGCCCCTTTCTTAAGAACAGGAGGAATCACCTGAAGAGTGGACCCTCATTATATATGACTCCACATCCACATCTCCATGCCACATCCACAGGATGGAGGAGATCCACATGGGACTGTGTGCAGCCATGACCTTGGGTTGACTTCCAAGCACTTCCCAGTGGATGCAAAGCAATCCAGTGAGATGCTGAGCCTGGGAAAGGCCTGAGCAGCCCAGTCTGGCTCTCCAGTGGTCACCCCTTAGGCCAAAGCAGAGCTGCTGGTCTTACCCTCGCTGGGGCAAAGTGAGCCAGGATTTATGGGCTCCCAGATGCTGCTCTAAGCCCTCTGTGAACACACAGGAACCCCCAGTTCATCAGCTCACTGATCCTTCCCAACCTTAGGAAATAAGAGGAGATGGATTTTCCCTCAGACATCAGAGTTTGGGAGGCAAACACACAGCCCTGGCACTGATCCAAGGAAGTAAGCCTGGAATAGGTTTTCTTTCAAGAATTTCAACCCATTCATGTACTTTCTTAATGATTCAAAGTCTTCAAGGAGTTGCCTTTCAGCTTTAGCTCCCTTTCAATATTTGTCATGTGTGTCAAAGTCGATTCTTCATGTTTCCTCTGTAGCTTTAATACTCACAAGGAGAAACTTCATTTCTTGGGCATTTGAAAGATATTTTTCCCCTATTGATTTATTTTATTCATGAAAGAAAAGAAGAACACTTCAAAAACAAGCAGCAAGAATATACAAAGGTAAGAACAGAGGGAAGTGTATCTCATTTGGACACTTGATGCTAATGTTCTAGCATGAAGAAATCCAGATGAAGGACTGGAAAAGGCCATGGAGTCACTAATTCCTCATTATGTTTGGATGGACCACTTGTCCAGGCGGCTGAGTTCTTGGAAATTCAAAAAAAATGCCCTACACCAGGTGGCCCTGCCGAAGAGCAGGAAGGGGAATGAAAGCTTCCCATCCTCCAGCTTCTCCAGGAGCTTCTCTCCCAACATGCCTACACCTTTGGAAGCTGAAGGAAAGGCCAAAAGGTCTTCAGCATTTCTGAGCCACCAGGGTGGAGTATGACTAGTCCTGTCTTGATTAAAGTCTTGACAAAGGCATTTGATAGAGCAAGGCTGAGCTACCAATCCAACAGAGCCCTGGTAGATGCCTGTCCAGGCAAAGCCTGAGGATTGCAAATTAAACACTCAGCAAGGCTTTCCTGAGCCCTGAGACAGGGAGATACACAGAGTCCCCCTCCAAACACTCCCTCCTGCTCCTCTAAGCAAGTCCAACCAAAAGGAGTTTCTATGGCCAAGTTCCCAGTTCCATTTCTGGAGAGGCAGGAGAGCACCTGGGATTTTTGGATTGTGTATGGGATTTCTTTTCACCAGCAACACAAATCATATATGGATACAATAAGAATTAGTTCACAAGACTTCAAAGGGCTGAATCACATCTCAGTCTGGTCTTAGGTTGTCTCTGCTCAACCACAAGCCTTATCAGACAGGTTTGGCTACATGATTGCATTTCACTCTGAACACAATTATTTTCTTAATCGTTTATAAACTCCAGCTACAGAGTTTTACCACTTGGTTTTGCTGACCTGCAGTTTCCTATTGATGCTCAAGCCATAAGTAAAATATCTCTGAAACAAGATAAGAAAATAAAACTGGGCAATCAAAGGTTTCAAGAGACCCATCAGGCTGCAAAGGAGTGCAGAGCAGCAGCCTGGGTGCCCTGTTTTAAGCTTTAACTTAGGCTGCTACTATTTATTCTTATTAAATCCAGAGTCATCTGGCTTAATTTGGTTTGCCAGAAATTTGCTTTAGGTTAATTTAGAGTAGGATCAGAGTCACCAGGCTTTTTTCCCCACCGTTTTAGGACAGAGGATAATAATAGAGGATTTTTTTTTTCCATGAAAGCATATGCAATTTCCTCTATAACCATCCAAAACAAATAATCAGGAGATTTCCCCGTGTTTACAATGGGGCTTTCTACTGACCTTCCCTGCAAAGCATTGTAGGAGAAATCAGAGAAAAATACTCTGTAAGAAGTGGGTCACAATTGCTGTTATTGTTACTTAGAAATTATGTAGCGTCTAATCTGAAACCAGACACAACAATTAAGGGCTTCTCTTTGCCCTTTTCATAACAAACCAATTATATTTAACAGTAGGGACAGTTAAATCGGAATAAATCCAGTTCGTACACAGAGACATTTTGTGTTTATTAATAATCATTGTGTTTATTGTTTAGAGCAATTCCAAATATAAGCTGTAGCAATGTATAAAAATTTTTCTCCTTGGCATGATTGAGTCAACATGACTGACTTGGCTCTCCCTCTCTTTTTGAACATCCATAACTACATCAGCTTAAAACTGGCTACATGAGCCTCAATTTGTAGCAAAGTGAAGATGGACCAAAGTGAGGGTAATGCTTTCAGATATCATGAGGAAAGAGATTTTTCAGCCCTTAATTTGATGAATTTTGAGAGATTTTTCTTGTACCTCTGGGAAAGCAACTTAAGCTTCACTTAAGCTTCACTTAAGTCATAACAGGGAGTCCCTCTCTAAATCCTCAGTACAAGGAAATCAGGGATATCTCACCTGCTCTGCAGCACAACCCAGCCAGCAGGAGCTTGTAAGGAAAGGAAAAGGAGCCTTTGGGGTGAGTTTAGAGAGGACACTGATTAGGCAAAGCAAGCTGACAAGTTTAGAAGGTGTAACCTGCACATGGATTGCACCTGTCCTAATTCCCTAAACCACAGATGTTATCCAGCTCCTCCAGATATAACCTGAGGGTTATTTCACCCACCCCAAAGCTTGTGCCTCTGGTGGTTGGAAGGTTCAGCCTTTTGAAGGTGTTTTGTGGCCCAAAATATTCTGAATATAATTTTAATGGCCAGCCTAGAGCAGGACTTGAGTCATTACATGACCAGCGGTGACTGAGATGAATCTTATGCAAAGTGCCCTGCCCAGGTTTGCATCAGTAATGACAGAGATGTAAAGGGATCCCTGAGGAACAGTATTTGATTTTTTGAAGATATGATTATAAAATGTTGTACAATGCATGCCAGGAGCTGGAGGTCCATATTGCCTGCAGAACTCAGATCTTTGTGATGAAAATGAGTGAGTTTGTCTCAATAAACACTGTTTGAGGATGCTGTTACTATGGCGTTGTTGATCACAGAGTCCCTGTTCCTTCAGAGGCTCCAGGTCCCTCTCACTCATCTAGAACTGTTTAGTGAGAGAGGGACAAAATTAAGAGAAATCATGGCATGGTTTTAGTTGGGAGGAACCTGAAGATCATCCAGTTCCACCCTTTGCCATAGGCAGGGACACCTTTCAGTTAACCAAGTCCTGTCCAGCCTGGCCTTGGACACTTCCAGGGATGGGGCAGCCACAGCTTCTCTGGGCAACCTGTGCCAGGGCCTGCCCACCCTCCCAGGGAAGAATTTCTGATTTATCTTCAAACAATCCTGCTACAGGAGTGACCTGCTCTGTCCTGGGAGGGGCAGCACTAAACTTCTCACATATTTCAGTTTCTGCAGGTCTATCATGACCATCAGAGCCAAAGCAGCACAGCTCAGGTGTACAGAGGAAGGTGCAATAAGAAATATGAGAAAAGAAGGATTATGAAATACAACTTTTGCTATTCCTTATCTGCCTTTAGGGAGGTGGATGTTACCTGGTGCCTTCTCAGTATTTCTCATTGGGTTCCTGCTGTGCTGATGGACCTGTGTATGAGCAGCTGAGACAAGTGGAAGGACAACACCAGCTTTTGCAAGAGATGAAGAGCTCCTTATGGACTGTGAGATCACAAATCCATCACAAGAAGCCTAATGAGGGGGCTGAGCCAGTACAAATACAACTGTTTAACAGTTTATTTTAACCATCCAATGAGAACGAAACAACTTAAAAGGATTCATGCTGCCAACAATCTTTTCCTTTTTTTTTTTTCTCCTCTTCCCCTCCTTTCATGGCATTTGTTAGAAATCAGGATTTTCCTTAACTAAATGTCTTGTGGTCTCCTTAGCTTTGTTTCTTAACAGGGTTGTCTTTATGTTAGTTTTCTTTGGCTTCCCAATAGAAGAGTAACAGATTTCTTTTGAAGTTTTTATTGATGAATGAGCTCCTATAAATAACTCTCTGTGGCAGCAGCTTGATCTCAGAGTTTACTCTGGAATAATAGTAGCAATGGGAATGGAGGAAATTTATGGCAGCATGACATGAAATAGTTTAATGGGCTTCATACTGTTTAACTTAATCTTTACAGATGTAAAAACAGAAATACAATTATTTTAACAACTATTATTACATATTGCTGTTCTAATGGAAACAGAAACTTAGTAAGCAATTGAAGATAGGTAGGGAAGAATTAAGGCATCCACCTCCCTGCAGATTTGGGAATTAGTGTGTTGGGCCCAGTGTATTTGCAAATCTCCATGTGAAGAGCTGAGGGAGATTGAGGTGGTTGGTAAGGATTGGTCTGCAGGTGGGAATTGGTGCTTGCATGTAAAACCGAGTCACAGCACTTTGGATCAGGATTTAGATGCTGGAAGCTGCCTAAAAGCAGTGAAAGAAGTGGAACCTTGGCTTTTGGGGAAAAAAATCAACCCTGTGTTTTCTTTCACACCCCCTAATTTCACCCATCTGCCTGGTGAGGAGCTGATCCCAATCCCACCAAAGTCCACGGGCATCCTTGATGATGTTGGGGCTCACTTGGTCACACCCCTTGTGTCTTGTGGTACGGCTGGAATCTTCACAGCTTAGGGGCAGAAACAGGTATCACACTCACACCACCCAAAGGATGAAAAGGATGGAGGGGCACAATGAAAATTCACCTGATAAAAGAGATCGTAACTGTTTATTTTCACTTGTCTGCTCATCTTTCCAGCATGGATTTGCTTGAGCTTTAAGGCAATGCCACTTAATGCAAAGGTGACCCAACTGGGCCTCTTTAACCTGTGTAAACTCAGAAAGGTGAGAAGGAAAACCATCTTAAAATCATCTGTTTTCTGTGTAAATTCCCAGCCCACAGGCAGGCTGTGCTTAACCCAGCCAAGGATCCAGACAGGGAATGTCAGGAATACAGTGTGCAAGAGGTGGGTGTCAAATCCAGTATTCTAATTCCTAGGAAGAGGCACAGGACCTAATTCAGCCCTGAGATTTCCTTTGCAGGGGGTTGGATGTGGCTCAGAGCCAAGGGCAGCTCCATTGCACTTCTCAGTGCTTTGCAAAGAGCTTGAGTAAATATTGAAACATGTTGGTGCTCTGCGTAATTTCTGTAACAAAAGCTGACAGCTTTTGTTTCCTCCTTGAGGGAGCATTATTCGAAATGAAACTGCAGTGAAAATTATTAACGTTGTGCATTTTCAACTGTCTGTTCAGTGGGAAATTTGTGTTATCCACAACATTTTCCAAACCCGCAGAAATCGCCCGTGCAAGAAATAACTTGCAAATTCTTACTCGATTTCCAAAAATGTGGGAAAGTTTATTTATTTCTCCATGCATTCCTGATTCGCAATGTGCTCTCTAAAAATGTCGCTAAGATTTAGGCTAACCCAGCTCATGCTAAATTTAGCAACTGTATTTTAAATAAACATTCTTTACGCTTTACTGAGCCGGCTTTGAAGCTGCCTTAAAACAAACCGTGTTCGCATGAACATGGGCAATGTTTTACTTTGGGCTAAGTGAACATCTGAATAAGTAATAATGTATTATTCGGTATAATCCGAAAATGAGAATTTAGGGATCTAATTCAGTCAATTTAGGAAAGATTCCTGTGAGGAATACTGAACCAGGCCTGGATATATTTCTGGAAGAGCCCATTTTGTTCTCTTTGACCACACAGAACTTCCTCCTGGTGTCTTATTAGACACTGAAGCTCCAAGGCTCGGTGAAATCAGCTGTGACTTTGCACGCACTGAGTTTAAGGAATCTGGCCCATTTTAAAGCACTTAATGATTTGTCTGGATAAAGCACTAAAAATATACTGTGGGGAGCAATTATGCAATGTCCAGACTGATGGATTGCATAACCTCATAGACCTTTTCCATCTGTAACTTCTCTAATTCTGTGATCTTGTCTTCTTGGTCTTTCACTTAAAATCAAATATGTGATCTGTTTAATATCCCAAATGTTGTCTCCTGGGAGATCTGTTTTCTGGATGTGTGGGGCTATGAATCAAGTAATGAAGCAGATCCTTCTTCCCCTCTTGTTTGGCAAATTGGCTGCTCCTCACACCAGGCTTGGGAGCAGCCAGTGGGGTTTGGTGTGAAAAGGGATACTCTCTCCTTTATGTGTCTTCCTTGGCAAAGGTTGGAAAGAAAATTAACTATAAAATGGTGTGTGGGAAGTAAAAGTGGCTAAAAAATCACCTGGAAATCAGACATGGACAGCCACACACTCCGAACAAGCCCTGAAAGTGGATCTTGCTTACGTGTAAATACCGGATTATATTTTATATATGCTGTGGGACCGACTTTAAGAGAACACACACTGAGCACATTTAAAGACTGGAAGCCCTATTTATGAGAAATTAAACTCCGGAATTATTTAATGCACCAAATTCTCAGTTCCCCTCATAGGAAACGTGTGTTTGGAGCGAAGCCTCACCGTGAGCCCAACGACTCCTCTGTGAGTCTCTTCCACTGTGGGATCCTCTCGGCTCCTCCGAGTTAAAATTGGCTGCAGAGCTCGGAGACGTGGAACCTTGCTGGGCTGGGAGAGGTCACTCCTCTCCAGAGGAACGGAAAGGCACAAAAATCGCCCACACAAGAAGTGTGCTGTTTATGCTGCATCCTGGGCTATTTTCTCCATTTCTCCACAGTATTCCAGACTGGTGTTTACAGCCAGCCCTGAGAGGTTGGGAAAGCCAGGAGGGGGAAGATTCCAGGCAGGACTTAAATACTGGGTGGCAGTTTTGTGCTTGGCAGCTGGTTTTGGGGGGTTCTGAAGCAGGTGTGAAACCATTGGCATCCATTCTTTGCAGCTCGTCAAGTCCTTGATACTCGCAGGGCACGTCGGCTGTTTTAAACTGCACGGCTCCAAAATTCACGTTATATAGAGAATTAAAGGATGCTCAGTCCCATCCAAGGGGCAGGAACTGGTGGATTGACAGCCACACTCGTTTCTGTGCACCAAAGCGCTGTCGGTTTTGTTTTATGTTTTCGTTGTATGTTTTTATTTTATGTTTTTATTGTATGTTTTTATTGTACCATTACTTCTCCTCTCTCTATAAACAGATGACGTGCAAGAGCCGTGTGTGGTTAGTCATCCCGCCTGCTGGCAGTGAGACCCTTTTTCGTGGTATTCATCCCCTGTTACAGCACTGGCCTGATCCCAATTAATTCCAAATTGCCCCTCATAACTATTCACTGGGTTCTGAGTTCATTTGAGTTAGTGTCACTTTTGTGCAGAGCATGTTGAGTTTACTAATTTTACTCTCTCAAGCGAAACCAAAATCAAGCTCAATGTGGCTTTTAAATAGTGCAGCTGTACTTGGTCCCTCTCCACTCCACCAAAACAGAAATAAGATCAAATGTCAAAGAAAAGCTTCACAAAAAAACCAAATTCCCATTGCATAGAAAAAACTGAATCTCAAAAAAAAAAAAAAAAAAAAGTGTCTGTCTTAAAAATACCCACCGTGTACATATTAAACTGAAACTTACTCCTTTGGATGATTTTTTTGACCACTACAAAATAGGCTCTAGCACAGAAAGGGCTCTGAGGTGGAGAGTTTACACATGTGTGAGTAGGAAAGGAATTAAATCCCTGTTTGCAGGTTAAAATAGGTACTTTGGGAGCTGGAATAGAAGCTTAGAGGTGGCAAAACTGGGGGATGGGGGGAGGTCACAGCTGGAATGACAAGTTAGGGAGGAGAAAGGGAAGAAGAGGAGCTTGAAGACACAGGTTAAAAGTGCTGACTGAGAGCATAAATATCCACTTTCTGAGGGTGAAACCCTTCCACGGGCCAGGCTGCAGGGAGGCCAGGGATGCAGGATCCCCTCCTGGAGGAACTGGCTCTGGAGTTTGATGGAGATCCATCAAGCAAGTCCTGGGAGGCAGCACACCCGTGGCCAAAGCACCACACAGGGAGTGGACAGATGATTTGAGGTCTCTGCTGGGCAAGAACTGAGCTGGATCATTTTCCCACCCCTGCAGCTTCCTGTGAGTGATGTCACCTCATGGACTCCAAACAGACTGGTGATGTCAGTCCCCAGCCTTGAACAGAAACCTCCTGGCAAGGTGGCCAGTGATTTAACTAATACCTGTCTCTAATTACACACGGGAGCGGCACTGCAGGGACAGGATTTCACCCAGGGAGCATTAACCCTCTCAGCACCTGCCCAGCCTTGTAAATGATGGTGGAGACTCATGTGCCTTTGACTGATCAGTGACTTCCATTTTTACATGTGGTTTGGTTTTTTTAATTTTTTAATTCAGTGCCACAGCTTTAAAGAATGGACTCAACAGATATTCAAGCTGGAGTTGTCAAAAATATTTAAATAAAATCTATCTTGCAAATATATTTTTTTTAATCTCTTTCTTTATTCCCTTTTTTTCTCATTGAGATGCTGGAGCTTGGTCTAGCCAGGGATCTGCCTATGAGCATTTGGGAAAGTTCAACATCATTTCCCACATTTTGGAGATTTTCTGGACTTCCCCATGTGAGAGCTCTTTGCCTTATGCTGGAATGAGCCCCCTGAGCTCCCGGTCCAAATGTCAAGGCTGGTTGATGCTGATCTTCCTCTGCAAAAGCTGAATCACAACTCAGCTGAGTAACCCACATTTCCAATATGCAGGTGCTAATTTAAGAACAAGCTTTGCTAGTGAGATGGGGTGGGATGGAGGGAAGAGGAGAAACAATCATTTTGGGAAACATTACCTCAGTTTCAAGGAACAGGTAATTCCTCAGGACCCTATTTTTAGCCTCTCCCACCTTTTATGAGGTCCATCATGTCATCACCAGGATATTCACTGCATCCAGCAGGCAGGCCCCACTCCTTCATCCTCCAGCACGAGCCAAGGGGTGTTTTACATCACACCAGGCACACTCCTGAACAAAATACTTTTTATTGGATATAGGTTTGATTTCATAATGAAAATTGAGAATATAATTTTTTTCCCAGAAGGGTATTTATCCACTAATATACAAAAAGCCTCTATTTATGGCAAACCAAAATAAGAAATATTCCTGATTTCTTGCAGTGTGTCTGGATTCTTCTTTCTTTAAGAAAAAATAAAATTTTAGATACATAGCTGATGTCCTTTATTTTAACTTGTAGTTGTCCTGGTTGTTAAAAGATGTCTTTCAAAATGCCAAGAGCGGCCTCCTCAATCCTGCTCCAGTCTTTTTGTGGTCAGAAGCAAATGATCCCAAGCAAGACATGGAAAGTGGCTGCATCCCTGTGTTTGCTCATCCATCCCCCTCTCTGTGGCCACATCAGGGAGCAGAAACACTACTGAGATATTCAACAAACACAAGTGCTGGGCAGCAAACACATACAGTACTGAGCCTAAGCAAGCTGGAAATGTGTAGGATGAGCCTGGATTTCTTGGTCTGCCCTTATTTCAGCTCTGGTTACCTGTCCTTACCCACTGGGAGGATTGAGCCAGTGGGGAATAGCAGGAATTATTATGTGCCTGTAGGTATTAATAGCAAAATAATTTGACATTATTAATACCTGTGGGCATCTGTGGCAAAACAAAGCTCAGGCCCCTCCCCCAGGGATGGACAGAGCGGGTTAGGTTTTCAAAAGAAAAATAAAAGAAGAAAACCAGAGACCTGAAGGGCTCGATAGAAACCAGGTCTGAGGAACCTGAGGGATGCAATGATTAAAGGTGCAGAGCAAACCCAACGGGGCATGGGGGGCAGCGTGGGCATCCCCCCGGTGCCCGACTCTACCTTCACTACCCACGGGAAAAGAAAGCTGGTTTACCTTCAAAAGTCGGTCTGGCGAGGGGGTGGGAGGCAATCGCTAAAGAGAGTCCGCAGCAAGACGCGCCTTGAAAATGCCCTGAAATCCTGAGTAGTCACCTTTGACATCGCTTTGGGGTTTTGTTGGTCTTTACCCACACAGTGAGGTCTGAGTCCAGTCTCTCCCTCCCACCGCGCCCCCCAAAGCAGCGCCCATGCCCGGGGGGCGGTTTAGTTATGGGGCAACTACTGGAAATTAAATACCGCCTCGGATAAGTGGAGAGGGAAGCAGGAGAGGAAGGGGATGCCGATGTGGTAAAGCCTCCCGTGCACCTGGGAGTCGAGCATAAGGGAGGCGTTGAGGGTCGGGCCGAAGCCTCCGCTGGCCACCAGGGAGCTGCCGAGGCAGCCGGCGGGGCTCTCCCGGGCCGCCTTGGGGGCTGCCCCGGGGGGCGGCGGCCGCAGCCCCTGCGCCAGGATGCTCTCGATGCTGAAGCTGCGGCCCCTCGGGCCGCTCTTGTGCGGCGGGGCGGCGGCGGCGGGGGGGATCGGGGGCGGCCCCCCGGGAGAAGCTGCTGCCCCCCCGCCCGGCCGTGGGACCCCCGTGTCCCCCGCGCCCGCGGGACCCGCGCTCCCCTTGGCCCGCTTGGGCTCGACGGGGCGGGCGGGCAGTCCCGGCTGCTCGCCACCCTTGGCCTCCGGCGGCCCCGGGGCTTTGGGCTTCCTCTTCCTCCGGCGGTAATTGCCGTTCTCGAACATGTCCAGGCACCGCGGGTCCAGGGTCCAGTAGCTGCCCTTGCCGGGCCGCCCCTTCTCCCGTGGCACCTTGACGAAGCAGTCGTTGAGGGAGAGGTTGTGGCGGATGCTGTTCTGCCAGCCCTGCTTGTTGTCGTGGTAGAAGGGGAAGCGGTCCATGATGAACTGGTAGATGCCGCTGAGGGTCACTTTCTGCTCCGGAGCTTCTTTGATGGCCATGGCGATGAGGGCGATGTAGCTGTAGGGGGGTTTCTGCGGGGGGTCCTGCCGGGAGATCGCCCCCCCGGGGGCGAAGCCAAGGGCGGCCGGGAGGTAAACCATGGAGGGGCTGCCCAGGGAGGAGAGGTGGCTGCCGTAGATGTGGCTCATCGCCGGCGGGCTCCCAGCTCCGGGTCTTCCCCCTCGGAGCCGAACGAAGGGACGGGGCAGGGCAGGAACCTGGGACGAGTCCACCGGGGAGCTGTTTGTGCGAGCTCAGCTCCCAGCCCTGCCTGAAGGAGCTCGCTCTGCCTCTGTCCCTGCTTCATAGCTCTTAAGAAAAAAAAAAAAAAAGAAGGGGGAGAAAAAAAAAGTTAAATAATTGTTGTAAGTTTGCTATTATATGTTGACTTAGCACTGGAAAATAAATTGTCTCTGATAAACAGTCGTTTGTGTTCTCAGCCCACCCACATTAATTAAAATTTCATTGCTACAAAACTCCAAGCTCTCTCCACGTGTCTTGCTGGTACCAGCCAATGGTCTCCGGGTTATTCCTTCATTTGTTTATAGAATTAGTCTGTTGATAAGTCTGCCCACCCAAGTCGAATCAAGCTGTGTTTATTTGGAAAAATTTCCGGGCACCCAATATATAAACGCAGTGATCTGATGTTTGAAATATCACGTCCACCCTTTGACGCTGTAAGCACACACAGCAGAGCAGGATGTACACTGCTGGAGCTGGGGAGGAGCAGGCAGGGATCCCCGCAGCAAAACTGGGGCAGGGAACAACACAAAAATAAAAAAAAATTAAAGAAAGGAAGAAAAAGGGATGGGTGAGAGGAGGAAGCAGCGCTGCGACCGGGAGGAAGGAAAAGAGACTGTCCGGAGTGCTGAGGAAAGAGGGGCTCAGGTGTGGCGCGGTCCCTGTGCAAGGACCCGGCTGGTCATCCTGGAGAGACCCCCGGGGACGGCGGAGGGGACTCCCTGTCCAGCCCCGATCCCAACCGGGACAAGCAGAGCTGCGCCGGGTAGCCTACAGAAAAAGGGGAATTTGGCAGGCGCGGGGAGGAGGGTCAGTATTTGTGAATGCGGGCCTGTTGCTTTATATTATGTACTTTCCTGTTTATAACAAGGAGGGGGATTATAACAACTTTACAAGTGCACACAGCTGGCCGGTGCTTACATTAGGAATTTGTGATGCTCTTTTTCTGTATAAACGTCCAGGTTCGGGGCTGTGTTTTCTGTTATTGGATTTTTTTTTTAAATTTACTGACGTAACAGGTTTAATCCGAGGCCCCGAGGGATTCCGATGCAGTTGGAGGTGTCGGCTGTGCCCCCAGTGCCCCCGCGGCTCAGATCTGTGTGAGACCCCGGCAGACCCCGTTCCGTGGGGCATCATTTCTCCTGGGAGAGGAAGAGAAGGCCCGAGGGGGATCCCTTCTTCCTTCAAAGAGAAAATCCCAACAGTGCAGCTCCCACGATCCTGGTGGGTTTTTTACCTGGCTGGAGAAGAGGCAAAAGAACTCCCACGATCCTGGTGGGTCTTATACCTGTCAGGGGAAGAGGTAAAAGCTGGACTCTGGGCTGTGCCTCAGCACCACCGGGCCCTGGCGTTGTCTCTACCTCCCCACCCTCAGATTTCTCTGCAAACTCCCCTTCGCCCGTGAGGTTTCTCGTCCACTTCTGCTCCCGTCCTGCTGTTTCCCCATCGGGAGGAGTTTCATCCCCAGGGTAAAAACCACCGCGCGAAGCTGCAGATGCGTCCTGAAGGATGCAAATCGCCATGAGAGCTTGGGAAACATGGCCGGAGTGTGGAGGGAGGCGGCCTCTGGGGCGGGGGTGAGGGGTCTCCGCTCTCACTGGTTGGTCCCACGCGTGGGAGGAAAACTCACCCCTCTGACACCGCCCCTGCTCACTCCACATCCCTCCCCGCCGTGCGCACACCCTCCGGCCTCCGGGAGCTGCAGGACCCATCTGCCGTGCCATAAAGGCAATAAACCCCCAAATAAATAAAAAAGGGAGCTAAAAGAAAGGGTTCGAGGTGGGGGAGGCTCCCCTCGTCTCCACACTGGGGACCAGCCCTCCCGGACAGCCTCCCCACTCCGGTAGCATCCTCGCTGGGGAGGATGGAGGGAAGTCCTGCTGCTCTAATCTGCCCGGAGCATCCTCAGGCCAGCCGGCCAAGGGTCTTCCCTCCTCAACCCCTTCCTCTCCCCACCTCGGGGAGTCCCCAGCTCCTCGCGACACTCCAAGTACGAATTAGCAAAACAGTGAATACTCGCGTGTACGGCAGGAGACAGACAGACACACGGGCTCCCTGAGATCCCTCCCCCAGTAAAATTCTTCCTTGTTTGCCCTTCGCGGTGGGAAATCCTTGGAGGCGGGGATGCGGCTTTTTTCTCCGTTCCTTCTTCCCGGCTGATGTGCTTCCTGTTATCCCTGTTATCCCTCTCTTGCCGGCGGCATCCCTGGAGCTCGCTGCGTTATCCGCCCGGGATCAGCCCTCCAAGCGGCTCCGACGGCTGCAGGGGGGGCCAGGGAAGCGAGAGAGGGAGGTTCTTATTGATGTTGTTGTTACCGTCGCTCTTTCCCTACACAGGGGAAAGAAAAAAAAAAAACAAAAAAAAAACCAAAAAAAAAACCCCAACCAAACAACAACAACAACAACCAGAAAAAAAACCATAGAGCCGGCGATGGAGACGCTCGTGGAAGTGTTTCCCCTCCTTTCCAGCTGACAAGTTCTTTTTAAAGCAGCAGCAAGGAAAGGTCCCGCCCGGGGCTCTTCTGGGGAGAAGGGCCCAAATCAGAGGTCTCCATTCCTGCTGCATCCTGGGATGGGGGAGCAGGACACAAATCAGTGCTTCCCATTCTTGATGCATCCTGGGATGGGGGAGCAGGACACAAATAGGTGCTCCTCACTCCTGCTGCCTACGAGAGAGTGAAGATATAAATCAGTGCTCTCCACTCCTGCTGCATCCTGGTCTGAGATCCCTTAGGAATGACCTCCCGCCCCTCATCCCATCTCCGTGCACGGCTCTGTACAGTTGCGAGGTCTCTCAGTATTGCCCCGGGCTCAGGAATATAATTCCTTCTCTCCCGGCCCTTCAGCGCCGGGTATGGATTTTCCTCCAAGTCCCCTCCAAAATGATAGAAGAGCTCGCGGCCTTCCGCAAAAACCTCTTGCCCGGAGCCTTCTCAGGAATTCTAGGGAAGGTGGGATTGATTGGGAGGGACCAGACAACTCATGTCTGGGTTGTGCAGAGGCCTGGGGAGCTTCTTTTTTTGTTTTACCTGGGTCCTGCAGCACCAGGGAAACGATCCCTTGACCAAGCTACGGGGGAATTGCCCAGCGGGGACGAGATGGAAAACCACTGGCCCGTCTCCCAAAGCCCGGAGCTGTCTGTGCTTTTGGACAGGTTTGCAAACCGGGAGGTGAATGGCAGCACAAGAAAAAGAAATACGTATATTTTTTTATATATATGCATATAACAATGAAAACCCACCCACCATCCTGTTCCCGACGCCGCGCTGGGCCGCAGCCCGGGGCCACCGGCCACACAGGAGCATCAGCCAGTCCCCCCGGGGTCCAGCTTGGCCCCACTGATCTATGGGGAGAAGGCTACGGGGGAGTTTATGCTGGTCCTTCAGCTGCGAGGGGCTGCGGAGACCGACCCGGCCGTGGCTGCCTCCAGCAGCTACCCTGGGCCTTCCTCCTTCCTGCTCTTCTTCCTTCCTCCCTCTCCACTCAGACTGGGCTGAAATCACCTGTCGCGACAGGCTCCTATCGCGTTATTGACCTCCGTATCTCAGCTTTTAAACAAATACATCCCTGCATCCCGCACTTGGCTCTCGCCTCTCCTGCGACACCAGCCCACCCAAAGGGGCTCCCAGCGGGATGATGGGGGCGACTGGGGGTCCAGGGCGAGGGGCCGGGGGGTCCGACCCCCTACCCCAGGACGGGACACAGCAAAGGGACGATGCTCTCAGCCCCTGGAGCCTGAAGGACATTTCCAGCAGCGGGGCAGGAAGAGGGGAGTCGGAGGGGAGCGTTCCACCGGGACGAGGTGGGAAAAAATCCCACGAACAAGGGGTTGTGGGGCAAGAGGAGATCCCCAAACCCGGTTCAAGCTGCGACCCCCCAGGAACTGTCCAGCAGCAGCGCGGGGTGAGGTTGCAGAGCCCCGGGGGGTGCCCCGACCCCCAGTACCGCATCCCTCGGCATTCCATCCATGCCCTTTGTGGAGGAAAAGGTTCCCCGGGTGTCCAGCGCCCTTGGCCGGCGTGGGAAGATGTGGGAGCATCGGCGGCCCCGGGATTTCTCAGCGCGTGTGGGAAAACGCACAGCAGCCACCTGACTTCAGCCATCTCCTCCCCCACCTTCCCGTGCGGGGAAAAAACCCGCGGGATCTGGATCTGAACCGGGGGAGAATTCATTCGCAATTGGGTTACCCCTCGCCTTTTACCCTATTTATTTTCTTTTCACCGTTTTAGTCTAATTATCCCTTGCAAACTATTACTTTTTTACTCTTTATATTACTTATTTTCTCGTTTTAAAATTGCGCTTTGGATTTTATTTCATTTAAAAAAATAAAAAGAAGGAAAAAAAATAAAGTAAAAGCCACCCTCTGAGAGCCAGGAAAAACGTCAGGAGTTTTTTTACAAGAATGTTCCTTAAAATACAGATCAAGTGAGGCTCGGACGTTTTTTTCTCATTTAAATCGAAAGTTTCAGTGCTTTTTGCCAGCTTTGAAGCGCATGCGGAATTTAACCGGTCAAAACCAATTTATTTCATCGAGTTTAACAGCCTGACATGGGGATAATCACTCCCGAACTCAGAAAAAGGGCTACGAGGGGTACTGGGGGGCTGCAGGAGGTGAGACAGGGGCACGGCTGGGAAATATCCCCTGGAAATGCTGGATGGCTGACATTTTGCAGCCGGGAAAGGAGCCTGGCTCCAGTGAGCTGGGCTTAAAAAGTCCTAAAGACGCTCCTAAACTCTGCTTTAGGCTTTGCCGGCATCCCCGGGCTTTCAGCGTTGCCAAACCCTGCGCTTTGCCCTGGGTCGAAGCTGCTGGAACAGGTTTAAGAATAGTTTGGGGGAAAGGCACAACATCTGGCAGTACCCGGCATTGCGAACAAGAGCTTAAATAGATAAAGCGAAGGTATTAAACGAGCCAATTCTTCAAAGAGGAGAGGATTTAAAAACTGAACTGATTCTCGAGTGAACTTTCCACCTTGTTTTTTAAGTCTGCAGCGAGTCTGGGTTTAAATGCTCGCTCTCATCACCCGCACCCACTCCCAGCTTCACAGGCTTCCTTTAAAGAAGAATAAATACATGAATAAAATGGATTTGTTTGTTTGCTTGCTTGTTTTCTGTCGCGGAAAGAGCCGGCTCGTAGACGCGCTGAGCACCGTGCAAGGCCAGCGCTCACAGGAACGGGGCGAGGGGAGCAGAAATCCCTTTCCCTGCCCCTCCTGTTTCCCCCGTTCTACCCATCGCAGGCCTGGGAAAACTCCCTAAATTTCAAGCTGGGAAGGATTCGGGATTGAGGGTGCTCAGACACGGCTGTCCCTGCAGTGCCTTATTCTTTCCCCCCGCTCCAGTTGTACAATTTCCAGCTCTCCACATGAATTAAACCTTTAATCCAGAAAATAATCATCAGAAACCTTTAGGCTCCAGAAAATCGACTTTGTTTAAAAAACAACCAGTGCCACGTTTTCTGCATGAAGGAAAGGTGAAGGGAGAAAAAAAACCTGCAAAAAAACGTATATACACAGAGAAGCGCCAGACTTAGAGCAGAAAAAACCAGCATGGATTTATTTTAAGGTAAGTACAACAATTAAGACCACATAAGACAAACGAACTTTGAAGCAGGTTAAAGCAAATAGTCCCTAGGAATGGTCAAAGTGAAATCTATTATACAAAACATCACACGTCGTAATAATAATAAAAAAGTATCAGATACTTTGTCTATTTTGTCCTTTTAAAAAATCCACCAGCAAAAAATAAATTATTTCCTCATCTTGTGAAAAGAACAGCTCTAAAACGAAAGAAACTCTATTGCATAATTGTACACAGAAGAAGAAGAAATTACTTGTCATTAATTTGGAAGTTAGGAATTGTTGGGCAAGACAAAAATAATCCAGTGAACTCAACTTTAAATATTATATTAATGGCTCTGAAAATCAGCCTGATTAGAAATCCACACATTTTTTACAGCACAACAGAGAACTTAAAAAATACCCAGGACATATATTTATATATATATATATTTATATATTTTTTTTTCCTTTTAAAACGTATAAATGGTCGATGTGATATTGGTCCATAACTTATTTTTCTGAGACCCCCTATACTTTAGCATATAAAATTTGCCACTTTTAGATAGACATATATATATATAAAATGATTCCTTTTTTTTAACTTTTTCCTTTTTTTTTTTTTTTTTTTTTTTTTTTTTTTTTAGGAGAGATCCCCTTTTTTTCAAGTACAATTTATTTGCTTGGAATCTAAGGAGGCCTGAAACGTGGCTTTTGGGATCTACAAACTCTGTGGCCCCCAGGTTCACGGGGAAGCTGTCAGGTTGTTTTATTATCTTTTTTTTTTTTCTTTTCCTGCGTTTGGTGTGGTTTTATTTCTCCCGATCTTTTTTTAATAATTATTATTAATAATACCTTTTTTAAAACCTTTTTTTTTTTTTTCCGGATGGCCCTAGGCGGGGGTTGGCGGCTACTCAGTACTTAGTGCAGTCGTAGGAGTAGGGGGCGGCGTGGCGATATAGGGAGGGCGCGGATCTGTAGGGGATCTGACAGGCGGAGTTGCTGCTCACCTGGTGGTCGCTGAGCGACGCGCTCTCCATCCCCAGCCGGTGCGACGTGAACATTTCCCGCACGTTGGGAAAAGTCTGCTGCTGAGAGCCAAAAGTGTGGCCGGACAGGTGGCTCAGCTCAGCCCCGTGGTTGAGGTACCAGGAGGCGGGCGGCTGCCCCCCCGCCGCCCCTCCGCCGCCGCCGCCGTGGGGGTGCCCGGTGCCCAGCGCACCCTCCTGCCCCGACGGCAGGCTCAGGGTGCCGAGGGGGGACGGGGCGCCGGTGGGATGCTCGGCCAGACCCTCCTCCAGCGGCGCGCACATGTGGCCCGGCCTCTCGCCGCTGTAGAGGCTCATGGCCCGCATGCTGCAGTGGTAGCTCCCACTAGTGTCCAGGGCCTGGCTACACGCCGCGCTGTAGCCCGACGGCTGCCCCGCGGGGTAGCCCAGCGGCATCCCGGCGCCCGTCCTGCCCGAGGCGGCACTCACCGGGCTGAGATCCCCCGCGGGGGAAGTCCGCAGGGTCATGATGCTCTCCACGCTGAACCCTGGCAGCCCGTTGCCCGCGGGGTGATGCTCGGGCAGCGAGGCCTCGGGGGAGGCGGCGGCGGGGGGCGAGGCGGCGCTGCGGGGACTGTCCCGCAGGGCCCCGCCGCTGGCCGGGCTCAGCGTCTCCACCTTGGTGATCACCGGCAGCTCGGGGGACGCCGTCTCGCTCTTGATCACCACCTTCTTCTCGGAGGCCGGCGCCGAGGCGGAGGAAGAGGAAGAGGAGGAGGAGGCTTCCTTGGGAAGGTCGGCGCCGGGCAGCCCGGGGGGCTTGGGCTGCTCCTTCAGCAGCCGTTCCCGGGCCTCCTCTTTCTCCTTGGAGACGTCCTTCTTCTTGAAGCGTCTCCGGCGGCGCAGGAAGCTGCCGTTCTCGAACATGTTGTAGGAGTCGGGGTCCAGGGTCCAGTAGCTGCCCTTGCCCGGCTTCTTGTCGTCGCGGGGCACCTTGACGAAACACTCGTTGAGGGAGAGGTTGTGGCGGATGCTGTTCTGCCAGCCCTGCTTGTTCTCTCGGTAGAAAGGGAAGCGGTCCATGATGAACTGGTAAATCCCATTGAGCGTGATCTTCTTGTCGGGGGCGTTCTGGATGGCCATGGTGATGAGGGCGATGTAGCTGTAAGGTGGCTTCACCAGGTCCTTGGGGGCGGTGGGTTGGTGGGGGTGGTAGGGGCCGTAGGAGCGCCCCATGCCCGCCGCGTACTGCTCGGCGTGGCCCGAGTAGACGCTCATGGGGTTGCCCATGCCGCCGTACGTCCCCGCCGCCCGGTAGTAGTTCTGCTCGCTTAAATACGGCACCACTCCCAAAGCGTTGGGGTCCGAGACGGAGTAGCGAGCCTGCATCATGGAGAGGGGCTTCCCGCGGCCGGGGAGGCGAGGAGGAAGAGGAGGAGGGTGGAAGGGCCTCACCCCCGTCCGGGACCCCTCTGCGGAGAAGGGAGAGAGGGAGAGAGCGGGAGAGAGAGAGAGAGTCCCGGAGCCGAGCTAAATCCCAGCGTGTCCTCTAGCAGCGGCACGGCAGCGGCATCCTCCGGGTCGCCGGGGGCAGGGTGGTCTCTGGCGGCCTCTCCCTCCCTCTGTATGACTGTGATTCTTGTACACACGCCTACGGCCCGCGGCGGCGGCGGGCACTGCTGCAGGGAGCTGGGCGGGGTGGGGGGGCCCTGCTCTCGCAGGAAAAGGGAATTTAAAAAAAAAAACCAAAACAGCAAATTAATAATTAAAAAAAAAAAAAAAAAGAAAGGAAAAAAGAAGCCGAAGAAGGCAAAAAGCAGCCTTGCGGAAAACCCAGTTCTTGTCACAAGAAACGCTCCGGAGCCCCCGGAGGGGTGCGGGGTGCGGAGCGGCCGAGCTCCCTCCCGGCCGCGCTGCGCAGCTTCAAAACTCTCCCCGCGCCGCCGCCGCGCTTTTACTGCCCGCTGGCCCCGCCCCCGCCCGCCGCCGCCAGCCAATGGCGAGGCGCGGGGCGGCCGCCGCAGCCAATGGGAGCGCGGGATGCAGCGGCGCTGGCAGCATCCCCCGCGCGCGCTCCCGCCGCGCCGGGGCCGCGCCGACCCCCGGGAACGGAACGGGCACCGACACCGACACCGACACCCCCCCGGCCGCCGCCGGTTTAGCGTTTCGGCCCCGAAAGGAGCCCCGGCCGAGGGCTCTGCCCGCTTCCGCAAAACACCACGTTTTCAAGCACTTTTCGGAGGCAGGTTGTTGATGGCGAGGGCGGCGGGAGTCGCGATGCCGCACCGGTGGCCCCGCGATGCCGGTATAACGGTATCTTTGTGCCGAGCAGGTCGTTTGTCTCACTTTTAAATTATATTTAAGTAAGCGGCCCCGCGGTTCCTCGGGAAAGGCCGTCGGGTTCCCACCCCGCTGTGCTCGGCCGGTGACGGGGGCATCGCGGCGAGCTGCGGCCCCGGTGGCCCGTGGGCTGAGATGTTCTTCTGCCTCGTTGGAGGAGTTCGGGGCATTTTATTATTATTTAAAAACAAACAAAAAAAAAGAATCAAACAAAAAAATTAGCAAGCAAATTTAAGTGGATTTTTTTTCGTTCCGGGCATTGAGGCGGATTTTCTTGTGCCTGTGAAATCCGCCCCTCTGTCTTCCCTCTAATGAGTCCATTAGGGGCAATCAGAGTGGGACAATTAGGGACGCTTGGTGACCAAGTGTAAATTGAAGTATTGGGGAAAACGGCTGCGAGTTGTTCTGTTCCATCCGGGAGAAACGTGGATCTTCCAGCGAAGGAATGAAGGTGGGAAAGCAGCGATTTCCCCGCTCCGCGAAAAAAATAGAAATGAATAACATAAATATATTGCAAAAATAACGCCGCAAAATCGATCCGAGCCCGAAAAGATCGAGATAAGGTTGAAATGAATTAGCTGTCACTTCGACTCGGCTCCTTCCCGCCGCCTTCCCCCGAGCTCGGCTGCTCCCGCTCTGATTCCTAAGCGGTGATTTTTTGGTTTCTAACACTGTAATTCTGCCTTTCCCTCCTTGCAATTTGTGTGGTTTCGTAAGGCTTTAAACAAAGATAGTTTTTTTTCCCCCAAAGTCAGGCTGGGATTTTGCTGGCTGCCGGGACGAAGGGTCCCTTTCCCGCTCCCAGCCGGGGCGGTGCGGACGAGACCGCAGCCGGCTCGGGCCGTGGGAACTCGGCGGTGCTGTTAATTACCGGCGATTTTCTTAATGAGAAAGGAAACGACTTTATGCGAGAACTGGGGGGAGAAAAAAAATATTAAAATTATGAGGCAGCTCCTCTACAAGGAGGTATGGTTAAAAATGATCTGCGATGGAAAATTTGATTGAAAAGTTTCGTCGGGCGCTTCAAAATAGTTATTTAATTTTGATGGAAATAATTTTAAATGTTCTGGGAGGTTTCATCCATCGAGAAAACATCCAGGGGATTTTTTAATGAAAACAAACAGTGAATTCAGTGAGATCTGCGGATCCTTTTCATGTAAATGTACGACCATAAGTAAAAACTTTTTTTTTTCTTTTCTGGAATAATTTGAGAACGACTTCACACTTCTGTGTTGGGTTTTCAAATAAATCGTGTTTCTCGTAAAAACTAAGGCTGTGTCTTGGCATAAACAAGCACATGGGATTTCTTTAACGATATAACTTTTCAAAATGCAGGAATTTTTAAATGCGAAGCCTGAGCAAAGCCACCCCTGCGGCGTCTCAGTGTTGTCCCTTCCTAGAAACCTGGTACGCGCTCGAGAAATAACCTTGATTGAATCTTACCTCTCCTCGGCTGAAAACTTTACCGAGATGAATTTCTGCAGAACCCCCAGAAGCAGCAAAAGCTTTTTACTCTCTTTGCTTGCTGCAGCTGGGGACTGAGCAGAGACTGAACCAACGGGCTCGGGAAAGCCCGAAATTCGACTGGCTTGGAGGAAAAACAAAATCGGCATTATGAAAATCAAACGGTTTCCAAACTGAGGAGCGCAGGGAGAGGAGCCCCTTTAAGGAAGAGAGCGGGAGGCGCTTGGAAACTCGGGCACGGTGGGTTTCCGTCCGCGGGGCTCCGCCAGCGGCGTTTGCCCGGTTCCCCCCGACAGCCACGGGGAGAAGCCGATCGGTTTTCCTCGCGCAGCCTTTATCGGGTTTTGGGAGCAGCAGCCGAGCTGTTCCAACCTCGGGGTGCTCTCTGCGCCGGGCGCTCCCGCGGCCGCTGCCGGGGCCGCTCCGCGCTCAACTGCCCGCCGGGGCTCCGCGCGGCGTGTGCTGCCCCCCAGCGGACACCGCGGGGATTGCATCGCGCACTGGGACCGCACCGGGACCGCACCGGGGCCGCACCGGGACCGCGCCGGGGCCGCACCGGGACCGCACCGGGACTGCACCGGGACTGCACCGGGGCCACAGAGAGGGTCACAGAGAGGGTCACAGAGAGCGGGAAAAGGGGAAAGAGCAAGAAGTGAAGTAGAGAGAATGGAGGTTGGAATGAGAGAGAGAAAGGGTGAGTGGCAGAGGAAAGGGGAGGAAGAGAGAGGGAAAAGTAGGGAAGAAGGGGAGAAACAGAGGAGGAAAGAGAAAAAGGAAGAAATAAAGAAGATGAGAGAAAAATGAAGAAATAAGGAAGAGGAAGATGGAAAAAGGGAGGGGAAAGGGCGGAAGAGAGTGAAACAGAAAGAGGAAAAAAGAGGAAAAAATAAGAAAAGAACGAGAAAGAGCTGAGGAAAAGAGAGCAGGAAAATGAGGATGAGAGAAGTAAAGAAGGAAGGGGAGGAATAAAAGAAGGGAAGAAAGAAGGAGAGAAAAAGCAAAAGAAAAGAGAGAAGGAGAGCAGGAAAGAGAGTACAAAAGATAGAGAGAAGGAAAGAGCAATAGATGAGAGAAGTAGACCTGAAAAAAGAAGAGGGGAGGAAGAAAGAAAGGAAGGAAGAAGTGGCACCAGTCCAGCAAATACCCATCAGTGCACGTGGATTTCTCCCAGTTTTGCACCTGCAACCAGCCCTGGACTGGGCACAAGCACTGGTGTCTACAGGGGGTTGACCCAGACCCCACACCTATTTCCCAGCACAAGGAGACATTGTTGGGCTCAGACATGTTCACTTGACCAGCCCCTGATGCCCTGATATGCCTCCTGTGCCGGGTTATTTCATAAGAGCAAAAATTCAGAAATACACTGGAAATCCATTTCACAGCAGTCCAAACAAACCAGTTTCTAGTACCCAGTTAATGTCTTGTGTGATGAAAACCTCATTAAAAACTCTTGCCTTTAAGATCTGAGGCCTGTTTTTACTTTTTCAATATTGAAACCCCAGCAGAGCAACAGCACTGGTTTCATTCTTTGGGTGCATTTTGTCTGTTTTCTGTGGCTGCCCTTGTGTGTCCAGCCTGCACTTCAGAGAAACGATTCCTGCAGCACAGGGAGGTTCTTTCTGCATCATTCACAGGGTTTGGTTTTATCTGCCCCTCCCTTTTTCCAGGTGTTTTCACAACTTGTGGGTGTTTCAAGCAAGAGCTGCATTTTTTGTGTCAAAATCCAGGATTCTTTTTTTAACCTCTTTCACTGGAATATTTTATTCAGTTTGGTAAAATGGATATTAGAAGTGATTCAGGCACATCCAACAGACTAATTTAATTCATAAGGATCCTGCTTGCCCTGTCTGATTCCCAGTGAAAAGAAAGACTTTCCAGTGGCATCCGTAGGAACCACACGAGGCTGCTGGAACTAAAACCAAAGGCTGCAGTGTGTGTGACAGAAGCAATTTGGAGCAAACTTCAGACCTGTGGGAGCCAAAGAGGGAATTGAACCAGCAGAAAACGTGCCACCCCTCAGCAAACTCCTCATTTGCTTGAGGCAAAGCACCCTGATTTCTAGAAAGCAGCTCAGGCCCTCTTTGTTTTTTGTTTTTTTTTTTGGAAGCTTTACAGAGTGTGGTTGGAGGGAGATGTAGGTGGTCTGGAAGGATCTCAGCCCCCCTTGATTGTTAATGTATTAATTAATAGTGCTGTTGCTACCACCCTGGTTTTTCCAAGGGAGAGGAGGAAGAGTGTGGAGCAGGAACAAGTCCCATGGGCTGGAGCATCGGGATTTTGGGTGGCAGGGGACAGCCAGGCAGCCCTGGCAAGCCCAGCCCAGCCCAGCAGCACAAATCCTGAGTTACAGGGAGGCTGGAAATGGCTCACCAAGGGCCTGATCCCCAACTCCCCACGGAGACATCGGAGTCACGGCGAGTTTTCCGTGAGTAGGAAGTGGAGGAATGAGCTTCCAGCATTCAGGCCCAGCTCCACATGGGTGGTCTGTTATGCCTGGATGGGTTCCCACCGCACTCCGAGGCAGTGGAAAGGCTCTTCCCAAACGCACCCTGGTGCAGAACAAGGCTCTGAGCACTTGGAACGCCCAGCAGGGACCTCAGGGAGAAGGTGAAGCCTCAAGGTTGATGTTAATCCCAGTTTGGGTAACACCGTTGGAGGGGGAAAAGCTCCTGAATTGCAGTGGAGTTTGTGAGAAAGAAACAACAGCTCAACAATCTTTGAGAGAAAAGGGGTTTCCATCTGCAGCATCCCAATTTATTCTGCTTTTTGGGGCTGGCAGAGCCACACTCAGCTCCCACTGTGGATGTGGAGCAGCAGCACCAGAGCTGAGCACACAGAAATCAAACACCAAAGGCATTTTTGAACCCCCCTTCCCAGACACGCTTCCAAATAAACCTCCCTTTGGTTGTTCCCATGACCCCCCCATCCCGCTCCACTCTGGACCGTGGGGATGCTCCACGTCCTCCCTCTGCTTGGGGTAATTCTGGGACAGGCTGATTCCACAAATAATAAACTCTGCTGAAAAATCCTTCATTAGAGCACTGTGACACCCACACAGAGGCTGGATATTGGCTGGATATTGGCTGGATATTGGCTGGATATTGGTTTATGCATAACCTGCCAATTTTCAATAGGAAAATAATTAATTTGAGAGGGCGGGTATTTTATAAAAAGCGGGATGGGGTTTTACGTGATGGAAATCCCGTGGGATTTGTATGAACCGGGTGGCAGCCTCACTTTAATGCTCCAGCGGAGCCTTTTTGATGTTTAATCCGAAGAAGAAGCCGAAGCTCTCGCTCCCTCCGCAAACTTTTCGCCTTGGAGGAGTTTTGGCCGCTTCGCGCCGCCGTAGCCCGGAGGGGGCGTGGCCAAAGCGGCTGTTCCATGGAGGGGCGCGTGGGTGAGCGCGGCGGTGACGTCACGCCGGGGGCGAGGGGCCGTGACGTCACTGCTGGAGGGTGAAGGAGGGCGCGGTGACGTCACAGCCCCCCCCATCTCACCTCCTTTTTCCCCCTCAGGTGGCCCCTCCAAGTGGGACATCCGGGAGCGGATCTGGGACCACCTGGAGAGCTCCGGCCTGGCCGAGTTCCCGCGGCCCGTCCATGGCCGCATCCCCAACTTCCAGGTACCTCCTGTCCCTCCGCTCCTGCTGCTCCAGGCCGGCCTGGGGCCCTCCCAGGGGTGGGGCAGCGCCTGCCCGCCTTGGTTCGGTTCCGTTCGGTTTATTATTTAGGGTAAAACAGGTGCTGGAGCCGGCGGAGGCTTCACCGCACTCCAAAGAAGGGGAAGTATCAGCTGAAATGATGAGAGGGGGGTGTGCCCTGCTAAGCTCCAGCAACCCGGTTAAAAGGAGCGAATCTTCCGAGTTTTCAGTGTAGTCACTGTAAAGGGAGAGCCTGGTCCGGGAATTGCTCATTTAAAAGAAATCTCTGTGGTTTGTGTCTGAAGGAATCTGTTTGTCTTCATTCCCTGAAAAGGGGGAGTTGTGTCCAGCTCTCAGTGAGGGGTGAGAGAGGGGGGGTTTCTTGGATCCCCTCTTTTCCTGTGACACAGTCAAGCACTCGGCATTATGAGAAGTCACAACCATCAAAAAATTAAGTGCGTTAATATGTTAAATCATCAGTATGTTAAACACACGCCCTGTATTTAAAATTTGGGTGAATCAGCCTGCCTAGAGGATAAAAAGTTTCAAACTGCCCATCCCTGCCGTGTCTGCGGGGTGATGCATCGGTGTGTTCTGCGAACAGGGAGCCGCCCACGCTGCCACGAGGCTTCTGGGCTTGCAGGAGTTCCGAGCTGCCAGAGCTGTAAAGATCAACCCCGATGCCCCCCAGAGCAGCACTCGCTTCCTCACGCTGGAAGTAAGTGAAGGTGTTCTGCCCTCCCTTCCTTGCCTCCCCCAGGGCTCTCTCCAGGCCTGCTGCTCCATCCAAGAGCTCGGGGTGTTCAGCAGAGCGCGGGAGGTTAAAGTGGATCCTGACAAACCCCTGGAAGGGGCTCGGCTGGCGGCTCTGCAGGTAATGGCACCTCTGCACCCCTGAGGAGGGCAGTGCAGAGCTTGGCAGCATCCTGCCCTCAGTGCCTGCCATTTCTCTGGCAGGTTCACAGAATCACAGACTGTTCTGAGTTGGAAAGGACCCACAAGGATCATCGAGTCCATCTCTGAAATCAATGGCCCACACAGGGGATTGAACCCATGGCCTTGGCATTATTACAGCCAAGTTTTAACCAGCTGAGTTAATCTCAGAGTCCATTTCTCTGGCAGGTTGTTCAGGCAGATAAGTTTTTTGGCAGGTAGGGTTTGGGGGAATGAATCTGTTTCTGCAGAGCAGTGGCTGTCTCACCATCACTGTGTTCTTGCTCCCCTAAAACACAGTTCAAGGAAGACTTGCCTCAAATTATCCCAAGGTAAATGTGTGACAGTCTTAGACCTGTGCATGTTCAGGAGGTGGTCTGTGTGGCTTATTTGTGGACATTGGGGCAATAAGTATTTATTTTAGGCCAATAAATATTCACAGAATTACAGGTTGGTTTGGGTTGGAAGGGACCTTAAGGCCCATCCAGTTCCCTCCTCCTGCCATGGGCAGGGACATCATCCACCAGCCCAGGTTGCTCCAAGCTCCATCCAACCTGGCCTTGGACACTCCCAGGGATGGGGCAGCCACAGCTTCTCTGCCCAACCTGTGCCAGGGCCTGCCCACCCTCCCTGCCAAGAATTCCTTCCCAATATCCCACCTGACCCTGCCCTCTGGCAGTGGGAAGCCATTCCTCCTCATAACAATGTTACAAGATACACCTTATAAAAGATACATCTTTAAAGTGGGAATGTCTTTAAAGGTATGTCCATAAATATCTCAAAAGGTTAGACATATTTCTTACTTTTTATTTCTTAAATAAACCCTTGTCTGGAATTCTGTCCTGGCGAGGTTTAATCTGCAAGCACTGAACAATCAACAGCACTAATTACTCTCTAGCAAATTAGATGATTGATAATTTTTACTGTGTGACAGTAAAATTATTTCTTTAGTGTAAAACAAGACCTTTAGTGTGGTAACTTCTGCTCCTTCTTCAGGCAAGGAAGACTCTGTTGGTTCCCACACCACGCCTGAGAACTGGGCTGTTCAACAGGATTGTTCCACCTCCAGGTGCAACTAAGGAGATCCTGAGAAGATGTGCCACATCTCAGGTAGGAAGGAAGGATGAGGGAGGTCTGGATTAGCTCGTGGATGAGGGGGGTGTTAGGACAGACCAGCTAGAACTTGGAAAACCAGATACTACTTCAAATACCATCCTGCTAGGATGTTGTTTCTAGGTTTCTGTACACAACTGCCATTAATAATTTTTAAATCATGAGGACATTTAGTCTTCTTGCCATGTTTTTTTAGCAGAGGGGTATTGATATTTTCTCAGTGCTTTTTGGAACATTCTGAGCAACTTTTATAGGTGAATTAGATCTTTGTATTTCTAATAAACCATTTTCCTGTATTCTGCAATTCTGAGCTATTGAAAGCTATTTTAGTGTCTACAGTTTTTGCATAATCTTGATAGAATTTTAGGTGTTACTGAGGAGGAAAGGTGAGTTCTTTTAGAGTACTGGAGCTAAAGAAACATTTTTTCTGGCATTTACATCAGTGGAGGCACAAACACAGGGGAAGGTTTTTGTTCTGCAGCGTGGTCTGTTGCTGCCCTCTTGTGTTGCAGTCTCATACTGTACAGCTGAAGGTTTTTGGCACAGAAACCTCCGTTATTTTATATCCCTCTGTGTTTGATATGAAACCCTAACTTGTACAAAAAGAACAGGCCACTACATAGATTTATTTCCTTCTTTATCTCCTGCCCAAGGCACTAAAATCCTGCAGTAATCCAGTATACAACTGAGGTTGTAAATGGGTGGTAATTAGTGGTGACTTTCTTTGTTGCAAGTTCTATTGAAGTCATTAACTAATTAGGCTTTTCAGGGTTGAAGAGCACTTTTGAAAGAGACCTTTCTCTTGGCCTGCTTTGTGATCTTCCCACCATGTGTCTGGTTTTACCCCCAGCCAGGCCCACTAAATGCTGTTGGCAGTTTGTATTTACAAAGCACTGTGCAAACAATCCTTACCACACTGCTGTGAAGTGGATAATCAGCATTAATACTGATAGTCAGCTACAAATTACTGAATTTTTTTGGTTTTGTGCTCTACACAGAAAATGTTTGTCTTTTTTTACGAGGATTAACTGAGCATGAACTTGCACTGATGTAAGGAGGGTTTATGTTGTGCTGTGTACATATTAAGAATGAATAAATCACAAGATTATATTTTTAAACAGTTCTAAACCTCTGATATTTGAAAGCCCAAGTAAAGATAATTTTAAATTTCTTCAGCTCTGGGCACAATTTTGTTAGGATGTTTTCTTTAGAGAGGAGATTGAAGAGAGGTTTGTTGGGATGGGTGGGGAGAGAGGGGAGGAAAAAAATCATTGTGTCAGTTTGTGTGACTTAAGACTTCTTCATGCTGTAGCTGTCTGTGTCTAAATTAACTTTGTGATTTGTATGTGAGAATTAATCCAAGAATCTGTAGTACTCTGGTACATGAGTTTACATATTCTAATTCTAACTTAGTAGTGATAGGGTAGGAAGTGTCATTTTCACTCATTTTTAGGAACAGATTTCCAATAAAAAGTCTGAAAATATGAGATTTTGATCCTAAATAAGTAACCTTGCTTTAAAAAGTGCCCACCTCCCTTGGCTCTCCTTGGAGTGTGCCAAAATTCCTGTTACTGTAGTAGGGAATCTATTCTAGGATTCCCTGGAGGGAAACGTTCCAGACATGTACAGCTTGGCTATACATGGAAGAGACACTTTCAAATGGGGAGTTGGTTGGATTTATCAAAATATCCTGGATTTCTGCCTCAGTGGCTGGAAGACTGTGCACTCAGTGACCCTAAAATGTTGTTTTTCTTGCAGGGTGTGAGAGACTACAGTGTGCCCGTGGGCCTGGATGGGAAAGCACGAGTGGACCTGGTTGTTGTGGGCTCAGTGGCCGTCTCTGAAAAAGGTCAGGAAAAGCCTTGTCAGCTTTGCAGGAGGAGGGTCCTGAGTCACAGTTCACAGTGTTAATAGGACACACCACGTGTACATTTTGGCAGAGACCAATATACCCTTGGAAGTGAGTCGTGGTCTGGAGTTGTGTCTCTTCTGTGTGACAAATCCCTGATCCCAGTCCAAGCAGGAAGAAGCACTTGGTGGGCAGGCAGTAGTGTGGGTTAGAGCCCACAGCAGTGTGGGCCTGTGTTTTGGCCTTCATTAGAACAATTAAGGCAAGCAATTCTTTTTGTTTTGAAGGAATCAAAGCAGGCTTCCTGTTCAGGGGATGTGCTCTGCTCACACAGGGTGTATGAAAGGATAGTGTTAGACCTGCTGAGTCAGTACCTCTTTGGGGATCAGATTTTGCATTTTCTACTATTTTGAAGACCTGATGGTGGTGAAAATTTCTCCACTGACTTTATCCATTGCCTAAAATAACATGAGTTTTTTGTGTGTGTCCCAGACTCTTGTTTACCCACCTTAACCTATCCTGGACATGAATAGAAGGTTCTGAGTACAATGGGTAAATAACCTTCTGTGTTAATTGGACTAAGGCTGTGTTAATGGGAGGCTCCCGAGGTCCTTTAGGAGTTCATTGAGGCTGATGTTTTAAGTACATTTCAGTGCTGATTTCAAGAAAAGTTGCATTATGTGAAGGTGGTGATCCAAATTTTGCCTGAGTTACAACTCTGTGCTTCATTTATCTATTGCAAACTGCTTAGTTTAATGACATGATTTTAATAGTTACCAACTTTCCACCCTGTTTTTTTTTCACTGTTCACTTTTATGTGTTTTAGGCTGGAGAATTGGAAAAGGGGAAGGTTATGCAGACATGGAATATGCAATGATGGTGTCCATGGGTGCAGTGCAGGAGGATACACCTGTAGTTACCATTGTGCATGACTGCCAGGTAAGTTAAAATATCCACACCCAAGTGGTGAGTGAACTGTGTGACAGTGACTGGTCTGTCTGAGGAAGAGACATGAAATGAGGTTGGTTTGGCATCTTTATTTCCTTCCACATATTTTCATATGGTGCAAGACATCAGGAAATGGTGCACAATTTTAGTGAATTTGTTTTTAATTACTTACCAAACCTCTTGTTCCTTGTAGGTGATTGACATAGCAGAAGAGCTGCTTGATGATCATGATTTAACTGTGGATTATATCCTCACTCCAACAAGAATTATCAAGACTAATTGCAAACGACCCAAACCTCAGGGAATAATATGGCATAAGGCAAGTTCCCTCTGCTAACAGTGACTTATTGGTACCAACATTCTGTTGATAACCCCCTCATTTTTAAATGTAAACACATTTGTTGTATTAGAAATACTTGGAAAAGGAGCAGATATGTTTGTCAGGTGACTCAAAACAGCAGCATTGGTGTTCAGTGGAAATGGTGAGGTGGAGAAATACATCACTGCAGCTGAGGCTGCTGCACCAAATGGATTGCCCAAAAAAATAGTGGATGCCCCATCTCTGGAGGTGCTCAAGGCCAGTTTGGATGGGGCTCTGAGCCACCTGGTCTAGTGGAAGATGTCCCTGTCCATGGCAGGGGAGTTGGAATTAGTGGGTAGGGTCCGTGTGCTGCTCTGGTTACAGAAGCAAAACATGATCTGGTGGTGATACCTTCCTATTTCTGTAGTGGATTAACTTTCAAGGGATAAATTTGTGGCTGGAGTTCATTTTCAGGTGGAGGAACAGTGACTTTATACTATTTTAAACCATGAATCTTTACTTATTGATGTGCTGGTTTGAAGATAAACCAGTGAGAGAAATGAACCCAACTCAAGCCAGACTACAAGTCAGAGTTACAATTTACTGAAAAGATTACAATAAATACAATGATACAGAGAAAACAGGTTTTAACCCACAGAAACAGATGTATAACCATCTCTCTGGGGCAGGAACAGAGTGGTGTTTGTTGGCCCCTGCGCTGAGCCCCACGTGGGCCCCCTGCGTGCAAAGTAACGGGAAAGGAAAACCTGCTGGTGAAGATGATGGTCACAGTCCTGTTGAGAGTGGCAGTTGCAGCCCTGTTGAGGTTCTGGTCCTCCTCTGGATCCCACGAGTGGTACCAGAAGTCCCAAAACCTGAAGATTATCGATGCTCAGGTTCAGAATGCCCAGTACCTCCCCCAGGGCCAGGAGTTTCACAGTGTGTGTTTGAGACTCATGGGATATTCCTGGAATCCTTGATGGCCATTTGCTGACAGGACCCCTCAGGCTGGGTATGAAGGTGCTGATGTCTCCCTGGAGGGGAGTTATCATGGCTGAGTCATTGACAGAAACACTCCCCTGCCTTGCAGGGTTCTTTAACACCCAACTTGTAGCCTGAGGGGTCAGGTGTGCCCTGGGCAGCTGCTGCAAACGATCCATTATTAACAGTCCATCAGAAATTAACAGTCCATCAGAGGGAGTAGAATACACAGTTTTGGTTTAACCCACAGAGTGATAAACTGGTCTGGCCCCTGTAACCAGGACAATTGATAATTGCTGTGTTATGGGTTTAGCCTTTCTCCAGATTGTCAGAAACTTCCTCAGCTTCACAAATAGTTTTACAAAAACATTTAGTGAATTGTTTTACTGGAAGTTCACGCTGGGAAAACTTTTCCTTTGTCATTGGATTTTCCTTTCTAAAAACATCCAGTTAGGGAGCAGACACAATCCTGCATGACTAACAGTAAGAATGCTGAAATGAGGAGTATTATACCCATGTCTTACAGAAACTGCTGAGGAATTACCAGGGAATACTTGTAGGGAGATCAAGAGTAGGTTGTTAAACAGTTGCCAACCAGCAAAAAGAGTTCAATTTCTTTAGGTAATGTATCTGTGACAAACAATTCTAGCCAGTGCTATTTTTATTCCCATGGTAGGAGGGCATTTTACCCTGCCTGTGGTTGAGAAGTTGAGGTTATAAATAAATAAATAAATAAATAACAGCTCTGTCTGTACTAATGCATTTTTTCCATTGAATTATTTTTGAATTGTAATTTTTTTAGCATATTATTGAATGTAATTGTGTTGAAGGCCTATCCCTTGTGCTCCATCCATCTTGCCAGGCATATTTTTGATCACAGTTTGTCTGTCTTAGTGTCAGACTTCTCAGTAAGTGGTTTCTGTTTTTTCTGTCTGATTCCCTCTAGCTGCAATTGAATTTTCTCCAGCTTCACTGAGAATTGAGCTTTATTTGAATACTTGAACATTGATTTAACACCTAAAGCTGTTTTTGACTGTTCTTTGGAGTGTTGAGCTAATTAGATAGGAATACTGGAGAATGCCAGGAAAAAGGTGTAGTGTCTATATGAATATGAATGAAATTGCCATTATTTTTTCCACAGGGAGATGAATGCCATTTATTTTGTTTGTGCTCATGGTGGTGACTGTATGTTCAGCTCTTTCAGGGAGGGTTATGGAGGTGGGAGGTCTGGTTAATCAACAGGGTGTTAAAAAGGCAGGATTTGATATGGGCTATTTAAGTGTTTGGCTTCTCCTGGCTACTTCTACATCCTTTTCTCCACATCCTTTTCTCCTTCAAATCCTGGCTTTGCTGGCACATTCCTGTTCCTCAGAGCAAAACTAAATGAAGCAAGAGGCAGGGAGTAAATAAATAACCCACTTTTCAATAGGGTGTTTTGTCAACAGAAAGCAGCTTAACGTTATTGTTAAGATGTGTGATGTGTAAAATACACTGTAAAAAGGTTTATCCTTCGGAACAGGGCTCGATCAGGCCAAGACAATGATTAGGAGCTTAAATTACAGGTGTTTGCAAACATGGGATTAGAGCTAAGTGTTGTGGTAAGGGGTGTGCTGTCCTGAAGCTGGCAGGATAAACAGCCAGTAACGCATCCACTGTGTTCTCAGCTCCAGAGGGGTAAGGAGGGACTCAGCCAGCAAACAAATCCATGTTTCCAGGCTGGATTTCTGTGCTCAAGGAGCTGCTGGGGTGTTCTTGTTTGTTATGTGCTATTTAAAGATTTCCAATGAAGTATAAGACCCATATAATTAATACCAAATAATCATTCCCAATATCGGTGCTAAACACTCCAGAAACACTTGGAAATCCAAGTACTGGGGGAGTTTATATGGATGAGTTTTCTGCCTCTGAGTTCAGAGTTTGAGAAATCAATATGAGTTATTGGAGGACAGCAAGAGCTGCTGAGAGCTGAGCACTCTGGAAAACTTTATTTGGATCCAGTGGACAATTATTTGGCTTCATCTGTCTTGAAAATCTAACCCATTGTTTCTGGGAACTCTAAATTCATGAAATGACTTACTTTCTCATTTAGTATTTTCTATGGGTAGCTGTGATCTTTATCTGGGACACTGTCTATTATATTTTGTCACAATTACCAAGTTATTTGTGCTGTGCTTATTTTAAATTGCAGCTATACAGACCAATTAAAATATTTGGGGTCGTGAAGAGGGAAATGAGAGTAGTTGGTGGAAAAATCACTATATTCTAGCAAGCATTTCCTTCTGGTTTTTAAATCATTCTTTTGTTGAGAATTTTACAGCAGTAGGAAAAGATTTTTTTTCCTGACATGAAATGAACTGGGGGGAATCCCTGGATTTAATGCTGTGACAGAGATGGAAACTATCTGACAACAAACAGCTTTGGAGTTAGTCTGTGATAGAACACTTGGAAAGTAAAGCTCAGAAAATTCACACATCTAAGCTGGCAAACCTTTAGCAGGGACACAGTGTTGCCATCAGAGGAAAATTATTCTTAGTTTAGCCAAGGTATTGTTGTGCTGTGGGGTTTTGTTAAGGATAGTGTGAGCAGGGCACACTTCCACACGTGGTTAAACATCTCAACACCTTTGCAGATCTGACCCTGGCTTGCAGAGTCCATGGAATCCAATTTTCTCTGATGGATTCCAAATGTGGGTTGCATAAGGTTCTCCTGAGGGACATGAGCAGACTTCTCAGCTGCCAGCTCCCAGAAATATGCCCTCGGGTTGTGTGCACATATTTGGACATTTTGTGCAAATGAATGATAAAATGTTCAACTGTGCTGGCCTGTCCTTGCTGTCCTGGCATTGTCTGTGCTTTAAATGCCCCTGAGCTCTGCTCCTTCAAACAAGCAGCTGGTTGAGGACACAGTGTGAGAAGTGAGGTCTGACCTCGAGGTCTTCTTGGATTAGAGACCCCTGAGAGTGGATGAAGATGAATCTTTCAAACACCTTCTATCTCTGAACCTGAGGAAGGGCTGGTGGATCTGCTGTAGAGACTGGTGTTGTTCACAGCCTTCCAGGGCAGCAGCATCAGTCTCCATCTCAGAATCATGGAATGGTTTGGGTTGGAAGGCATCATAAAGCTCATCTCCTTCCCACCCACTACTATGAGCAGGAACACCTTCCACTATCCCAGGTTGCTCCAAGCCTTGTCCAACCTGGCCTTGGGCACTCCCAGGGATGGAGCAGCCACAGCTTCTCTGCCCAACCTGTGCCAGGGCCTGCCCACCCTCCCAGGGAAAGATTTCTTCCATATATCTTAACTAAAGAGTGAAGCCATTGCTCCTTGTCCTGTTACTCCTTGTTCCTGATGCAGAGTCCCTCTTCAACTTCCCTGTAGGCCCCCTCAGATCCTGGAAGAGACTTTGAGGCCTCCACACAACCTTCTCTTCTCCAGGCTGCACAGCCCCAACTTCCTCACCCTGTCTCCATAGGGGAGGTGCTCCAGTCTCCTTATCAACTTCATGGCTTCCTCTGGACTTGCTCCAACAGCTCCATGTCCTTATTTTGGGGCCCCCAGAACTGTACACAAGATTCCAGGTGGGGTCTCATTAGAGCCACGTGCTCCTGTATCAGTGGTGTGTGCCCATGGGGAGCTGTGGGAAGCAGAATGAAACACCAGGCCCAGCACACTCCCCAGCCCAGAGCTGTCCTTCCCTCCTCTGCCCTGCACCAGCACTGCACCTCTGCTCCTGCCAGCGAAATCAGAGTGCTGTTTGCCTTGGCCTGTGCTGTATCAGGGGTCAGCATTACTCACTCTGACACAGGACAAACACATCCTTCATTTTCCCCAGCAAAATATTGAAAGTGGCTCCATTCACTGTTCTGGGGGAACAGAGGGTGAAGAGAGCCCTGAAGTTCCAGCAGGGATGTTGCAGAGGTCCAGCTGCCACTGCCTTGTTTTGGGAGCAGTCCAGGTGTCGTAAGAGTGGAGGCTCTGGGTTAAGTGCTGGGAGATTTGTGTTGGCTCTCGGCGTCCAAGACTCTTTTCCTCAGGTTTCTCTCAGAAAGGGGCCACATTTCCCTCCTCAGCATCTTTCCCATAGCCCAGTAATTGTGTGCCAGAAGAATTCATCCACCCTGCTGTCCTCTTTCCCCGAGGCTCTCCCAGCTATGGCAGGGAATAGCGAGGGTTGTTAAATGATGAATTGCCTTTGGTGGAGTTATTTTTAACCTGAATCACTTCAGTTGGGGAGTTCATAGCACAGACCCACAAGTGCTTCTGTTGGCCAAGCCCAGAGGGTGAAGTGTGGAACTGGCCTGGGAATTGGTGGTCAAGGGATAATAGGAAACTTCTTCAGCTGGTTTCACTGCCAAAGCCAATCCTTGAGCTAAATCCCAACACTCAGTACAAAGTTTACAAACATCAATAAATGGCTTGGCCTTGACTTTATAGGGATGGGGGAGCAAGGGAAGAATCTTCAGCTGCTGGGTTTGCCCAGGTCCATGTAGCTGGATGAACCAGACCTGGAGTGGAACCCTTGTCCCTTCCATCCTGGCTTAGCCCAAAGCAGTCAGCAAGGAGAGGGATAGGGAAGGATTGGGAGGACTGACCAGCGGGCACAGGACCAAGAAACATGCAGCTTGTTTGAAAGAGGGGGAATATCTTTGGCCTCTCTCCACATGGAAATAAATCATTGCAATCCTCCACAGCTCACAGGACAAAAGGAACTTTTTGCATGATCATAATTAGCAACACATTGTACTACCACAGAGTTCTTTTGTTTGCTCTTTTGCAGCAGAGCAGAGCAAGCTTTTTCCTCTCCTCTGCCACCCACTGCCCCCTTTGCCCTTTTGGTTCTTACCCCCAACACCCCAAAAAAAGCACTGAATTGGTTTGTTGAATTGAAACTCTGAATTCCCAAACTGGCATAAGAGTAGGGGAATATAAGGAAGGATTTAGAAGGTTTGACCCAGCTGACACTCTCTCCTGGACCCCAGGGAAAACAGCCCTTAAGGTAAATCCTCTCTGTCTCCTGTGGCAGGAGGATGTCAATTGACAGTGTCAAAATTTGTCTAATGTAGGTTTGTTACTGAGTGTTTCCTAATACAAGAAAAATCAAGTGCCAAATCAGCTGCCTTTGTTGCTTTGATACTGTAAAGGCTACTTAGTGTTATGTTTGCACAGGGCTGAATTCAAGTGGTCACTTCGTGGTGGTGGTTGGTCAGAACTTTGGCTTTTAAAGAAAACAGTTCATAGCCCTTACAAAAATCACAGTCACTGAGGTTGGAAGAGATCATTGAGTTCAACCTGTGACCAAACACCACGTTGTCACCCAGTCCAGAGTACTGAGTGCCATGTCCAGTTGTTCCTTGAACTCCTCCAGGCATGGGGACTCCAGCACCAACCTGGGCAGTCATTCCAATATGTAGTCATCCTTTCTGTGAGGAAGTTTCTCCTAAAACATAAAAGCTGTTGCAACAGCATCCTTCTGAGTTTGCCAGGAGCCTGAACAGTAGCTCCAAGAGCTCCAATCCATTGCCAAAAACTCCTGGTCTCTTTAGTGAGAGAAGGTGCCACGTTGAAGTCTCTCAGGGAGTGTGCTGCTCCCTGGATTATCTAAATCTGCTCTTTGAAAGACTGGGAGTTCCAGAGATCATCCTCTGAGTACCCATTTCGGATTCCCTTGATCTAGAAAAGTGCTGAGGGTTTGTCCATTGATCTTTCTAACCAAACACTCAGTGCCTGCTTTGGCAACTGAGTTTAATTTCAGGATGAAAGGATCTGTGCATACACCCAGTAAGAGGTTGAGGTTGTGCTTTGGACCCAGGAGTGATTAGTTGCATGAGAAGAGAAAAATGTTTTTCCTGTTTGGTTTAATTAGCATAGAGCTTACATTTCACATAGAGATTTGACAGAGGACAACAAATGTTCTTAATTGGTGGCCAGTGAAAACAAAGTGAGACAGCTTCAGCCCCTGGTTTGATGTTGTATTGCCCAGGGAAGGGGAGTTTGCTGTCAAACACAGCAGTCAGAATCTTGGCTGAGAAAAACAAATCAATCCAAGAATCCACAGAGCAATAACTGCAAGATCTGAAAATGGCAGGTACCTTTCAGAGTATGGAGTCTCCCTGAGCCCCAGAGGAAACCCTTGATTCCACTGTGTGCCAGTTCAGGCCATGTTGGTTGTTCTCAGTCACAGAACTTGCTCATTGATCCCAAACCCCTTGACTCCAGGTCTGCAGTGTGGCAGAAAGTGGTGGCTCTGCCCACACTGGTTAGTCCTAATGTGCTGTTTGATATTAGCTGAACAGAACTAGAACAGGCTTTATGTAAATTATATTTTTATTTAGTTTTAGCCTACTTGTTTGCTCCTCAGCAGAGGGGCCCTGGGAACACTGAGGATACTTCTGATTGACTTTCCTGTTACCTAATCCTAATGTTGCCCCCACCCTGTCTTGGGTTTTCCTCAAGTCACTTCAGAGCTGGGCTGTTCTCCCTAGAGAGCTGTGCATTTTGGACTTGATGTTGTGCAGATCCAAACTCTCTGTGACTGTAACTGTAGAACCAGGAATTCAGGGGCTCTGAGATGAGTGAGATCTGAGCTGGGAGATCTGTACTAGCCAGGATATGCTTGTGCTAGTCCAGTCCAGCCTGCTGAGAGTTGGCTCATCAGCTTGAGTGCAGTGTCCTGCTTGCTTAAACACTGTGGGCTACTAGCATGGGTCTCTGCTAGTTCAGGCATCACATCCCCAGGCTCTGTTTTGTGCTCCCTGAATTTCAGAATTGGATCTTGTGTTGATGGATGTTCTACTTGTCCAGCAGCCAAGTAGGAATTATTCCTCCTTCCAAGTGCACTCTGCAAGCCAAGAGCTCGACCACATTAGCTGGGGAACCACTGCGTTTCCTGCCAGTCTCTGAGAGCAGCCTGGGGCATCTCATGCCTCAGATGGATGGGGTTCAGCTGTTGAGGGGAAGAGCCCTTCCAGAAGAGCTGCCTGTGAGCTGGGGCTGGCTCTGTGGAGGGGATGGAGGGTTCACAGTTGGAGGTGCAGTGTCCAGGCGCTTCCGTTCCGTGCTCCAACCCCGCAGGCTGGTGTGGGATCTGCTGAGGAGCTGCGGGTGGTGTGTGAGCTCAGATGACAAGGGAGGAGGCTGTAGGGATGTGCCACCACCAGAGAATGTGCCTCCAGCTGGGCCCACATCCATGGGAGCTCCGCTCCAAGGCACGCTCCTGCTGCAGGCTTCCACCATTGTGTGCCCCAGCCCACGGGATATCCTGTTTGGGGAGAAAGGAGCACAAGGAGGGCTGTGGAATGGAAGTGTCTGATGGATTGTGAGCGGGAGGACTCTGCCAGAGCAGGAGCACAAGGCCTTCAGTCAAAAAAAGCAAAGATGGAGGGATAACAAGGAGAATGCAGATCTGAAAGCACTCTGATAGATAAATAAATGTCAGATTGGAGTGGTTCTCAGTTTGGGTCTGATCTGCCTACTGGATGTGCATTGTGCTGCCTGCTTAAAGAGAAACTAATGTTTATTTTTGTCCTGCAGTGTGTGTTTAGGGAGCAACTCCACAATCAGGCCAGCAATTAGGAACATTTTGAATACTCTGGCACTCTGCATGGTAGCTGTATCATAAGGTTCCTCTCTTGTGGCACAGATGGGTCCTGATGGTCATCTTTCTCTGGAAGGTGAGAAATCCTATAATTATGTGCCTTCCTTCTTCCTCCTTTTTAGGTCAGCTATGAGATGCTGGGGAAAATCCCCATCCTGAAAACTCTTCGACACAGGGAGAAGCAGATGGGCAAGGATGTTACTCTCCAAGATGAACATCCACACTTGGCAAACAGCACCAGAGCAGCAGAGTTAAACAAGGAGGAGATGGCTGAAAATACACAACCACAGTCTGCCACGGGCTCAGCTCAAATGGGGCAACACCATGTTGAAAGTGATCCTTTAAGTCCCAGATTAGAGGGATCTGGCACGATTACTACTGTGTATGTGGGGAACATACCTCCCAGCCTGAGAGTGAGCGAGCTGAAATGTGCTTTGAGGGAATTCCATGTGACTCCTTTCAGATTGAATTGGCAGGGAGCACAGCACAGGGCTTTTCTTGATTACAAGGATAAAGTAACTGCAGAGAGAGCTGTATCCTCCTTGAAAGGTTTGAGCCTCGGGGGGAACACTCTGCGAGTGGAGCTGGCCAGGAATCAGAGGAACAAAGGACAAGGGGAAATCAATAGTCAGAAATGAGAATGAATAGAGGAGAAAAAATAAAGAAAAGGCATGTTTTCATTGTTTTGTGAGAAGCCAACCTAAGTTTTCAAGGTTATTAGGATCCTCTGGTCTCTGGAGGCCAAACAATGAAGTGCAAAGCCAACTTTGTGAACAAATGAGGCCTCATTCCTGCACTTGGACGTGCAAGGGGGGTTTGTCCAAGCAGGTGACACAGGAACCATTTCTCTAAACAGCTCCTCACAAAGTGGCCACACTTTCTGTGTATTTGTTTCTCATGATTTGCTGTTTGGTGTGTGCAGTTGTTAGGCCTGGATGGAAAACCTTCTGGCTCTGTACAGCTCAGTGGTTCCATTCAGTCATCTGAAGGTTGGACCTGCAAATTTAAACTTGGGAGTTTAAAAGCCAATGGCAGTAAGTCTATCCTAAGGGTTGCAATTCTGTTTATTCTGCTTGCCTGGTGGGAGTTTTATTTTTTATAAAAATGGCCAGGGGGAGGGAGATTGTCTTTTTGGTGCTTTTGAAGAATGGCTGTGGAAACACTGGCTCAGCCATGGAATTCTGGTAAGATCTGGTAACATCAGGTGGGAGCTTGTAGTCCTTTTCTTAGGTTTTTGTTAAATCAGCCCTTGGTAAACCTTATATTTCTTATTTCAGTGTGGCAGAGGAAAGCAAAGGCCAGATTTCTCTGCTCTTCCTTAAAATACTTCAGGTGCCTTTTTGATGGATCAGATAATTATAAAACAGCTGCTTTTCCTGATTCTTATAATGTGATATGTTTCCTTTGCCTCTGTGAAATTACATTAATATTCATTATTGCAGTGGGAATGACAAGCAGGCAGACCATGGTCAGAAGTTGTCAGTGCCTAGTCTGGTGTGGAATTGTTTGGAAAATTGCTGGAGGTAATAACAAAGCCTATTCCTCTGTGCCTTGGTCACCACCAGTGTGGTTTTCCTGCCCCCACATCATCAGTGACAAGGGTGACACAGCAGCACAGGCAACTCCTCCTGCTCAAAGTGCTCCCAGGTACTGTCCTGGACAGTAAGATTTGCAAACACATGGACATTCCCTTGGAGTGTAAGAGAGAATGATGATTTATTTGGTATGGCTTTTATTACAGTTTTTTTTTTTTCCATTGGTTTCCTATTCCTGAAAAACAAGTTGAATTTTGGCCGAACCATCCTTTCTAAACAGAAGCACTTTTGCCAGTGATGTTGGGCACATAGTCAAAGTAAGCATCCAAATGGATATGTTTTTTTAAAGTATGAATTGGAAACTTTTTTTTTTTAGCCAGAGAGCGCTGTTAAGTGTATTTTAAGCACATTATTATGCCTCAAGGGTCAGACATTTCATACAGTATGAAATAAAAAGTTCTCATCATTATCATGTGTCTCTGTATGGAGGGGCTCAAGGAAAGCATTGGAGCTGCAGAGCTGCCTCCAGCTCTGCAATCAGCACAGGAAGGACATGGAGCTGTTGGAGCAACTCCAGAAAAGGCACCAAGATGCTCAGAGGGCTGGAGCAACTCTGGGAGGAAAGACTGAGAGAACTGGGATTTTTCAGCCTGAAGAAGAAACACTTCTGGGGGACCTAATTGTGACTTTCCAAATGGAAGATGACTCCTGCTCCAGATGAACAGAGACTGTTTACAAGGCCTGGAGTGACAGAACAAGGGCTGTTGGCTTCAGACTGACAGAGAGTGGGTTTAGATGGGTTATTAAGGAAAAAATTCTTCCCCAAGAGGGTGGGCAGGCCCTGGCACAGAGAAGCTGTGACTGCCCCATCCCTGGAAGTGTCCAAGGCTGTGTTGGATGGAGCTCTGAGCAACCTGGGCTAGTGGAAGGTGTCCCTGCCCATGGCAGGGGCTGGAACTGAATGATCTTTCAGGTCCCTTCCAACCCAAACCATTCTATGGTTCTATGAACTTCTTGTAAGGTCAACAAAGGAAAGGTTTCTGTTAAAAAGAAATAGTTCTGTACTCTTGAAATGCTCTTTCTCTGACTCAAGATGATTTCCAGTATCACTTAGTCTGGATTGAAACACCAGCACTGCAGAGTCCTCTGTTTCTTGTTTCAGTGCCTGTGCACATCCAGGGTGAGAGTCAAGGTTATGTTACTACAAAAACACTCACTACATCATGAGCTTTGAAAGCAGAGGAAAGAAAAGCAAAAAACTAATTACACATCACTGCCTGCCCCTTCCAAATGATGGCAAATTAAGTAATGTGATCATTTGCTGTTTCTTTTGACTCTGTGATACTTCTTTGGTGAAGATGTCCAGGTGACCTTAGCAGTTAAAATCCTCTGCCAGTGAAAACTTCCAGCATCCCAACTTTCCCCTGCTGTATTACAGATGGAACCAGCCTGATCTGGTCAAATTTGTGGGAATTACATCCTCCACCTTTTTTTCCTTTCTTAACATGTGTAGTTCCAGTGCAGATATGTTTATGTGCTTTATAAATGTGTTAGGTTTGCTTGCTCTCCTGTCACCACTGGGTGCAGTCAGGGGGCAGTTTTGTTTGCACAAACATGTCTGGATGTTTTTCTGTTTGCAGTTGTGGTTCTGGGTGAGCCCCACAGGTGAGCAGTGCTGGGTCTGGGTCCAGGGGAACAGATCTGGTTCTCTTCCAGCCTGTCATTTTTTATTGTCCTGTGTTTTGAGGCCACATCTCACAGGACTTACCTAATACCCTGTTACTTTCCCAACTGGCAGTTAAACTCCAAACCACACTGTGGAGGAGATGGTAACTTGACAGATATACAACAGGTTGAACATCAGGAGGAATTTCTTCATGGAAAGGGTGGTCAGACCTTGGAAGGGGCTTCCCAAAGAGGTGGTGGAGTCCCCACCCCTGGAGGTGTTCAAGGAATGACTGGATGTGGCACTCAGTGCTCTGGGCTGGATGACAAGGTGGGAATCAGTCACAAGTTGGACTCGATGACCTTGGAGGTCTTTTGCAACCTTTATAATTCTATAAACTCTATTCAGGCTCAAAGAAAAATAATTACTATAAGCTTAAGTTAATGCACCATCATTAGCATTTTGGATGAACTGGAATAATGCTGTTGATGCTGCCATCCTTGTATTTTTGATCCAGGTTACCAGTAAATGTCAGGATCTTTCAGGCTTTACCATCCTGATGTCATTAAGGCACACTCAGGTCAGTGCAGTTTCTATCTTGGCCAGCCAGGAAAACAGGGGCAAGGATGGGGCTCTTCCTGCTGCTTGGGAAGTTGCTCATCTTCAGCTGAAAGACACTTCAATGCAAGATGCCAAATTGCTATTTAATTAAATAACAGAAGAGTGCCCAAGGCAAAGGCCTGCACGGCCTTCTGGTGTCCTCAGCTGTATGATGTGGATTTCTTCTTGTGGGCTGACCCAAGTTCCTCCTTGAGGAAACAGCAGATCCTGTAGCAAAAGTGAATGGGGCAGTCTGCATCTCTTAGATCTATTGTTTCAGGCTCTCTGCATGCTCAGGAAGGCATCAGTTAGGGAAAAGTCAGAAGGGACTCATGTTTAAGTCCACAAAACTCTGAAATGCAATAGATTTTATTGACTCCTTGGACTGATCTCATCATAAAACTCGAGGAACTGAAGCCTGCTTATGTTTTACTTTGGCCCAGACCAAGACTATGCAGGATACCAACAATCAAACCATAAAGTCCATGCCCTGAGGAATTTACTGTTTAAATTAACAGGCTTTAAAGTGGAGAATATTAAGTCATAATTCTTCATTGTGTGCCTGCTGTAGCTGTGGCACTGCTGTAGTTTGAACTTGGTTGTGTCTATGTATATATATATATATGTGTGTATATATATATAAAAAATGTGCCTCTTTCAGGTAGACACTGGCCCAGTTTTACTGCTTAAGACTCGTGATAAAATCATCAACAGTGGCAAAGAAGTGCCTGGATGCTGCAGAAAAGCCTGAAATGCTGGTGATAGATGTCTAGTCTGCTTCTAGTAGGGAGTGAAGTGATCCCTAACACAGCCTTGGTGCAGCAGCAGCAGAGCCTTTGTCTCTCTACAGTGTGATGAGAAGAAAAGTTCAGCAGTACAATGGGAAATACTTTCCTGAGCCAACTTTGTTCAGAAGAAATTAAAAATGAGGTCTCTCTATTCTCTGATGGCCTCGCTTGTCATGTGGTTCAGCACATTCTTTCCAGCTCCTTTCATGGCACAAACAAGTTGGGATGTTGCTGTTGCTGCACGCTCCTGGGTTTGAGGGTTCAGAGAGGGAAGATGCTGAGCAGCTCCAGAGGCTGGTCCTGGTGTGAGTGAACCCAGCTCAGCTCTCCTGGAGCTGGGAGGGTGTGGTGGGATCCAAGAGTGACCACCCAAAGTGTCACATCACAGACGTGACATTCCCAGCACCATTCTACCCTTCTTCTTGGAGAAGTTGAGGAAAGCAAACAGGATGGGATGAACGGAGCCTCTACCAGCTCCACCAGGCTGGAGGACATGGTGACTTTTGGAGGGGCTTGTCTTTTGGGGGATGGTTTTAGTCCCAGCGTGGTGTGTGGCACAGAACAGCGAGGCAGCGTCGGGATCTGCGAACAATAAAAGAGAGGTGGCTCGTTGCCACTCAGCACTGCAAACCCAACAGGCAGGAGGGTTTTCCTGCAGACAGCTCTGTCCATGCTTTTCCTGGAACAGGGACAAGGCCACACAGCTTCAACCCACGGAGACAACAGCGAGTAAACAAGCCGTGTTGCTGTGTAGTCTTCTCTGAGTGACAAGAGTCAGAGACTGTTTGTTGCCATGGAGGAAAAAAGGGAAAAAGAGTCTCACCATCAGGGTGAGAACATCCAGGTCCTCATCCAGCCCTCCAGCATCTCCACGTCAATCCTTGGTCCCCTCCCAGAAATCAGGCAGTAAGGACAGAGGTTTATCCCATTATCTGAGGAGACCAATAAAATATGTCAGAAAAGGGATGGTTAAACACTGTCTTCAAGGGGTTTTTTAATGTTTTTTTTTTATTTCATCATCTTCTACTGCTCCAAAGGGAGAAACAAATGGGTTTTAGGGGAACGTCTCCATTGAAAAATCTAGCTCTGGGGCTATGTTTTTCTCCACAGGGTTGAGGAGAGGGAGGAAAAGCATGTGCAGGGATTTCTCTCATTCCAGTTCCTCAGAAGGAACAGCCCCTTGCAGCACTTCTGGCTCTGGAGGAAACATCTGTGGCTGCGGCCACGGTTCCTCGGGCAAACACCCCTCAGCCAGGGGCAGGCTGTTGTGTACCAAATGCTTTTATTTCCTTGTTGCCATCTATTAAAGATTATCTCCCTGCAAGAAAAGTGCCCCATTTCCCATGTTTCCATGTGTAATGTCCGTGATGTCTGCTATAAACATCATGAAACGTTTCCCTGCCCCTCCACTGACATAGGTAGAAAAGTCACTGCTTTTCATCTTTCAAAGCCCTGCAGAAATGTTTAGGGTCGTGTATCCTGCCATTGTTCTGGGCTGGGCATCCCACTGAAGTCCCTGGGAGAAATGAGTTCAGGATATGGGTCTATCTAGTCCATCTTTGCAGTGGCCCCAGTAACATCCACGTTTTACAGATGGGAAAGCGGGGAAGGTGGAGATGGCTCCTGATAGACTGGAGGCAACTGGTAATTCCCAGCACTTTGGAAAACAGCAAGAAAACAGGCTAGAAACTCATCAAAAACTCTAAAAAAAAACCAAAAAACCAAACCACCCAAACCCAGTAGTGTGGTAGTTGTTGGACTTAATGTGACAGTACCTGATGTCACCGTGGAGACCTTCAGCATTGTGGTCTCTCTGTCTCCACACACCAGCCAGAGCCTCTGGAGAGCCTTTAATCCTGCAGGTCCTCCACTCCAGAGCTTTCCAGTCAAGGCACCCAAGACCCAGCAAGGCCTCTCTCCTGCCCAAGGACAAGCCACAGCTCTCACTCTGTGAGACAAGACACAAAACAGAAATGGAGACACTTCCCCCAAAATGTGCCACCTCCAGAGGTCCCACCAGTGTGTTACAATCTACCCATCCCACTCAGGAACGTGTGGACCTAAACCAGGGTGATTTTCTTTCTTCAGGGAATAAAGGAAGCACACAGGACTGTTAGATGGGATACAAAAAAGGGCAAGGAAAGAAGGGAAACATTCATGAACTGTGGTGAAATCTGCTACATTTCTAAGCATTAACGTATCCATTGCTGCCACTCCTTAGTATTTTTGAGTGCATAATTGTTCAGACAAGAGTAATACTTATGTTTTTCCAGAGGGATATCGTGTTTTCAGAGTGTTTCCAGGCACCTGCACTGCTCAGGCTCCAGAGTGTGGCGTTTCCATCTCTGAAGGAGGTGGTTGCTGGTCGGCAGTGGCTTTTCTTCCCCACCACAGAGGAACACAATTGCTGCAGCAAGTTCTGCTCCAAGTGAACTCTCGGTACTCTTAAGTCCCTGCAAAATTTTCCAGGCCATGTCATCTTGCTTTCCCAGGTGTGTTTGCTTATTTTTACAGTAATTAGCCTGAAGCTGAGCTGAGCCACAGAACTGCACTTTCTGTACCATTCCGGGGGTTTTAACTCCTGCTGCTTTAAATAAAGAAACGTCTGTGCTCAGGCTCAGGTTCACACCAGTGTAGGAACTACTGAAGTCAAGTGGCACTGCCAGTGTCCCCACACCTTTTTCCATGATTAAACTGAGGTGGTTTGTCCTTTAGAATTGGCATTTGCTCTCTGATGCTCGTGCCAGTGGCCTGAAGGCTTCTTGGGATCTCAGAGGACCTGTGAGAAGTGTCTGAGAAAAGAAAATCCGTGTTTTTGACACAGTGATTCACCTCAGTGAAATTTTCCAAAGGATCTTCATCTCCCATGTGAAAATTTAGCTCATTTTAAGATTGGAGTCAAAACATTTATCAGAAGTTTGAAGGATCAGACCAACCTGTGATTATAGAAACATGGAATGGTTTGGGTGAGAAAGTAACTTAAAGATCACTTTGTCCCCTGCAGGACACCTCCCACTATCCCAGGTTGCTCCAAGCCCTGTCCAACCTGGCCTTGGACACTTCCAGGGATGGGGCAGCCACAGCTTCTCTGCCCAACCTGTGAAATGGGAACTGTTCTCAGGGAGCTTTTTACAAGCCTGTGCAAACAGATCTCCAACCAAGAAGCTCAGTAACAATAAGATTTATTCCTTCTGTTGCCTTTCTTTATTAACAAAATCATAGAATCATTTAGATTGGAAAAGACCTCTAAGATCATCAAGTCCAACCACTAATATTAATATTCTGATTTTAATTTCTTACTGGGCTTGATGAATTCTGACAGGGAAAGTTACTTAAGAAAACAACAGGGCCACGTGCCTTTCCTCACTTGTTGAGCCAATCTGATAATTGTTTCTATGAATAACTTCAACTCACAACCACAGAGCTGCTTCTGGCACTGGGGGCATCTCCTGCCCCTCAGGGGGGCTCCTTTAGCCAGCTGCACATCCACCTGCATCAGGTGTTTTCTCTCCATGACTCCCCACGGCAAAGATATTTTGGCAGGGCTGTGGAATGCAAATCCCACAGGAGCTTCCCAGAACTGCCTTTTCCTGCAGAGTGTCAGAGTCTTTATACTTGTAAAGATGCTTGGAAAGGGAACAAATGTTCAGGTGGGGTCTCCCAAAAGCATTTCAGTGAGACAGAAACCAAATTCTCCTTCACAAACGTGACAATTTGTTGCTGAAATCCCCTGAGATACAAATCCAAAACTTCTGGGTTTTGATGTAGAAATCAGGCACCTACTAATTATGGATGAGAGCCTTTAACCTCCTATGAACTTTGCACCAAACTCATCACCTCATCTTCCAAATACCCATTTAGGATTCCAGGTATTCCCACCAGTAAAGACTCCAAAGGTACCCAGTTTTCTGCAGATCTGGATAACCAACCCCACCCAAGAGCATCATGTGCCAGGTGTCTGTATCCATGGGATGCTCTGTGTGATCCCATGCCAGGCATCCCAATCTGTCTCACCTGGCCACGGAACAGTCTGATCCAGAGGTGTCCCATAAATGAGTTTCCCTTGGTGTGTTCAATCACCAGTACATCTGAAGATGGGGCAAAGGGATGTTCCCCTTCAGAGCAACGAGTGCCAGAAGGGCAAAATTAAAACAAAGTAAATAAGCTTTAAAAAGAGATTAAACAAATATTAAAAAATAAAAAGTAATTAAAGAAAGAAAGCAAACTTTTAACACGCACCCCCGTGGAAAAAAGGTCCGAACCGGCCGGGTTTTAAGGCCAAATTTTGGGGAAAGGCGCGGCCGGGCGGGAGCGGGACGAGGTGCGGGCGGTGCCGGTTTGTTGCCGCCAGGTGGCGCTGCCGCCAAGGGAACGGCACCGCCCCCCGCCCGGATTCCCCCCAAACCCCTCCTCGGGATCCCTCCAAATCCCCTGGGATCCCTCCAATTCCCCTTCTCAGAATCCCTCCAAGCCCCCTCCTCGGGATCCCTCCAAATCCCCCGCGATCCCCCCAAACTCCTCCTCGGAATCCCTCCAGTTCCCCTTCTCAGAATCCCTCCAAGCCCCCTCCTCGGGATCCCTCCAATCCCCCG
>JAWWEV010000022.1:18289469-18304297 GCA_035583235.1 Hafferia zeledoni
TCCAACCCCCCTTCTCAGGATCCCTCCAAGCCCCCTGGCATCCCTCCAAACCCCCAGGGATCCCTCCAAACCTCCTTCTCAGGATCACTCCAAGCCCCCTGGCATCCCTCCAAACCCCCAGGGATCCCTCCAAACCTCCTTCTCAGGATCACTCCAAACCCTCTTCTCGGGATCACTCCAATCCCCCCTCTCACAATCCCTCCAATTTCTCCAGGATTCCTCCAACCCGCCCTGGGCTCCTTCCAATATGCCCTCTTGGTGTTCCTCCAATCCCCTCTTGGGATCCCTCCAATACCCCCTCTCACAATCCCTCCAAACTCCCCTTTCAGGATCCCTCCAACCCGCTGGGATCCCTCCAATGTTCCATTTCCCCAGAAGTCCCCTCAATGGAATCCCTGCCTCCAAACTGCTTCCAAAAAGATCCTCAGATTATCCCTGTGGGCCCTCCCAAAACTGTAACCCCCACCAACAGCAGACCCAGCCTCACATCTCCTCTTCCAGAAGCCCTTCAGGATATCTCCCTGCCTTGGTACCCCTCCAGCATCCCACACTCCCTCAAGCCCCCACAAAGGGCTGTGTGCCCCTCAAAAACACCTCTGGGGACACATGCCCACGGACAGGTGACAGAGACACAGAGTTCCAGAGCTATGGTGGCCTTGCAAGGATGGGGAGCAGAGGGAAGCTCCTCACCATCAGAATCCCTGCCATGGCCCAGGGCACAGCACAGCTGGGGACCACCATGTCCCCTCATCCAAGGGGGACATCTGGCATCACTGTAGGAAACCCACAGGCCTACACAAGGCATCTGTGATGGGAAACTGTTTCCTACAGTAGAGATGCCAAAGCCCCAAAGAAAACCATCTTGTGTCACCCATAGATCAAGATGTGGGTGACACGGAGCAGAGAGCAGGTCACTGACGCCGAGCTGATCCACAGCAGATGAGCACGGCCAGATCTGGGCCCTTACGTGAGCAAATACCACGTTTCTGAGCAAGCCCATGGCTCATCTCCTCTTACAGGGCTCCCACAGCCTTTCTGAGGGAGTTTATTCCTCCTCACCTCCTCCCAGACCCAACTGCTCCTGGAGCTTGTACAAAGGCACCCCTTGTGACAGAGCTCTGGTTTTGCCACCCCATGGGACGATACACACAGGGAAAAATCAAGCTGGTCTTGTGCAGATGGAGGGCTGGGGGCAGGAGCCAGTGGGGTTTCAGCCCCTGCTCCCTGGTGGAGGTGTCTGAGATGGAGAGCTGTCTGTTTAGACTGCGCTCACTGGCTTGAGGAATATGTGGCGTCCACGGTATGTGGTGGTTCTGTTTTTCCAGGTTTGGAAAACGACAGGAGGGAGAAAAATGAATCATGTCAACCTTTGTTGGGGACCTGATATGAAATGTCTCAGAGCTGGACCTGAGGCTTGCAAGGTGCCTCTCTGCCCTCTCAGCCTGGCATCAGGTCTGTGTGCCAACAAGGGAGTCCAAAATTAGTCCAAAGGATGAAAACGAACCTTAGGAGTGACAGTGAGATTTCAAGGAAAGGAAAACCACTTGGCAGAGACTGAACTCCCAACCTTGGACCTTCATCTCAGCCACACCTAGTGCAGATATTTGCTTCAGGAGCAAAAAACCCTCAGATTTCGGCCTGTGCATAAAAAGGATGGCAACAATATGTTCACTTCCAGCAGGGGTGGGCAGTGATGGAGGGAAGGATCAACCCAAGAAGGCAGAAAAACAGGGAAAACAAAGAAATACCACAGGTAGATTGCCACTAGCTTAAAGAGATCTAAAAAGAGATATTTAAAAAACCCAAAACAGCACCAAAAAAACCCCAAGCACACACAAAATAATATCACAACCCCTCTAAAAAAACCCACAAAACAGCAACAAAAAACAGTGTCAGAAATGCCTGTGCCAACTCTAATAAAGCCTTTCCCGCCTGCCTTAATTAAAATAATATTTCAAATTTGTTGGTTGTTGTTTCCAGTGAACTTTGCTTTTAATTAAGCTGATTACACAGAACTGGGCTAATTCGTGTGCAATAACTACATTGGCCTATATAAAGACAAAAATACAGAACCAAACACCTGATTAGTTCGCCTGCACCTATTTTTGTATGCACTGATATCCACAGTATGAGCGTTGATAGAGACATATTGGCCCACAAATTAAAGCACGAAATTCATGGATATCCACAATTACACCAAATACCCCCAAATTTCGCGGGAAAATACCAATTTTTCAGATGTGAATTTATCGCTGCCCAGCACAGGACGGGGATGGTGCAGGAGTTAATCTGCTTGATTTTTATTCTTTTTATTCCTGTTCATTAATTTTAAATAATTCTAATATTTCCCTTAAACTTTATTACGTTTTATTTCTTTTTCACGCGGGGAAAAACCCCGCGGGAACTTCTAGAGCTCTCCCAGCCGCGGCCGCAATTGTGGCCCGCGGAGATTCCGCAGGGATGCGCTGCTTGGAAAATGCCCGGGATGGAGAAGAGACAACGAGCCGCGGGCTCCATCCCCGCAGCCACACGCCTTGTCTTCCACTGAGCTGTCAAACACCGCCTTTCGTTTTCTTCTTGGGGGGAAAAATAATGAAATAATAATAAGAATAAAAAGATAAAAATAAAAATAAAAATAAAAATCCGGTTTTCCTCCTTCTTCGTTTCAATATCCTTATTTGAAATATTTCCGCGCAGGAAAAGGAGTAACCAGCACTCCGCGGAAGCCACAAAAAGTCCTTTTTGAGTCTGCACCGGGACGGGGAATTATCGCCCGAAGGTTTGAGGGCCGGGCCGGGCGCTGCGCGGCCCCTCCGCGCTCCGCGGAGGCCGCGGGTTCCTCAGATATAATTACGCCTCTTACACCTCATGCTCCTTTATTTCCTGCTCATACAATCGTGAAGCCCATGTACAAATAACATACATGTTTTATTTCGGATTTTTTTTTTCTTTAGGGACAAAAAGTACACAGAAGGGCAGGGCGGAAAAAAAAAAACCAACCAAAAAACAAACTCACATAATTACAATTTTATACAGTGCAGAAAGAATTAAAATAGGTGTCACCGAACTGTACAACGTCAGGGCGAAAAAAAAAATATAGAGGGAGAGGGAGGGGAATAATCCTTCATTATATATATATTTCTATAAAAACATATGGAAGATTGTCTTTACACAGAGACCACGATCGGTTTAAAATTTACAAAGGTTAACTAAAAAACCAAAAATCTATATGGCAAATATTGCCAACAGAGATTCCCCGATTTAATACTGATCAACTGACACGATTCGTGTCTCGATTATTAGCAACAACAACAACAAAAAAGTCGAATAAATAACCGGATGAGCATGGCTGTCTCTTTCCAAAGTGCCTTATTCTCTCTGCATAGGGTCTGATCCTGCAGTCTTTATGCAGGCAAAAAACCCAAAAGTAATAGCTAAAAAAAAATCCCTCTGAGGTATTTTTGCCCGCGGGGTGATTGCCGGCCAAAAAAAAAAAACAAAAAAAAAAAAAAAAAAAAGAAAAATCCGGGCTCGAAGTGAGACGGGACCGAGAGGATTTGGTGTCGGGGTCCTTTCCAGCTCCCCCCAGCCCGATCCGGCTCTGCTTTTCCCAACCGGCCCTGTGGCATCGCTCAACACCAATTCCAAAACTGAATTTTTAATTTAATTAAAATTAAAAAAAAAAAAAAAAAAAAAAGAAGCATCAAAACCTCGTTTGTCAAACCCTAAACCCAAACTCGCCGTCGGGTTGTTTCGGGAGCCATGGGGGGGCTGCTTTTGCTTTCTTCTCACCCCATCCCCAAGCAGAAGAAGGCAGAGACGGTCTGTGATCGCAGACCCGGCTGGGCCGGGTCCGGCCGATGCTCAGTGCGGGGCAGGCTCAGCCCCAGGGCCGCACTCCCCGCCGCTTCCCGGGGCTCCAGTCTATTCCTCCTGCCCAAAGCCAGTCTGCAGAGACCCCCCTTTCCACCGAGAGGGTCCTGGGGGGGGGTGCTCAGCGCCCGAGTCAGGCCTTGCCGGCCCCAGGAGGTGTTTTTTCCGCCCCGTATCACATAACGCACGGCTTGATGTCCTGGTATGTCACTTGTTGGTGGTAATAGGAGCCGCTGCCCGCTGAATGCATGGAAGAGGAGGCCATGGCGTTGAAAGAGAAGACGAATTCCTTTCTGTCGCACATGCTCGGAGACTGGGAGTGATACCGCGGGATGCCTGCGGGACGGGGGGAAAGATGGTCAGCAGCGCGAAGAGATTTACGAGTGAAGGGTGAGTGTGAGGAGGGAGAAAACCGCCCTCTGGGGTTGAAAAAAACACCTCAGCAACCCAACCCGTCCACACTGCCGCTCTGAGCGCGGAATTGGGGGTATTTTCGCATACAGGGGCGCGGGCAGGTGCGGCGGGGGGACCCCCGGGGCCCTGAGACTGCATTTCCCTGTCCGGCCCAAGGGCGCGGCGAGAAGAAGGGATTTGGGTTGGGGTTAGATTTTTTTTTTTCAACATTTATAGTTTTTTTCGCCCCAGCTGCTTTTCCCATCGCCTCCGCCCGAGCGGAATATCCGCCGGGTGAGGAGCAGGGAAACGGCAGCACAGACAAGGAGGGAGGCTGGGGGTGAGAGGCCACCGAGAGCGGGGCTGTTCCTGCCAATCCTTCCGCCACCTCGGCACGGAAAAGTGCCCCTGGAATTCGGGGTGCGCAGGGGATGGGGTGCCCTGCCCGCAACCGCTCCCCGCGGCTCATTTGAGTGTTAATCAGAGTGTTTCTATTCAGGCCGCGGGCGGGCCCGGTGGCTCCTCGGGGTACATTCCAACTCTGTTTTCCAGCGGCCTTGGGCGCACTGAGTGACGGGGACTGACCCGGGACAGGAGGGTGCCCGTGGCGGGCACTCGCCCGGCCCGGCCCGGCTTGGGGCTCTACTCGGGCTTTGCCGCTTCAACCCAGCCCGTCTGGTGCTTTTTCCCTGCTTTGCTTCGTGTTTGTGACCCGCTAATGCTCCGCTTCACACGCGTTTCTCTCAGGCTAATTCTGTTCCCTCAAAGGGCCAGGGTGATGCGCGGAGCCCCCAAACCTGCCTCACACCCGGCCATGGCTCCGAGGGCTCCCCCGCGCCCCGAGAGTCCCCCACCCATCCCATCCCGAGGTGAATTTGGGCCGCAGGGAGAAGCCCAGCGCTGGCCTCGTCCCTCTCGAGGCCTCTTGGAGGCCAAAACACCATCTCCCTTCCAAAATTCAGGGCAAATCCAGCCCTTTCAGCTCCATCTCGGGGTCGGGGATAAGGCTGCAGGGCACGGGGTACTCGTGGGGTTCCACGCCGCCGGCTTTGGCGTGGGCAGAGGGTGGAGGAAGGCGATGGGCCTGGAAAACACGGCCCTGAGACGTGTGGCAAACACAGCTGATGGCGCGGGACGGGAAGGGGTGGGATGGGGCGGGAAGGCGCGGGTGGCAGACCCCGCCACGGAGAAAACCTCTGTTTTCTCCTTCCGAAGTACTCTAAGTCCCGATGGAGGTGGAAGAGCCCTCGGGTGCGTTCCTGGCCTTGCCTTCCTGGAGCTCCTGCCTATCTGAGCCCACCGGCCTTAGGCCCGGGGCGGCCCCGAAGGCAAAGCAGCGGTTCGGGGGAGCGGAGCCCCGGCCCGGGGAAACGTAACCCCGGCCCGGCGGTTCCCGACCCCGCAGCGACTGAGAGCCCCGACGGCTGCACGGCTGCCCTCAGGAAGGGAGGTGAGGACCGAGGGCACAGCGGCTCACCCTCGGGAAGGTCATTAAAACTGCCCACGAAGCGGGACCCCGGCTCGGAGCAACCCGGCCGGGATCCACGCGTGGCCGGCAGCGCCCGGCCGACCCCCGTGGTAACGGCGGTCCCGCGTATGTCCCGCGCGTGGCGGCTCCTTACCTTGGAGGTCGGCGGTGTTGTGGCTGTTCTGGTGCAGGTAGGGCTGGTCCAGGGAGTGCGTGGAGAGGCTGGAGGAGAGCGGGTTGGCCGTGGGGTTGCAGGGCGAGAGGGGCTGCTGCTTGATGTAGGACGCGCCGGTGTTGAGCGCCGCCGAGGCGGTGGGTGCCCACGCCGAGGCCGAGCTGGAGTAAACCGAGTGGGGCTCCATCACGCCGCCGGCGGGGAGCAGCGGGGAGGCGGGCACGGAGCTGTCGTGGTGCGGGTATTCCCCGGCCGAGGAGCCGGTGCAGCCGCCCATGTAGGTGTGCCCACCGTTGGCGGGCAGGTGGGGCACGGAGTGTCCTGCCAGGCCCATCCCCTCCACGTTGCTGGACAAATGCCCGTTCATCATGCCCAAGCCCCCTTCGAGGGAGAGGCTGTTGGGGGGGCAGGAGAGCCCGCTGGCCGGGCTCTGGAAGCCGTAGCTGTCGGGGAGGTGGTTGAAGCTGAGCCCGTTCATCATGCTGTACATGGGCTTCAGCGCCTGGCATTTCCTCCGGAACCCGCGGGGCCGGCGGCGGAACGAGCCCTCCTCGAACATGAACTCGCTGGCCGGGTCGATGGTCCAGTAGTGGCCCTTGCCGGGGCGTCCCAGCCCCTTGGGCAGCTTGATGAAGCACTCGTTGAGTGAGAGGTTGTGGCGCACCGAGTTTTTCCAGCCCTGGTAGGAGCCTCGAAAGAAAGGGAAGCGGCTCTGCAAGAACTGGTAGATCTCGCTGAGGGTCAGGCGTTTGGAGGGAGAGCTCTGGATAGCCATGACGATGAGGGCGATGTAGGAGTAAGGCGGTTTCTCCGGCCGCCGGATCCCGGCGTTGGTCTTCTTCGCCTTGGGGCCGGCGCTGCCCGGGGCTCCGCCGCTGCCCGGGGCGCTGCCGGCGGCCCCGCCGGTCCCCGCCGAGGCGGTGTCCATGGCCGAGCTCTGCGGCTGCTTCTCAGCCACCGAGGACATGGGGCCGTAGTTGCTCTGCACCGGAGGAGGAGGGGGCTGAGAGGACAGAGCCTGCTGCGCTTCTGCAGTCATCTACGGCCAGGTCGGCGGCGGCCAGTCCCAGCCCCGGCCCTCCTCCGCCGCCCCCCAGCGCCCCCCCAAAAGGCCACGCTGCTGGGGGCTCGCCGCCACTCACCCACCACCCTCCCTCCGGCCTCCTCCCGGCCCCCCGGCGGGGTTTCTTTCCACCGGGAGACTTCACCCCTTCGCGGATAAACAAATGGAAGCGACGACACCCCCCACCCCGCCTTTCCCTCCTCCTCCCACTTTATCCCTAAAATCCGAGCGCGGCTGCAGAAGGCGAGCGAGAGGCGGAGGGTCGGGGGGGCCCGCAGGGAGGCGGGATGGGGGGGCGGGTGGAAGCGATCTGAGTTCGGCTGCTGCGAGCGAGGAGCCGGCGGCCGCTGCCTCCGCCTGCGCCGCTCCCCCCGGCGGGCCGGGCTCCCGGGGCCGCCGCCGTCCCACCGCCGGCTCTAGCTGTGCTGGCGCTGCCGGTGCTGCGGGGAGCTGCTTCCCATCGCCGTGGCTGTCGAGTCTGCCTCCGGCCCCGCCGCTCGCCTTCTACTTTATCTCTTGCAGCGGCGTCTGCCGCTCCTTGACAGACGTAAGCGCGGAGCGGAGATCCCCGCCCCGGCCCGCTCCCCCCCGCCCTCCCGGGCGGCCCCTCCGCCGCCTCGTCCCGGCCCCCTCCGCTCCCGCTCCCCGCTGGTGGGCAGCTTTTAAAGAGCCCTTTCCACGCCGCCCTACCCCACCCGGGGGGGCTGTGCGACGTCCCCCTGCCCGACGCGGGGGACACCGCGTCTATATGTGTGTGTGTGGTTTATGCCATGCGTGACCGCGACGCTGCGTGGGGCTTCTCCACTCTCTCCCTACCCCCTTTCCCACCGCTGAAAAACACGGGAAGAGCCCTACGCGGGCCGTGGAAGGAGCCGGGCCCCGCGGAGGTTCCGCGCGTGGCGTGGGGCAGTGGAGGCGCTGCCCGGCCACCGGCTCCGCGCTGCGCGGAGCTTCACCCACTTCAAACCCCCTCTTCGTGCGCTCTTTTAAGCTCGGCGGGCCCGGGCAGGATGTTTATACTGCGCAATGTAAACACGGGCTCGGGGGTGCTTTAATAAAAAGAAATCGGCGAAAACTGCCGCTGCCTCGCGAAATGCCCTTTTCTGCCTCCGCCGCCGCTCCGGGGCCGGGAACGGGCTTCGGTCCCCTCGGCTGCTCCGAGGCTGCTTCAGGGATGAGGGTGGGTTGTTTTGTTTTGGGCTTTTTGGGGGAGAGGTGTATATAAAACTGTGCTGGAGTTTCACAGTTGAATGCCCAGAGGCTGATGCTGAGCTCGGGCGATGCCACGGGCACACACAGGGCGTGGGGGAAGGAGAATAGAAAGGCAGAGGGGTAGAGACCCCCTTTTCTCCCTCCCCTCTCCACCCAAATGCCGGTTTTTCGAGCGTCGTGCCACCAGGAGAGCTGTCACTCGAGGTAAGTCTCTTGAAACCTTTGTCACCTTCTTGCGTGGAAACCTGCGCTGCGGGAGGGGTGGGACTGTGGGTGGGCACGGGGAAAGAAGCCTGGGCTTTCAGAGCCGCTGCAGCGAGCGAGCTCCCGAGATTGGGGAAAGGAAGAGAGAAAGGAAGAGGTGAAAAAAAATACACCCCACCCCAACCCCTTTGCAGGCCTCGCCGCAGAGCTGTGGGTGCACCCTCTGCAGAGAGAGAGAGAGGACACCCCTCTCCACGAGCCCTCCGTCTTCCAGATTCGCTTTTCAAGTTTTTAATGATAATTTAGTACCTTTTAAAGGAAAGATAGATACCGATCGGGTTTCCAAACTCCCTCCGCGTTATTGGCGAACAGTTGTGAGCAGCCTCCGGGGCGCCTGTCACATCTGTGGCACAACCAAGAGGGATTTCACATCAGGGGCTTTTTTTTTTCCTTCCCATCTATCCTCCCTGTTCCCCTCCTTTGCCCCCTCCCCGAAAAAAAAGAAAAAAGTCATCCTGCAGAAAGCACCGGCCCTCCCATTCCCGGTGCAAGGAGATGGGGAGAGGAATGGGAGAGCCCTGGGCAAACCCCAGGCTGAGGGCAGGTAGCCAGGAAGGGGGTGGGAAAATGTTGGGACAGTTATTTCTGGAGATTTTCGCTTGAGGAGGAGGAGGAGAACGAGCAGCTCCGGCTGCCCAGGGTGGCGGCGGCCGCTCCCTCCCGCCCGGGGCCGCCGACACGGAGCAGAACGCGGAGCACGGCGGCTGCTCGAAGGGGGGAAACCACGAAAAAAATCACTTTATTGGGAAGCGATCACCTTCCCCGGTGCTTACAGCCCCGAGGCGGCTGGTGCAAAATAACCACTCCGCTTCTCGCTGCATTTCTTTCCATTTTTGCTGTGGGAGAGCATCGCTGACTCTGAGCTTTGCTCCTCATGGAATGTCCCCCCACCCCACCCCGATCGCGAAAAGGGGCGGTTTTCTTTGTTTTATATCATTCTGCGATCGAATTTCCTCGATCTGCTCCCGAAACACCCGGGGATGAAGCTCGTAACACAAAGAGCTCATGGAAAACCCACGTCCAAAACGGTCCCCACCGGCAGCGTTTCCACTACGAAATAAAATATCTTCGAGTGAAAAAAAAAACTCTCCGTGTAAATCAAACTATTTCCATTCAAAGAAAATCAGTACCTTCTCGAGTGCCCTTTCCCCCTCCCGCAGTATCTTTTAGGAATGTGGAGATTTGGTTTCCGATGTATTTTATTAGAGCCAGCCAATGTCAAAAATGGGAATATATAGCTTCGGGTTCTATAGGCCTCGTCGTGGGAATAGCAGAAGTGTTGGAAGGTTTTAACCCGAGCCCGACAGTTGGGGAAAGGAGAGTTTTGGGGAGGAAAAGCTGTTTTGTGGCTGGTGTGAGAAGAGAAGGATGGTGTGCGAAGGAATGGGATTCGCTTTTGGTGTAGTTTGGGTGGGTGAATTGGGCCCTCCCTCCGTCCCCCACTGGGAGAGATAAAAGGAAGGGAATAAAAGAAGAAGAAATTATAAAAATTAAACTATCATCTGGCGCAATTAGCCTCGCTAATCCCGTTCGGAGCCCGTTTTACCGGCCCCGCGAACACCCCCGGCCCCGCTGCGCTTCCCAACCCGCTCCTTCCCAAACCCTCTCCCCTTCCTTCCCCCTCCCCGAAACTCGGGCCGTGTTTTGTGTAAAAATAGACAAATCCGAGCTTTCTTCCTTTTCCTGCGCCGAAGGTATTTTTACTAGCTAATTGCTTAAGTGAAGTCAACTCTGCAACCAGGCCGGGTGTAATCCGAGTATGGAAATGTATATAGGTGGTATTGTTAGAGGCGGGCTGGGTGCTGCTCCGAGAGGGGCCGGGGTGTTCCTGCGAGCCCGGACCACCCAGGGCGAGGGGAGTGACCGCCTCATGTCCCCCTCCCCGCTGCCCTGCTTTGCATTAACACCACCCGCGAGACCCCCTCCTTCTTCCTCAGCACCAGCCTGTTTCCCTCGGGGTTTTTTCAGTCGCTGCCATCCCCGTGGCCGCCGGCCCCAAATCCGCGGCGAATCGATCCCTAAATGTTTATTTAAAGGCGAGGGGGTGCGTTCGAGCGAGGGCCTCGAGGCTGGGGAGAAGGACGCGGGGGGAAGGTGAAAACATCGAGGGAGAGGTGGGTTTTAGGAAGACACACGCTCCCCCCAACCGTATTTTGCGGGTCCCTCACGCACGGCAATGCTTTGCCCCACGCGTGTGCGTGTGCCCGGTCATGGACAGGCCCCTCCCAGTGGCATCCACAGCCCATCCTCGGGCCTTGGCATCCCTGAAGGCAGAGCTCAGCCTCCAGGATGGAACGGGACCTGGAGGAGATTTTGCGAGAGCAGAAGCCGAAATTGGGAGCGGGTGCGCAGCTTGAGCTGCCGAAGCGCCTCAGTCGGCTGCGGGGAGGTGCGGGCTGGCTGTCATCGCCGTGCTTCAGGCAGGAGTTCAGCCTTTGGTCAAAAAGGAAAAAAAAAAAAATCTTATTTCCCCCCTGCTCCCCCCTTTTGTCTCCCTTTTCCCCCCTCTGCCCGTCCCGAGACTTCCCCCCTTCAAGCCCAGATTTTCCATGACGTCCTTCGATGAAATATTGCAGCACAGGAATTTACAGCCTTCTTCAGCGCAGGATTTTTTTTTCTTTGAGTTTTCTGGCAGGACCCAGTCCCTGCGATACAAGTCGGTTCCAGCGATAATAAGCTCCGAGCGCTACCACTTAGACACAGTCTCTTCCCACAGAGATCTTCCAAATATCCTCGGATATTTATATCCCTGCTAGAATGCTTTCCCGGGGGGGGTGCTTTGGGACTGGCTGGGATTCAGATCCGAGGACCTGGGTACCAAAAGAGACAGAGGGGCTGAGCCGGAGAAGAGCTGGGACCCGGCGAGTGATGCTCCCGGCCACCCCTTCAGCGAAAAAGTTCGCCCTTAAGGGCAGCTCGAATTGTAAATCCAGGTGTAAATCCAGGTGTAAATCCAATCTGACACGCTTTCTTGGATAGGTTTTCTTCCCCGAGGGCTCGGTGCCGGGGATGCTCCCAAAGCAAACAGGACCATTGGGAAGGTACAACCCCTCTCGCAGCAATTTGGCACAGCAGCGGCATCCAAACAAAATGAGAAGCCACTTCCAGCTTTTTTAACCCCAAATTCCGTCGGGTTAGAGGTAAAATTGTGACAGCGGTGTCAGAGAACCATTTCGATCCGCTGAGGTTTTTGGGGTCGGGAATCACCTTCAGCCCTCGGCGACTCCCGATGAGAAAAGCCGGGCCGGGTCGGGTGGTCTCCACCAAACGGGGAGAATGAGGGGCTTCCCCCGGGCTCAGCCTTATTTCCAGCCTTGTGGATTTTTTTTTTTTCGTTGTTTTCTTCCCAGCTTTAAACCAAAACCCCATCGAAATCACATTAATGTGCCGGTGATAGCGACGGGGAGACTTTTTAGCGTCAGGCAGACGAGGGCCAGCAGTCCTCGGTTTTGGGATATCACACAAAATTCATCTGCACAGTGAGGTGGGAGAAGTTAAAACGGAATATCCCACATAAAGGAGGAACAGGTTATTTTCTTCCATGGGTTCTCAAAGCCGCGAGGACTGTATAATATTGGGATAAATAATAGACAAAGTGGCGGCATCTTGTGCTGCTAAATATCACGGAGAGATGCGGGAAACAAACCCGGCTGGTTTTGGAATGGATCCGGTCTCGCTGTTCCAGAGAACAACACCCCGGGGTGCAGTGGGTACCTCGGGACTGAGGGTGCCAGCAATGGGCATCCTGAGAGGAAAATCCCTGGGGAAGACCGGGGGGACCCACACGGTCTCCGTGGTCGTGCGTGTCTAGGGCGGCTTTTTGGAGGAAAAAAGGACCTTGCGCAGCATTGTCCCACCAGGGACCACAGAGGCAGGAGCACCACCCGACCCGGGGGAAGAGGGGGCTTCAGCACCCCGGAGCTCCCCATGGAAAGTGTCCCTGGGATTCCAAACACCCCACAGCAGCCACCACCCTTCTGCCTTGTCACCTGCCGAGCAGGGAGAGGGGGCTGCGGAGGCAGAGCCTTCCACGCAGGACATGGCTGTCCCCCGTGGGAAGGGATGTGGCATGAACAGCGACTGTCAGAGAAGGATGTTGAAGGCGAGGGTCCTCCGGGACAGCGACCTGCTGGGAGTACCACCCTGCCCGGGTACCGGGCCAGGGGAGCAAAGTCACCAGCGGGTGTTGTTGAGAAGGTGCCTGGTGCAACAGGAGGGTTTGACCCTCTTACCTCTGCCCACGGATGTGCCCCTGGCACTGAGCAGGTTCCTTCGCTTGCAAAAGCAATTTAACTGAAAAGAACCTCAGAGCATCCCTCTGGGGCAAGAAAAAAACCACCACCCGAGGGCTGTTTCCCCACCGAGAGGAGCTGGGCTGCAGAACGGCCTTGTAGCTTCCAGTTTTTTAACCTTATTTCAGTAGTAAATCGCTCATATAAACTCCATGCCACCCCTTTCCCAGCCCAAAGTGGAGGTTCGGGACAGGTTCACAAACAACGTGAGAAAGACACGTTGTAAAAAAACTGCTGTTGGTCTCTCTCTACTCTCCTCTTAGCACAGACCTAGGGATGGTTTTCCTTGGAAGCTTTCCCGACAAAAACTGGTTTCCATCGCTAAACTCCCAGCTAATCCTGCAGTGCCCCAGCGGGCTCTGGAGCCACACCACAAAGTGCTGCAGATTCGTGACCGCCTTCACTCTGCAGTTGCCCGAGAAGAGAGTTAAAATACACCCAAAATTGGTTAAACATCTTTCCCACCTCCTTATAACAGAACAACTCCTCGTAAAATGATCTCTTTTGCACAACCAGTCCCCAATTAAATATCAAAAGCGATGTGGGGGAATTAAACGATGTTCTACAGGGAACTAAATTTTCGGTTGGCATTCCCGGGAAAGATGAGCAGTGGATTCTTGAAATGCCCGACTCAAGGTGGGAAGACTTTCCACAGCAAGGATTGTTATGCCCTAAAATTGAACAATTTCGGCTACAAAGAAGTTGCTTTTTTTTTTTTTTCTTTTCCCTGTGAAAATCAACCCGATAACAGGAATCGAAAGGGTATCTTCATCTTCCCATTGCACATCTGGGGTTCTTGGAGAAGGGGACGTGAGTGTGTGAAAGGCAGGGAGGAATAGGGAAGATTCCTGTAAAATTCCCTCAAACAGACCAAAACAAAAAAAATCCCAAACAACCCCCCAAACAAGTGAAAAAACTCCACCAAAACAAAACACCAAAACCGGCACAGAACTCATGAAAAAATCGAATAATGGATCCAGAAATGGTTTTGCTTTTCCTGCTCTCAGGATCGCTCACAAAATGATAAAACGCCCCAGCGCGCTTTGTGCAGCACCCTCAGCTCCGCGCTCCGAATCTCCCTCAAATTTAACTTTCTAAAATATACTAAATAATTTTGCATTGAACTTCCTTAAAATCGGTGAATGAGAGAATTTCTCATTCTCATTCCCAGCGGAAGCGCTGGGAGTAAATCCCTTTCTCCCGCTGATTTTGCAGGTACCTGCACGGAAAGATGCTGCCCGAGGGCTTAGGTTGCATCATAAATTTTTTTTTTCCTCCAGGATTATTCGTTTCTCCTTGGAAACGATCGAATTTGAGCACTTCGCTCAAAGTACCGCGGGATGAAGGATTTTTTTCCCCACCGGCAGCCGCGGGGCTTTTGCGGGAACGGGGCCGGCGGATCTGCCGGTGCTCGGGACAGAGGCAGCCCCGGGTCACCCGTGTCCCCCCCACCCCACGCGTGGGGCCATCGGGGCGCGGTGCTGAGCCCTTAAACAGTGTGGAAATCTGCCTGGGCAGCCCCGGGTGGGAGCGGGTCCGACCCACGGGGGTCTCCGAACCCCCCCGACTGAGGTTAAACGGCTGCGATTGAGTCAAACACAGCCGGGCTGGGAAATTTGCGTTGGCACAGCAGGAAAGGGAAGAGATTTTGGAGCAGAGCCTGGTTCGGGTTTGCCCCGCAGTCCCAGAAAAGGAAAACAAAAATGCCTTCAAATACTGCAATAAATAAATGGATAGAGAGAGGTTGTTCTGGAGGGGAGAGAGGAGAGAAAATACGAGAGTAAGGAAGAAAAGAGAACACACAAAATGGAGAGAAGAACATACATTAAGGAAAAAAGACAAAAAAAAAAAAAAAAAGGGAGAAGAAAGGGAGAAAGGCAGAAAAGGAGAAAGGGAGAAAAGGAGAAAGGGAGAAAAGGAGAAAGAGAGAAATAAAGAGAGAGAAAAAGAGAGAGAAAAAAGAAAAATAGAAAAAAGAAAAATAGAAAAAAGGAATGAGAGAAAAGGGAATGAGAAAGAAAAGAAAGAAAGAAAGAAAGAAAGAAAGAAAGAAAGAAAGAAAGAAAGAAAGAAAGAAAGAAAGAAAGA
>JAWWEV010000022.1:18304401-18387415 GCA_035583235.1 Hafferia zeledoni
GAAAGAAAGAAAGAAAGAAAGAAAGAAAGAAAGAAAGAAAGAAAGAAAGAAAGAAAGAAAGAAAGAAAGAAAATAAAGAAAGAAAAATGAAAGGGGAAAGAAAGAAACGAGAAGGGGAAGACAGAAAGAGGAAGAAAGAAAGAAAATGAAAGGAAAGAATCAAAGAGAGAGAAAGGAAAGGGGGGAAAAAAGAAAAAAATCAAGAAAGCAAGAGAAATGACAAGAAGAAAGAAGTAAGAGAAAGACAGAAAAGGGGAGATTAAGAGAAAAAGCACTAACGCCAAAACCCCAAAGCAAGCAAGACAGCAAATGCAGAGAGGGAAATTACTTTCCTGAGAAACGTTAATAAGGCACAGACAATGTATTTTTTTATCCCAGGAAAACAGGGGTGAGCTGGAGGGAAAGGCTCCTGCGGGCAGAACAGTCCGGCCCGGCCCGTCGGGGCCCGGGCGCGGCCCCGCAGCCGCCCCGGTGCCGTTCTCTGTGCCCGGGGCCCCGCGGAACGGAGGGATGGAGGGAAAACACCCCGGGATTGTGTCTGTGTGGTGGGGGATCGTGTTCGGTAATTCCTTCTCTCTCTGATATTATCCCGGGGCAGCCGCACGAGCGAGAACACAGGTTTAACACGGTTTCCCCGTGGGTTTTCCACGCACTCCGCGCCCGGTAAAGCCGGTAAATCCCCACGGGGAGAGCGGCGCGCCCGGTCCGCGTTCCCTCCGCCGGCTCCGTAGGTGGCCGTGTATATTTTGGTTGAAGTAGTGTTTATGTTAATGAAAAAGGCTGAGATTACAAACAGACCACTGAATGCCCGGGGTGTTGCTGCCGGATTGGTCTAAGCTGTGTACTTTAAACCTAATCAGTTTTGAGGAGCAAATGTGATTAAAAAAAAATCCATAAAATCATTATTTTTAGCAGAAAGACATTTGGGGTCTTTGGGGAACCTCGGCCGCTCCTTCCTCCTGGTTTCCCGGTGTAGTAGGAAGGACTGGAGAAGAGTTGCAGTGAAAAATCTGCCAAAATTAGCCATAAATCCAACGAAAACGAGCCATGGGCTCCTGGAGGAGGGCAGGGAAAGGGGGGGTTCAACTCGTCCTCCCTGAGGCCACCTCGACCCTGCAGAGGGGTTCCCAGTGGCAAATGGAAACATGTCCCCCTCGGCTGCTGGGGACATTGTACTCAGAGGTTTGTCCTTGGCGGGTGGAGATTGGTGGAACCTGAAATTCAGTTCAAAAACCTCGCTAATTTACCCGTTTAAGATGGTTATATACATTAATTCCAGTCCTTTAAAATGCAACCAAGAAGCATTCATTTAATTAATTTATATAAAAATAAACGATATGGAGGATTATGATTTTTTTCCCAGTGAGAAACAGTAATCATCTCTCTGTTAATTTGATTTCGGAGCCTGGCTTTGGGGTCAGCCTCCTCCTGGTTTTCTTAACAAAACTCCTCTCTCCACAATTATTCTTGACTCCCCAGCTGCTTCTATCCCCATCTGCATTTGAAAGTTTGAACAGCCCGATAGCTAAAAATCAGATTTTTACAGACTTTTCCCCTCCACTCAATAATTTCCCAGCACGGACGGATCCCCTTTGGGTCCCAGGGAGAGCTTTTTCCACCCTCCCCAGGAGCTCTGGGAGCAAACGTGCGCTCAGCATTTGGCATCTCACGCCTTTTCAACACTTTCCTTTTGTGGGCAAAAGCTCTCGGCGGAGGAGCCTCTCCGGCAGAGCCAGGCAGACCTGGAGGATTTGTACATTTAGATGTTTTACTACTGCTCTGATTCCTCATTGACCAAAGCACAAAGAAAATCAGAGCGCAAACAAGTCACCATTGAAAAGGGATGCAAACAGAATTTGAGGTGAGCGAGACTTTAGCAGGGAGTGGGCTCAAGAAAACAAGAGAAAAAAGGAAAAATGTGAAAACTCTAAGCAAAGTTTCCCCCATGCAGTGGCCGTGCTGCACTAGAGATGCAGGGGAGAATTCCCCCTGGGGTTTGGAGGCAGAGGAGTGCTCCAAACCCAGGTTTTTCTCCCTTAAAATACCTTCAGGGTGACAAAAAACCCTCAGAAAGATTCCCAACATGGGGCTTAGGGAGACCGTAGAGGAGTTTCTTTGTTCTCTCCTCGCACCTGGAATTAGCCTTTATTCCATGATGGGGTTTGTTCCCCTTTCCCTTTATTATTTCGTGTGTGTGTGTGATAGGGAGCAATTTTTTCTCTCCTGACATTAAACGATTTTGTAGGAGAGATTGTCAGAGCAAAACAAACCCCAGAACCCAGCAGAGCAGAGAGCTTTGGAGGAAATGTCACCAAAATAACCCCGTGCTGTTGGAGCCAGGTAGGCCTTGATGAGGTGCCAGGCGTGGAGGGCAGCAGGGCAGGGCGTCCAGGGGTCCCCCAGACAGGTAGACCCTCCCTGGTGCCCGCCCTGTAGGAGGAACAGCCCCGTGTTGGCCCCCGTGGGCAGCCCCACAGTGGGCACCAGCCAAAGGACGGGCACAGGGGCCTGTCCCCTGTGCTGCCACACACACGTGTGCACACACACACTCACAGAGCCCTCCAGGGACCCCCCCTCCTGTAACCCCCACATCCGACCGCGCTGCTCTCTGGCAGCGCTAATGATGCCGCCGACCAGCCCTGCGGTGTGAGGCAAGAGCAGATGAAAGTGATGTCACATTAATGTCAGCTCACAACTCGAGCCCACACAGCCTTGATTGCTCTTATTAATCTTGCCAATTTGTCTGTCAGCACTTGGCTAATCCCTAAATAGCCTCCCAACAGGTGCTTTATGCTTCCGCCACATCCCTGCTCGCCGGCACCCCCCGGGAGCCCTGCTCGCCCTCCCCGCTGACACCGACTCTCCCCTGTCCATCTGGGACCCGGTTTTTTCCCCCCAGGAGGGCTCCAGGGAAGAGAGGCGACTTTGCAGGGGTTGTTTAGTCTGTCCAAAGAGGGATTGGAGTTTTGGGCTTCTCAAAAGGAAGAGCTGACCAGGGTAGGGAGAGATGCTGGAGAAACTGAGGGGTGGCAGAGGGGAATTACCTGAGGGTAAACAAACCTCTGCATGGTTTGCTCTCACGTCGGAATGAGAAAACACATTTATGTGTATCAGATAGTTATAATTATCTCACAACAGAGAGCTGTGTTGCTCTTATTTCTTGGGGGTTTGATGGTTTTATGGAGAGGTGAGAAAAGATTAAAACAAAAAGTCCAAGATGAAGCTGCAATGGAAAAGCCACATAACAACTTTACCTGTTGTATCAGATAATCATAGAACAGTCTGTGTTGGAAGAGACCTTAAAGCTCAGCTTGTCCCAACTCCCTGCCATGGGTAGGGACACCTTCCCCTCGACCAGGCTGCTGTTTATCCTGCAGTTTAGCTGAGAGTTGAGTATTTTCTTTACTACATTATCAGAAAACCCACTGGTTTATTACAATGTGTGTTTAGCCATCAGGTCCCTGCAATGACAATTCTTTAGTAAAAGCCTAAAATTATTGTGCTGCAAGGCTTAATTTTCCTAAGGTTGTTATTTAGCATAGTGGTCTTAGATCATAAAACACAGATTTTGTGTTTAAAACTTAACTGCTAAATCTTTTTAATTGCTAAAGAGGCTGTTTTCCTCTCTATGCATTAAGAAAAAAATTTATTTCTGTTTGGCAACTCTTCTGCATGAAATGTTTTGCACACAGGTTAACAAGCCCGGTGCTTTGCAGTGATGATTCCTCCTGTGGTTCACCCTGGAGAATGCTCTGCTCTAGAGGAAGAGCTGCCAAACCCAGCATCATGAAACAGGTTCCTATTTTATATCCAAAGTTAGCTGAGGCTATTTCCAATGCAGCAGGAAGGAAGAACTTTCAGGAGCATCTTCCTTTCTCCAACAGTCTGGTCCAAAGTGGTCCAGGTCACCAAGAGAAGTATATCCACTATAAGAGCTCAGAGCTGTTCATTGTTAACTCTTGGATGCTTCAGATCAGATCCTAAAATCTCTTAAAAAACACCATTCCCAACTGAAAGCTGTTTCGCTCCATCCTGACCTGGATTTATTACCAGGAGACAGAATTTTTTCTTTCTTTCCTTCTCCCCAAGCCATTTATTTCATCCAATAAGTCGATCCATCACCGTGTGCTGGAACTGACCTACGATCCAAGGATATTCTTAGCCATGCAGCATGTCAGGAAACGGCCAGCAGCCCCGTGTGATGCAAATATTTGGACGACAGAGAGGTAGGAAGGATTGTCCAAATGTTTACTAAAGGCTGTTGATAGCCTAAGGATTTATAACTGGTGGATAATGTCTGCCCCCACACAGCTCCTCTAGCAGGTGCATCCAGTTTCAACATGACACATGGTATGTGTGTTCTCTGGGAAAGGGGATGCAGGAGAAAGCCAGTTTCACAGGTCTCAGCTCCTTTTATTCCAGCTGCTCACTGGTTTGGAGCCCATGGAGCAGCAAGACGGGAGCCCAGGATCCACTCCAAAGATGTGTGCCCCTGAGAGCAATTCAAACCATTGCTAACATTTAAAACCAAAACACAGGCATCCAGCATGTTTAGTTGGAATTTCCTAAGTGAAACCAATGCTCTGAACTATTTAGGCCCATCAAAAAGTTCTCTGTCACACTCCTTCAGTGCTGTGGTGCAGGAAATTCATGACATTGTTCTAGTTATTGTTCTTGGCATTTCACTTCCTAATTTCCACCACCGGGATTTGAGCTCTCCTGTCTCACAGCAAGCCCTAATTGCTGCTGTGGGCACATCAGAAGTGCTGGCAGACCAGCTTTAACCATTTCTGGTGTTCAAAGAGCTACAGATTTTTGGAGCCCACTGGAAATGCTCCATACCTGTTGCCAGGTGGCTTCTACCCTGTCTTTCCAGCCAAAAGAGGAGTGTACATCCAATAAGCTCGAGGCAGATGGACTAGAGATGGCAATATAGCCAAGATCTGGTACCTCATCCAAAGGCAGCTCTGGTGCCTTGATACCCCCTCCTGTAACCTACTGCCTTAATGCTGCTGCCTCAGCAGGTATCTGTGTGATCCAGAGAGACCTCACAGGGCTCCAGGCCAACCTTCTGCTCAAGGCAGGGCCATCACCAGCTCTAGACAGGGTCAGCCACATCTTTGTTTAGCTGAGCCTTGAAAACCTCCAAGGACAGAGTCCAGCAACCATGAATATTGACAGCCCAAGTAGCAGAGGAGCTGTCAGTGCCCTCATGTCCATCCAACCAGGTTGGGAACCTCTGCCATCAAAGCAGAAGCTGCTTTGACCATAAGCATTCCCGCTACCATCTTATTGAGAAACAATATCCTACAAACCAGGCAAAATCAGCATGGAATTGAGTCACTCAAGTCTGGTAATCCCTTCTCCTCCACTATTTTGCAAGTCTTGATGACGTTGGGAACATGAACTCATGCATTTAGCGTGCTGCAGACGCCCAGACAACGAGCTTTTCTTAGTAACGAGCAGCAATTGTATCTGCAGCAGAAAAGCCTTTAATTCATCACAGCCCTGCACGAGGAGAGTTTACCGACTGCTCACATGGGGAATACAATGGCCCTATTGTTTTTCCAAGGGAAGATTTCTTACTCTCAGGCTGTTGCATAAACTGTATGTTTTCTATTTGTTACCTGACTCATTCCAATAACCTCCCTGAGATAGGGGTAAGACCATTTGGAACAGCAAAAGGAACTGTCACAGGCTGAGGATCAGATTATTCACGTTACCTCTTTTGGTTTGTTTAAGAAACTAAGAAGAGAACTTGGTGTCCTTCTAGGGGGAAGAAGTTGCATAATAAAATATAGGAGGGGGGAAAAAGAAGTAAGTGCTCAAATTCCAAAGTCATCTGTTGTGCTCCATGAAGATTTTTTATACATTAAAAGAATTCAGTCCTGTTTTTGATGTCACATTCTCAGTACAACCTTAGATGTGAAGTTGTAACTCAGACTAAGCTGGGCTCCTCTTGCCTTGAACATATTTTGCAACAGCTACCAGTGTTGGTAACTGTTGGTAACAGCCCAACAATCAACCAGTGCTGGAAATGTGGTTTCTAGGCAAGGATCTGGAGCTATCAGCTGGCTCCAAGTCAAAGGGATGCAAGGAAGAACCAGCCACATCTGGTAAAGTGGCTGGTTGGTAGCTGGGACCAGCACTGCAGGTGTAGAGAGAACTAAATGTTTCATACTGGTCATGTCAATGGACTTGTGCATCAATATATCTCCAGGTTTCCTTAGCTCTGAGCCTTGGGATTACATTTGCACTCCAGTGGGAGTGTGCTATGGGGCTGGAAGAGTCTTTCTGCAGGATGCACCATCCTCCTGCCAAACTGCCTCACACAATTCCCCCTTGAGAAAGAATTCAGACTTTGTGTTACCTTTCCATACTGCTGGACCCCTGGGTCGAAAACTCATTCTCTCTTTTGCAGTTGGATGAGGGACACCAATCCATTTTTGAAGCCCTGACCCTCCATAAACCCTGAAATTTAAGCATCTCACATGGATTTTCACCTGAAAACACTGCTGCTCTAGCTTTGCCACTGAAGTCCAACCAGGAGATGGTTGCAAAACCAGCAGGATTTGGCCCATGGTTAACCAAAGCAGAACTCAGTAAGCTCTGTACATCCTGGTACATCCCAGTGCATTTGGGCTTGGAGGGTGTGAGTGAAGGTTTGTGGTCCAGACCAGCATGATGCTTTTAGCTCTAGATAATTAGATGTTTTTTCTAAAACAAACCATTACTGATAGATTGAAAGGTTTTTATTCTACAGCATTTTTCCTGCCTCATCTGCCAGGGAACATGCAGGACTCAGCTCTGCTTCCTTGCAGTAAATCCCAGTATGGGGCTACCTTATCTCAGCCAGAACCCCTGTGCAGGAATGTTGCACTGTCCAGCCCTCAGACCACCCACCCCTGATCCCAGGAATTAGGGTCTGCTCCACACCCAAGCTCTGACCCTTCAGAGACATATTTTTGCAAGGTCAGGAGGTTGGGTGGTGAAAGGGGAGTGGGGAATAGCAGAGAGGGGTTGGCTCTGCAAAGAGATCTCAGGGGGTTGTTTACATGGCCACTAACTGCAAATTTGAGCCTGTTCCCCTCTCCAGATTTGCTACAAATGTGCATCAGCTACAGACACAATGCCAGCTTTGAAGTCTTCTGGGTGAGGGTGGCCCATGCATACTCTGCACCTTTTTCACTTGGTTGCTCAACCTGGTCCACGAGGACCAGGGAAGGGTTGGTTGGGTGTGGCAGCCAACCTTGCTAAGACATCATTGTATCCCTGGTTCCTTCCTAGGACAGCGAGGGTGCTTTTAGCATGAGCTGACATGTTGTGGTGCAGCCAAAGGGAAGTATAAATAAGCAGAAATGTCATATGGCAGAGGGACACATGGGAGAAGGGGAGGAACAGCTCTGTCAGATGGAAGTAAATGGGTGTCCATCAGAAATGGATGGAGAAACAGCTCTGTGTGTTGCTTTCATCCATCACAGGACATTTCTTTTGGTGTCATGTTGAGGTGACTCACCACCTGCCAGCTTGTCAGCAGAAAGGATTGCCGAAAACACCACTGCACTTGACAGCGAGGGGCCATTGTGTACGTATCAATGAAGCATTTCCCGCCATGTGGAAACGTTGTTCCTTGGGATCAGGTCAAAAAAATCATTTCATGTGAAGTTTTTCTGTGAAATTTCTGTTGCATTTGGCTGGAAGGGCCAACTATTTGGTTTCATCCAAGAAATAGCTGTGAAAGGGGTCACTGAGCGTGGTCTGACTGTCCATCAGGAGCAGGGAGAGACTGTTTCTATGTATGACATACCATTTCCCAGGACATATTTCAGAAAAGAGAGGGAATTGGGGGAAAAAGGGCATGCTCCAAGAAAAAATCTTATTTTGTCAAGTTGTTAAACTGAAATTAGGTTACTATTTTATGGCACAGCCACTTGTGTATAAACCCTCCTTGAACACAGGGGAAAACATCATTTCCTTTCCTCAACAAAGAATTTAATCTATTGCCCAGTGAAATAAGGATTCACGGTTCCAATATAAAAGGTTGCAATGTGAATTCTTCCTTAACTACTCATTACATAAGTTATTCCAGTTCCTGCTGGGCTTTTTGAGTGAGTGGCTCATTTTCAGAACTGAATTACTGAGCCTGAAGCCTGGGCAGTCAGTCCTGCCCATCATCCAGCCCAGCTGCTCCTCCCTGCCATCCTGTGCCTGTCCCACTGAGGAGCCTCGGGGCTGAGCCACCCACCACAGCGTCCCTGAATCCAATTCCCATTCCAGCCCTGCCTTTGCTCCGTGGCAGAGTATGGGAGTTTCCCTCCCTGCCTCCCTCTCTCTGTGTGCAGCTGCTCAGCTCTGCGAGGGAAAGGCTCCCAGATGTGCTTAGGAGGGAGCGGGCAGGGTCCTGAATTCCACTCTGTGCCGTGTGGACTCTTTGTATATTTTGTTTCAAGAAGAAAATATGTAGAGTCCTTGGAGAAGGGCCGGGGACCAGGCACGTCCCTGTGAGCACAGGAATCACAGGGCCAGGAGGTCCTGCAAGTCCTTTGCCCTTGGCTTGTCTTTGCCTCAAAGATGGACCACAGGCTGCTGGGCAGCTCTGGGCATCACTGGCAGCTGAAGTCTGTCTGCATCACAAAACAGGTCCCTAAACCCTTTCCTGGAGATGACTCAAAGAGATCAAATCCTTTGAGAAAACTTACTTTCCTTACTCAAAGGCCAGTAACACCAAAACACCCACGTTTGGTATTTTTGGCTCATAAACGATGTGCTGCACCAGATCAATAAATATTCACACAGTCCCAAGCATTTTACAGAGCTGGTTTAATTACATTTTAAGTGCATTTAGCTGTGGTACTTGGTAGCTACTTGATTCTTGCGTGAGACAATACGTTTATGAAGTGTTGGCCTTCATTTAGTTAATCACTTCATTGATGTGTAATACAGAAATGGTATGAAACGAATTGTTCCCATGGAAACAAGAACGCAGCAAACGATTTCATATCACAGCTTGGCAACAGAAAAAGAAGAAACTTCTGTAATTGTTCCCATTAACCAAGCGCAAAGGATTCATGCTCAATCTCTACTACACTCTGCTTCGCTTCTGCTGTGAATTAGGGGACCAAAAGTCGGCACAGAACCACATGAAACAGCACCGAAACAAGCTGTGCTTTATTGAGTATTTGTAGTCCTGCCACCAAAACCATTTCCCTTCTGCTTTACAGGTTTCTGGCCAGCAACACCAAGGACTGTCACGGCCAACCCGTTAATTGGGGGATGTCGTGAGCAGGGGCTTTAGCGGTGCCTGAGCCGTGTGTGGCAGGAGCCAGGACAGCCCCGGCCACTCTGCAGGACTGAGCTGGGGACTGGACTCGGCACAACCCTCACCTCAAGGGTGAGTGCTTAGAAAGTGCAGGCAAAGCCAAGTTTGAAGCAAGTAATCAGGGAAAATGAGACAGGAGCCGTGCAAATCAGTCTGTGTGGGCACAAAATAACCCAAACCTCCTCTTTGCTGTCCAAACCTCCTCTTTGCTGGGGTTTTCCCCTCTTCTTCTGCAGGAAATGCTGACCACTGGGTTGTCGAGGGTTTTGTTGTTTAGAAAATTCCTGTAATAGAGGAACTCACATCTTCCAGTTCCCCGAATTTCCTATCAGGCTGAGACTTGCTCATCCCACTGCTGAGCTGCAGGTCCCAGAAAGTTGTTTTATGGTCATGGATCATCACTTGCAAGATGAGCTTAGCTAGTTTGAGGAAAACCAATGGCTCTATGATGCCATGAAGTGGCCTTCCTGTGCACCCATGTGGAGGTGTGAGCCTCCCATGCACTCTCCAGCCCCAGGTGGAGGCATCTCCACCATGTCCCTGTTTTCCTGGGGGTTCTACCCCTAAATCCAGAAATAAAAGGGAACCAGTAGCACAAAACCCATCCTGGCTCTCAAGCCAACGGCCACCAATCCCACCACCTTCTTCAGAGGGACTGGGAAACAGTCCCTCTCAGAATAGAATGAGTTCCTCACTGGGCTAATTACTGCTAATTGTGCCACTTGACTATCTCCCCAGCCTTTCCCTGGACAGGCTGATAGAATATCAGGGAGATAAAGAGCACTCAGCACAGGTAACTGGGAAGTGCTGTCAGACCTGCAATGGGACACTCTGCCTTCTGGAGGGGTTATCTCTCCTTCCCAGAGCCCAGGGCACTGACCTCCTAAGGGAGACACGGTGCTCCTAAGGACATGTGGAGAGCCTACAATTTTCAGGAGGTGCTATAGGGGGTTTTTGGTGACTCAGGAATTCCAAAAAGCAAGCTGGAATTCATTTTATAGCCATTCTTTTCAATTTACTTAACATGCATTTTATTATTTTGAGTGGGTTTTGCTGTTGTTAATTTAACACTGTGGAAATGAAAGTTTCAACATTGGTCCTTTTTTTTTTTTTCTTCACCACAGAGAAATAAATCATTTTCTTTTAACAAACGCTGTATCTCTTGGATCTTTTGTTATTTTTCTCCACCTCTACCGACATGAAGTAATACATGAAGTAATTCAGCTCCTACACCATCCTGAGCACCAGGTAGGAATTACTTACACCTATTAACAAAGTGGAAACTTGGACAAGGTGATGTTGTTGTTCTGCAGTATTTTTTTAGAATTACTTGTCATTGTAAAAAATAAATCCAAATGACTTGAGAATTTTGCAGCCAACTCAGTCAAAAGTCTTGTGTGCAGATGTAGCTCCTGCTGTGGGTACAAACACTCATCACACCTGGCAGATAAAACACGCAGGTTCACAATACCTGCCCACAGAACTACCTAATTGTTGTCTTGCACTCAGGTATCTGAGTACTTGTAAAAACTGAGGGCATCATCACTTCAGTTGCTGGATGAGGCAACAGAGCTTGTTCATGGCTCTCAAAGTCAATGAAAGGGCAACTCACACACCTGAGAAACCTGCTGGATCCTCTAATCCAAAGCTTGGGATGTTTTCCTTGCCAAATATCTTCACATATAAGAGCAATCCAGGAGAGACAGACAAGGAGTCAGAATATTTTCTTCCTCAAGGTACCTCAATCATCTGCTTTTCCTTTTACCCGTGAGTCTGGTGCACTTTCAGTTTGGTTTAAGTCACCAAGTTTCTCAGCTTGTTACAGTAAAGCTCATAACAAAGCCTGTGGCCAGCTCTTTCTCTGATAATTCCTTCCCCCCATTTGTTTATCTCAAGTACTGAGCTTTGTTCCAGGCCCAAAACCAAAAGCCTTTCTACTCTGTTCTTTTCTTGACTTGTTGCAGATGTAATGAAATAAATCTTCAGAAAGAACAAACCTTCACTTCCTCTCTCCCTTCTGATTCAGTCACAAAGCCCAGGAAAGAAAAATAAATCACAACGTGAGCTCGCTCGCTCTCGAAAGATCAGCGTCTGGTCCTGAAAGCCACCACCCAAATTGGAGGTGTCCATCCCCCAGAGAAGTCACTGAACACAGAGATTAGAAAAGATTTGATAATCATGAAACCCTTATTGTGAGATTGCCAGAGTCAAAGAGGGACAAAAAGCTTGTGATCAGCTTAAATTATGGCTGATGTGACAGTCAGCAGAAGTTGTGAGCACAACCAAACTGTTGGTGCCTTCCCAGATCCTGTCCATGGGCACTGCAGGGTGATGTGCATCCCTGAATTTTCTCACAGCCTCCCCTGTGGCTCTTCCCCTCTCATCTTTCTCTTGCCACCTCTCTCAGTGAAATTGCAATCAGAAAAATCATCTGCAGCAAGTGTTGGGTTTTTTTCTAAACTGTCCATAAGAAAAATGTACAAATGTGTCTCCAAGTCCAGTTTCTCCTTCTTCTGAGAGTCGTCACCATGTAAAAGCTGTATTGCTCTTCCATCACCCATTAATGGATGCTCAAACAACCTCTACACACAACCCAGTTGTGGTGGGTGACCAAATCACGTGATCTTCAGTTGAAGTGGGTCTAAGTTTAAGATAGACTCAGCCTTAAGCTGGGGAATACTGGAATTATATAAAAGGGATGGTTGGATTTACACCAGGTACCATCTGCCTGTTGGGTTTTGTTCTTTTAAGGACTCTTGGGGGAAGATGCACAGAACTAGGAACAATTATAATCATCTGAAGACATTTGGGTTATGCCTCTAGTCCCAGACTTTCACTCTGGAGGGATGAACGTATGGTTTTCTTTCTCTTTTTTTTTTTTTTTTTTTTTGTTTTAAATTTAAACAAGAGGTCTTTGCACATTTGAAAGAATCTGTACAGTTAGCATTGAAGAAAGTGTAATTAGACACTTTGAGAACTGGAAGAAATTAACTCCAACCACAGACTGTCACTCAGACTATTACTTAATAATATTTCCCAAATGTGCAAAGTACTTAGTTTTAGAATAACAGGAAAGAAGTGTAACTTCTCACTGAGAGCAAAGGCTTTGGCCTGGGAAGTGGGCATGAAAAAGCTGAAAGCCACCACGCTCCAAAGCCAGGAGATGTTTGTCACCTCCCATCACCTGAGGGCTACCAGGGCACTGGGCTGGACCCAACCTTCTTGGCCACGGTGCTGGGCTGTGAAGGATGTGATTCATGGTCCACAGCCCCACTTGGTGCTTGAATGGCTGGAACAGAGTCAAGGGGAGCGACTGGCCAGAGGTGCAACTGCAAGAAGATCTCCTTCAGTTTCCAACATGCCAAGGAAACCGCTGAGAAATTGCTGTTTTCCTTCTTCTCCAGCACTGGGCAGAGCTGTGGCCTCACCCCACGCTCCAGAAGCCTGGCTAGAAAGAGATTATTGTGATTTCTGCCCGTTTCTTCCCTCACTACAAAAGGCCCCATTCATCTGGGCTAATTTTGGAGGGAGAGCAAGGGGTATCAGTAGCATGAACTGCATCTGAGTGTCTCAGCCACGCTCGTTGGCCAGTCCGACCCAGGGAAATAGATATCGTTCATTCAAAGCTTTTTAGGGGATCATTTCTCTGATTTTAAACAGAAGTATCTTTTCTGGTCATGGCAAGTTTAAAAAGCCCTGACGAAGCAGGGATGTTTTCACAGCAAAAACAAGAGGCCATTCAAAAAAGGGAGGGGAGAAAGTTGTTCTCATGTGTTTCTGCTTCAGCAATCAACATACCTACACTCCCCTACCTAAATATGCCCCACATATAGAGAATGAGGCCATGTCCAGACCAGTGAACCTCTTGCCTTGTTTCAAAGCACTGAAAAAAATTGGATTTAAAAAAAAAAATTGCACACATGATGCCTTGTATGCTTAAACACGAGTCCTTGTGGAGCACAACTGGGACTTGCCTGTGTGTGTGGGATGAGCTACAACGTAATTGCTTTCAGCAGAATATCAGTGTAGTCTATAATTAAAATATATGAGATTGCCAGTTTCAAGATTTTTAAGTGATTTCATCTGTATTTGGGTGATTATGTCTCTCTGAGTGGCTCATTTAAAATGATACTTCTATTTTCAGTGCACAAAATGGTTCCTGGGCACAAAGAGAAAGATAATTTTGTCTTCTCCTTCTTGCAGTGTCCAAGAAAGCACCTTGGAATGCTGGAGACACAAAGCTCAGGCTTCAACAACACATCCCACCACTGGGGAAATCCTTGGTGAAAGCTGCTCATAGAGTGACATTCCAGAGATGGAGTGGAAGGTGGAAACAAAAAAAAAAAAAAAAAAAAAAAACCTAAAAAAATCCCTAACAGAAAAATCTGGCACCTCCTAAATCACAGTGACAATTTCAGCACAGTGTTTACTCAGGGTAGTAAAAATAAATTGCCTGAGACTGATTATACCCACATGCCACTTGCCAGGCAGCAGGGATGTCCCACAGCACCAGAAACCAAACATGAGGAAACTCGTGCCAGTGGGAACCACCATCAGTGTGACAGCACTGGGGCCAGGATGGCTTTGCCCCCAGTCCCAGTAAGTGAAAGCAGTAGTAGGAAAATGGATGTGTCATTCCTTCCCACCACTCAGGCATGAGGCCACCACAGATGAGTCCTCAAAGGACCATGGACAAGTGAGAAATGTGGCTTTAGAGTATCCTGAAGCTTTGGTAAATTCAGCCAGAATCTCCACAGCTGGGACCTGTGAGGAAAACTGGGGAGACAGTGACTCCATCCCTGGTCCTCTCCTAAAGCCTTCATGGTCCCCTCCAGTTTGCAGCCAGACCTTCACTGAGCCTCATGTAAAAGAGAGGGGAACTCTGCTGCATCTTCATAGCAACAAAAGCAGAGGAATATCCTGATCCTAATTTAAGGAGAATAACTCAGGTCTTTAACACATAAGCCACAAAGTGTCCCCATGGATGGGAGGCAGCCCTTTCCTCATCCCCACTGTAGTGCTCCTAGAAGCCTTTCTCTCATTTTAGATCTTTCTCCAAGGTAAATTCTGTCTTTAAGAAGAGATCACTGCCCCAGGAGGCTGGAGCCTCCTCACATTGGCACAGTCATATGGTAGGGACAGTTTTGGTGGGGTTAATCTGCTCAGATACCTTGTAATTCTGATGTTTTCCTTTGGTGGGGACTGTCAGGCTGCAGAGTCCCTGCAGGAGGGAGAGAGCACCATCCCTTGTCTGAAAGGCTGAGAGAAGTGACATAATGGAGGGGTAAAAAGCCTCAGAAAACAAAAAACCCATCACAGTCAACATATGTGACCATGGACAGGTAAAAAGCCTCAGAAGACAAAAAACCCATCACAGTCAACATATGTGACCATGGACAGGTAAAAAGCCTCAGAAAATAAAACCCCCATCACAGTCAACATATGTGACCATGGACAACTGTCTCCAGCAGATCGGGGGCTCTGAGGTCAATATAACCAGTTCCTTCACCTGGGCCAGGGCAAGTGATGCAGGATCTGAGTTACCACCCCAGGGCTCTGCTGTTCTTTAAAAAAGGAGAAAGGGCAAGAGATAAACCCCCTGGAGAGCGAATTTGAGCAAGAGGTGGCAGTACAAGTGTGCTGACTGCAACGTGAAACAGCTTTCAGAGCATCTCAATGGTACAGGTATGTCCAGAGTAAATCCTGTGCACATTCCAGTCACTCATGGGCTTTTGCTCTGAATGTGTGTGAAATGTCTTGACTTTGTTCCCCTTGGAGGATGCCAAAGCCAGCAGTGCCTGGAGCATCCTCTTCCCTGTGCAGGAGGGATGAACACTCAAGAGCTGGTAAATTTTTTGATCAAAATGAGTAATATAAGAAGGCAAAGATGATAGCGTTGCTGTTATAATTGTAATGAGACACAAATGCTATTTTGATGGTTTTCTTTGAAAGAAATACACAAAGCCCCAGAGATTTAATTAAAGATCTCCCAGGCTTTGCAATCAGCATGGCCACAAATGAAGGGAAATCTACTTTTATGTGGCAGAATGCATGAGTGGTTTTCCCATTCAAATAAAAAGAAAGATGAGAAAAAGACGTTTTAAAGAGTTTCATTTGTAAGGACATGACATGAAGGGCCAACATCACCCATGGGAGAGAAAGACTGTGATTAGCTCAGATAAAACTCAGAGGATTTGGGGTATTTTTTAGTGTCTTATGAATACATGCAAGACGTTACACTTGTCTGCTTTACACTGAGCACATCTCCAAGGAGACCTTTGGCAAATGCATTTGGAAACAAAAAAGGGAAGAAACTCAGAGGGAACTAAAGATGCTGACAGGTAGCAAGAAACATTCACCCATCCAATTTCTGAAGCACCTTCTGAGCTTTTTCAAATGCCCAAAGTCCCGAAAGCAAAAGCAGCATTTGAAGCCACTGAGATCTTTAAACCAAAGAAGTAGTTTAGGTCACTCAGCAAAAGCTTTTTATTTTTGGCAAGCAAGCACAGAGAAAGTGAGGATTTTTGACCTGAGTGTGTACAGGGCTCTGACCACCTGGGACTGATCTGCCTGGAGGAGCAGGAAACGCTGTGAGGCTCAACCTGATAGAAATAGCTACTGTTTCCTCTGCATCCCATCACCACCGAGGCTGTGAGATGCACAGGATCCCACATGCATCCAAGATTTGCTGCAAAACATCAGGGAAATGGCAAGAGGGCAGATTAATCCCATTTAGTCTGAAGAAGCCCATGATTAATGCAACTTGGATGGTGCTGTAGGAAGGGGAATAGCCTAAAAAGATGGAAGGAAGTCTGTGCCTGTCCCTGGTTGATACTATATATGGTCCTTGGTCAGTTCTGCTTTAGAAGCAGCAGCCAGAATCGCATTTTTATTGTATTTCTTTTTAAAGCAGAAAAAAAGGCCAAATAACTTCCCTGTGCTCAAAGAGCCCGCAGTGATGGATAACCCTGTGAGTGGCAGCTGCTGCATTTTGGGTCCTGGGAGCCTCCCAGGAGCTGCTACAGGGGTTGTGCCCCCCTGCCCTCTGCCAGACCACTCAGCCCTTAGCCTGGGTGCTTGTCCATTCCTACTCCCTCAGGACTCCCCCAACCCTGATTTTGACCCATGGATGGGCTTGGCAAGGAGCTGGGTTGGGTTTGAAGCAGGAATTCTCTGGCCCAGAACTGTGGTGTTTGTGTGGGGAGCATGGACAGGGTGTTTCTTTTGCTGTTACTGATTCCCATGGCACAAGTAACACCAGGATAGTGCTGGGAGTTGTATGGACAGTGGCTGCAGATGTTTCAGCCAACAAAAGAGGTTCCTCATAGGTGATAAGAGAACTGATGGCCAAGAGACCCACAGAGGAACATCCTGTGGGACAACAGGGTAATTAGCAAGGAGCAAATTCTCTGTCTACTTCAGAGATATCCCAGAGGATCACAGCTCCTTCTCTGTCCCATCCTACTACTCTCCTTTGTCCTCAGCTCCCTGAAATCTCAGTGCTCCTTTCCACCTGACTCAGGCTCATTAAATGGCACAGGGATTTTGTAGCAGGACAGGTCCAGTATTTATTCCCACTGTAAACTGGCCACCTGAGCAGGCTGATATCTCAGGGCCATCTGGTTGTCCCACCTCCTCTCCAACAGCCCCCAGTTGGGGTCCAAAGCATCTGGAGCTGCATTTGTTGCACAGCCTGACAGCCCTTCCCCTCTCTGATCCCACCAGCACTGATAACCAGCCCTGCTGAAAGTGCAGGAACATCCCCCCTTCCCTCCACTCCCCTTTTACATCTGCTCTACATTTGCATCCCAGAAATTAGAGAACTTAGTTATGTGGAATTACATAGCTGGGGCTGCAGTATGGAACTGATTGGGTATTCAAGCTAAATAAGAAGAGTTTAAAGATCTTTCCAGGAAATTGAGTGGAACACCCAAACTGACATTTGGTATTAAATATTATATTTGTGCAGTTGCTCTTTATAGCCTGTTGGCATTGAACATCTGGGAGCACAATTTATAACATACAGAAACTGAATACCTGCTCAAAATTATGCTCATCAGAGCTCAGAAATTAAAATATTACTGTGTACACTCCGAGCCAGTCCATTCCTACAAGGTAGGGCTATTAAAATATGATTAGCTGAGCCATATCTGGTCTCAGAAATGTCATACTCCATTACAAATGAAAAGATCTTGATACGATACCATTGGCACAGTCCCCTGCTTGATCAGCATCAAGATGCCAAAGAATGAACCTTGCAAATACCGGCCCCAGCCCCAGGAGGGGAATTAAAACAAGAAGGAGGAGCCTGGGAGTACTTGGTTGTACAGATTGGGGTGGCTTTGGGCTCCTCTTTAGAGCAAGCAAGAGCTGAAAGCTTCAATGGGATGTTTTTCTGGTGTGGGAAGAGCTTTGCCCTTTGCTGTCTCTTCATCTACATCCAGGACAGAGGTGGGGATCTCCCCCTGCCACAGCCCCCTCCCAATCCCCAGCAATCACAGCTCCCTTTCCCCAACATGTTCACGTTTCCAAGAGCTCCATGCACTTCATGGGTGGTCAGGATTGCATTTCCTCCCCTTGCTGGAGAATAAAATCCAAACCACCACAGCAAACCTGCAGAGACTGGGCTCAGGTTGGGATAATTATGATCTTCTTCCGCTTCTGGAAACACATGGAGATTTATATATATACGTTTTTAGATATTAAAAAATCCTTTGCAATATGTGATCATCTCTCATGGATTGACTTAATCAGGTCTGTCCTGTACAGCGTTAATCACTGTAAGTATTTCTGTGCTGAAAACTCTGCAAGGGCAAATCCCACCCCAGGCAATGCTCAGCCAAGGGGGGTGGCACTGGATGCCCCATCCCCAACACGGACAGACTTCTCCAGGCCTGAGCTGCTCCCACATCCAGGAGAAACCTCCCCGAGGGGCTGGGCGAGGGGTGCAAGGCGATCGCCTGCCCTGAAAAAGTCCCTCGGAGGCACGGATGGGTCGCTGCAATCACAGCAGCCACAACTCCCTCCCGCCCCGAGCCAGCCCTTGCTCCCCGTAATTGAAGACATTTCCCACAGACGGGTGGCACATCCATATATTTTTAAAGCGTGGCTGCACTAAACCAGACACCCGAGGAAGACGCAGTTTTGCCAAAACAAGGCAGAAATGCGGTTATGGTTTTTTTTTTAAGCTCTGCCACCAGGCGAGGTCCGAGGTCCCAGCCCCGCTGGCCGCACTTTGCCGCTCCCTGCCCGCCCCGATCGGTGCAGAATTCCCCCTAAAGCGCAGGCAGCGCTGCCTGTCCCGGCCCGGCGGGAGCTGCCGCTGCCTGGCTGTGTCAGGGCTTATTACTCCGTGTTTTCACACTTATCCCCAAGGTGTTGAACTCGCCCCGAAGGTTAATTAGTAATTTATTGCGCTGTCATCAGTTCGAGGCTACTAATGGCTCCAATTTAGCCCCAGGGCTTTGGGGGTTTTCTTTTTTTTCTTTTTTTTTTTTCCGTTTTTTTTCCCCTCCCTTCCTTTCCTCCTGCCTGCTTTGGAGGAGTTGGGAGTTGCAGTGTGCAGGAAAGAGGCGGATCTGCTCGGGAAAGCACCTGGAAATAAGGTCCAAAGATCACAGAATCACAGACTTGTTTGGGTTGGGAGGGACTTTAAAGATCATCTCATTCCATTCCCCTGCCATAGGTAAGTGACATCTTTCATTAGATGTCCCCTCTCCAGCTCCAGGGCTACACCCCAATGGTCTTGTATATTTGTCCCGATTTGCAAAATGAAACAATTTTAAGCAATTCACACAAAAACTGGGGGTGTTTTGGGGGCTCCTAAATACCCACCTTGAAGCAACATCCTTTGGAAGACTTTTTCCAAGGCAAGGTGGCCATGGAGCCAAATGGTGCTGTGTGACTCTCTGGTTACCTCATCCCTCTCTCCCTTTGGAGGACACAAAATCATCTTGGTTGGAGAAACCTAAACCAGCTTCACGCACGGCGAGACATCTGTGAGTGGGCAGAGGGCAGCCTGAGAGGACATACCAAGCTCATCACATGGGTTGTGTCCCTGTTTCCCTGCATTCCTCTCAGCCCTGTGCTGCCTGATGGAGAGACTCTTGAAGAGCAGCCACATTCTCCTCCTTTTTTTTTTTTTTTTTTTTAAGAAAATAACCACATTTCCTGTGTTTATACAGGCTGTTAGGTAAACCAGGGGAGGGGGGAAAAGGCATGAGAGGTGCTGGTGAGGTCCAGCCAGGGTGGCTGTCTCAGCATCACAGCCTGTTTCCAGAGCAGGAAGGGATGTTTGGGTTGAAAGTGTCCCACCAGGGCTGAGACCTGTGGGGTGCAGGGACAGGTGGCAGTGGGTGGACCTGCCACTCCCAGCTCTTCCCTGCATGGGCACAGGGAACTTGGGGACAGCAACAGTGGGATGTGAAGGGGTGATTCACACCCAACTCATCCTCACGAGGGATTCATGGGGAGACACACTGGGAGATGGGAAATTGAGAGATTTTAATTAAAAAAATAAAAAGGGAAGAATTAGACCTCATCAAGAATACCAAGGCATTTCTTTCAACCAAAAGATTGCACCAAATCCCTTGCAACCCTCTCTAGGGAGTGATATGGTAGCAAAGCCCAGCTCCAGAGGGAAGCAGGGGCAGTGGGATATCTGCATCCTGCCCAGCCACGGGATCTGCTCTGGGGCCAAGGGATGAGGGCTGAGCTAGTCCAGGGAGGAGGGTGGAAAGGTGCAATTCTTGAAATTGTGTGACCTGTCAGCCGGAAAGGAAAAAGGTACAGACATTTCTTTGGATTTCGATTTTAAAAAGAAAAAACCCCCTATATTTAGCTTTCACCTTCAGACACACACACGTGGATTCCCAGAGTAACATCTGCTGTCCCCCCCCAACCCTGCATTTTAATTTATGGCCGTTAACTTTAGGGCTAAGGACAGTTTATGGAAAAAAACACCTGCTTTCCCCTACTCCCAGGGCAGGGGTGGAATTTTCTCTGACTCTGCATCCTAAATAAAGCTCCGTTCCAGACCCAGATGATTCATACCAGGGCTCACACACACATGCCTTATGTTAGGAGGCCCTGTCAAGATGCTCATGCCCCGTTTGGATTCGAGGACTGGAGTACAGGCTTTGCATAGAGCTCATTTATCCACATCAACAGGGCTTTCTGCACAGCCCAGGGGAAACTTGAGCCCTGGGACCGGCTGTTCTGGTGCTGATGGCCGGAGAACATAGAACAGTTTGGGTTGGAAGGGACCTTTAGAGGTCATCTAATCCAACCCTCCTGTGGGGACATCTTCCACTAGATCAGGTTGCTCAAAGCCCCATCTGATTTGACCTTGAAATTTTTCCAGGGATGGGGCATCCACCACTTCTCTGGACAGCCTGTGCCAGTGCTTTACCACCCTAAGTGTGGGGAACTTCTTCCATGCCACATTCCAGACTCTTGCAGAAAGACATGGCTACACTGGGGCCAGTGGAACCCCAGCAAAGCCACGCAGCTCTGGCTCTCAGCCTGGTTTTGCTACATCCCAAACCCACCCCAATGGGCTCCATCCTTCCCATCTCTTCTCCAAATCCACCTTACACACACACCAAGCTCAGGCTTGCTTCCTTTCTCAGCAAGGCAATATCCAGCCCTTAGACACGGATCCCTGGCTCTGTTTCTGTTGTTATAAAAGATTGTCTTTCCATGATGGAGCTTTCACTTGTGGATGCTCACCAAGAGAAAAAAAAGGGAAAAAAGAAAGGAAAAAAAAAGGGTAAAGAAAAAGGAAAAAAGCAAAGGAAAAAAAAAACAAAATGAGAATTGTTGGCAGCAAATGGAAGATAAAACCTGGATGCTCATCCAAGCTTGTGTTTGAAAGCTGATATCCAGTGCTCAGGCAGCACGCAGAGACCCCCCACGTAGCAAAGCACCCCTTGCCCAGCACAGGGTGTCCCATGCAGGATTGGACCCCTGGGTGGCTTCACCCCTTTCCCACAGCCACTCCACACACCCCAGCCCCAGCCCCTGGGCAGATTTGCTGCCTGCACTGCGTTTTCCAAGTGGGAGCACAGCAAGGTGGTGGTGGTGGGGTCGGAGGGAGAAGCCTGTGACTAATCTTGTAACCTTTCCTTTTAGTGTTTGAGAGAAGCGAAGTCTGTTTACAATAAAACCGAGTGATATTTTTCATCCTTCCAAATGGAACAAGGATTATATAAACAAAGTAACCTCAGACACAGCAAACACCTGTTGAAGGGAACCGGCTTGAGACGACACGCAAGAACTATCTGTGCATCCATCAAGGCCTCCTGTTGACTTGTGGTCAAGTTCAAGTTGAAGTGCACAGCAGAAATCTGCTGATGGGGGAAGGTTGTGATAAGCAAAAGCATTAGCAAATGTCCGTGGTTTTTTATTTGGGAGGTTAGAGAAGGAGCAGGAAAGAGCTTTCCACCCCTTGAAATCAAGTAGTGTAGATCTGCACATTCCTAGATAATTTCTCAGCTGAATTGGAGCAGTTTTTCCTGTTCTCTGGTATCTCACTTCCAAGAAGAAAGGCCAATTTGGGAAGTTATGGAGTAACCCATTGAAAATTTCCCTGCCTTCCCTATATCCTTTGGCTCAGGTTTCAGTCCTGCAGCAGAACATGCAAGCTTTTATTTCATCCAAACTGCTGTGGTTTTGAGTTTTCCCCAAATTAATCAAATCAAACACAACCATGTTCACATAACCCTGCAGGCTGGGTTTGAAATCAGTAAGTCCTTCAGCTTCAGCAGTGCCTTGTGGTGGTGAGTTCCATGGATTAATCATGTATTTCTTCCCACAATATGAGCCTGCATCTTACCATTGGTAATTACTGACCCAAGGGAGCTAAATCAGTTATGTCATATCCTCTTATTTTGCATTTTTTCCCCCACAAATATTTGTCAAAGCCACCCAGCTCCTTGAGTAGAACCATTCCAGGGAAGTCCTACACCTGTGAGCCAGCCATGGGTTTGGAATCCTGGAATATCCTGAGCTGGAAGGAACCCACAAGGATCACCAAGGTGAAACTCTAAAGCAATGCAAAGATGAAATGCAGGTAAATCTTGGTTGAGTCTTGCTGGAAGTGCCTTTAAACATCTCTGCGTCTTGGGATCCATGGGATGATGCCACAGGAGATGCCCCAGGTTTCAAGCACTTCAGTCCTGCTTCCAGGCTTGGTAACGGAATCACAGACTCACAGAATATGCCGAGTTGGACCCCCAGGGATCATTGAGTCCAACTCCTGGTCCAGCACAGGCCCATCCCCAAAAGACACACCCTGTGCCCCAGAGCATCATCCAAATGCTCCTGGAGCTCTGGCAGCCTTGGGGCTGTGCCCACTGCCCTGGGGAGCCTGGTCAGTGCCCAATCACCCCCCGGGGAAGAACCTTTTTCTAATATTCCACCTAAACTTCCTCTGACACAACTTCAGGCCGTTCCCTGGGTCCTGTCCCTGGTTCCTGGTCCCCACAGAGCAGAAATCAGTGTCTACCCCTCCTCTTTCCATCATGAGGAAGTTGTAACTGCAATGAGATCTCCCCTCAGTCTCCTCTCCAAGCTGAACACACCAAGTGCCCTCAGCCGCCCCTCACACGCTTCCCCTCAAGGCCCTTCACCATCCTCATGTCCCTCCTTTGGACACTGTCTAACAGCTCAGCACTAGACGTGCTCAATGATCCATTTTACTGTGTCATTTGGTTGGAATCAAAGCAACAAGCACAGACTTTTCCAGAGCGGAACCGGCGGAAGGCGTGTCATCCTCCAGAAGCCATTCCCCCTCCCCTGAGGAGTGATATTCCCCATGAGCCACGAGAATAGGAATTTCCAAGGCCATTGTTCAAAACCAGGACAATTTCATCCTCATTATGACTTTTTTCCTTTTCCCACCCCTCCAAGAGCAAGGCAAAGGAATATTATCTATTCCAGCAGAGATTTCTCAGCTCGCATAAATCAGCTCCACTGACGCCATGGACACACTCCAGCTTACACCTATCCAGGAACCTGCTCTCCTGTATTTTATATCTTGGATTTCCCTGGCTGAGGGTGAGGAAGGCTCCAGCAAAGTACAAACTACCTGTTTATCTGACATCCCATCCCAGTGGACAAGCCAACCCTGCAGGACTCTGCTCGTCGGAAACAGAGCTGATAAAGTGCAAAGAAAAATGTCGTCTTCCGTCGTGCACGGGGTTGTAATTCTTCTGAAAGCTCTGCTTAACAAATATTTGTCCACCTGTTATGAGAGAGGCTGTCTTGCTTTGCCTGGGCTCTGGAAGTGTGTGCTGACAGGCTGTGTGTAATGTCATCTGCCTGCTTTAAATCCCATTCCAAGCTTGGAAATCCAGCAGGCTGGACTGAGGGCTGTTTGGTTGGAAAGGGAAAGAGGGTTATTTTATTTTTAAGGATTTTTTTAGCAGGGCTGGGTTTGGTCCTAACCCAATGGACAGTTTGACACAGATGATTAATAGTCAACAACATTTAAAGTCAACTTGTCCTTCAGATCAGCAAATATGCGTGGTCACTTTGTGCCCAGTTCACCCACAGCTGCATCTGCACTCATTTCATATGAAAAGTGCCCAAGCTTTTGCTTCATGTGTATTTTCTGTATACTGTGAAATTAATTGATACTTGCAACATATATGAGTTCAAATTAAAGGCTAGAATGTATATCATAGAGCCAAAAAATGGTTTGGATTGGAAGGGACCTGAAAGATCATTTTGTTCCACCCCCTGCCATGGGCAGGGACACCTTCCACTATCCCAGCTTGCTCCAAGCCCTGTCCAACCTGGCCTTGGACACTTGCAGGGATGGGGCAGCCACAGCTTCTCTGGGCAACTTGTGCCAGGGCCTGCCCACCCTCCCAGGGAAGAACTTCTCATTAATATTCAATCTAAACCTACTCTCTGTCAGTTGGAAGCCACATCCCCTTGTCCTGTCACTCCAGACTCTTGTAAATAGTCTTTCCATCTTTCCAGTGGCCCCTTCAGGTACTGGAAGGCCACAATTAAGTCACTTCAAAGCCTTCTCTTCTCCAGGCTGACCAATCCATACTTAAGCCACTCATTGTCCTGCATTACTAAGCCCTGGCTACAGAAGTCTTTTCTCAATTCACACCGTTATCTCCTCTCTGCCAAAACAGCACTATCTAATAAGCAAATAATAGTTTGGGGGTTTTTCTGGCTCTGCATGTGGGACACACTTTCTGCCCTGTTTCTTGGGGGGGTTTTTTCTGTTTTTCACATTTTTATCAGTCCTTTCCTGTGAAATTCTTTATGTTGGAAAAAAGACAGTAAGTCACAGAGTTCCTAACATAGAAATGTGGCTTTTCGTCTTTAAATAATTATTCAACTTGTTCATTAATATAGGCTTAATAGAGCTGCTTTACAGTGTTCCAGTAACAGCCAGGCACTATCTCATAATCGTGACTCATCTTCTTATCCAAAACTACACATATTCCTTACAAAAACACACAGCTGAGCACGCTTAAATATTTATGTCATTGCCAAAAGAGAGATAGGACTGGTACCAGTAAACCTGAGCCAAGGCTCACATCCAGGTTTAGAGCCCAAGTTCTGACCTCACCTTGCATTTTCTAGAAGGGTCAAATCAGAGCCCCTCCAAACTTTTCTCTTGGCTTGGCTCAGGGGTCTTTGTGCTGTTTCCTGGACAGGAGTGGAAATGCAATTCCATCCTGTCTTGGGGATTTCACTTGAATGAACTGGATGTGTGGGGAGTCCAGCACAACATTTGTAGGTCCAGTGCTGTGGGAGTTTCTCAAGAGACAACAGGAATGCACTGGGTGTCCTGTAGTCCAGCACCTCAGAACCAGCAGGAGGGATCCTGACTGTGAATTCACCTCTGGGTTTCTATCCCAATGTAGGATTGTCTCTCTATAGATCAGGTTGGACCAAATCCTGATCCCACTTCCACTGATTTTGTAACATTTCTAGAAGTGCTGACACTCGCCAAGACATTCCCATATAAACAAGGAGAAAATCAAGCAGATGAAACTTGGATCTGTTCAAGGGTGCTCAGATCCAGCTTGTTGGCTTGAGCTTTCCTGTAAGTAACGTCCAACTTGGGCAGCGAGAGCAGCAGAGCAGAACGTGCATGACTTTCTCTCCTTTCCCAGCCTGTCCATGCATTCATTGCTGACCCAGGCCATGACCATGGTTTCTAACACCGAGTGTTCTCTGTATTTACACAAAAACTCCCTCCAGGTCACCTTTTGGCTGCTTCTTTTCCACCTCCTGGAGTCCAGCAGTATCTCTGCTGATTGTTTCCAACTATAACATATTCTTGATTTTTTTCTTTTTTTTTACTTTTCAGATAATATCAAAACTTCTTCCAAGCTACTTTGTCTTCCAGCCAGCACCTTTTAAAGCTGAAGGGAGATGTGTGTATGTTGTATCTCACAAGACTGGCTTCTCACTCGAGGCATGTGGGCACAACACGATGGGGCCAAAGTGTTGTATATATCACAAAATTGGACAAATACAAAGGCAGATTTAAATGAACTGCAGTTCAAAATGTGTCAATACATTCAGTTTGATTACTAGGCTGTTAGAAATCCAAGCTGAAGGTGCAGACTAAGAAAACAAGAGCAGGCAGAGTCTGGGGATAAGATAACATCTCCCCAAACTGCTCCTTACATATTCCTGCTGGGTGGGTTGGCTGCCTTTGGATGGAGTTCCTTGTCTTTCACTGGTTTCCATGAACTAAACAAGGAACCAGGCACTGTAAGCTAAATTCAAGCACTAATAGCAGGTCAGAGAATCACAGAGTCATGGAATATCCTGAGTTGGAATGGACCCACTGGGATCATCAAAATCCAACTCCTGGCCCCCCCACCCCATGATCTGTCCTTACCCAGATGGTCCCACCAGACGTTTTGCAGAATCACAAGTCTGGGTCAGCTCCAGTTGAGCAGTGACAGCTGTTCCATTCATGCCAACCCAACCCTAACCCTGGCCATTACCTCATGGCTCTGTCTCTCTGCCTTCACCTTCCTCCTCCAAATCCTCCTCCCAGCACAACAGCAGCAAGAGCCCAGCTTGGCTCTGGTTCCTGAGCCTTTGGACCACAAAACACAGCTTTGCTTAAGCTGATGTGAAATCTTGAACCACTTTTCCATAATCCCACTCCCACCAAGGCCAGTGTGTCAGGTCCTTGGTGGCTGCACTTCCCACTGAAGCCACCGAAGCCAACGGAGCTGGGCTGGAACACACCACCTGACTGACTTGGCTCTAAACCTTTGATTATTGACTTCAAGGAGAAGAAACTCCAGGCCTCCATGACTTTTTCCTGACCTCAGAAGAGTTGAAGTAATAAACTGTTCTCTTGTCATGTACAAGTCCCCCAGGACCCCTCAGTGGAACAGCCCATGAGTGTGTGCAAGGTACACAGCCCAGAATTTGGAGACCACAACAACGGCGCTAGGGCTGAGAATGTTAATTGTTCTCCATCGCCCCCAGTGATTTTAGCATTTCATAATTCCTCTGCTGGCTGACAGCTGGATTCTTCCTTAATTAGAAACCAGTTGTAGTTGAAAAATCAGACATTTCCTGGAATTTAAACAACCGATTTTCCACCAGTCAGCATCCAACAACACAATCCTACAGTTTCATTTGAAGTACATTGGAAAAAACCCATCAGAGCATGCTGGATGAGTGGGGGGAAAAGGGATTTTGATGACTTCATATCTTCAAATACACCATTCCTGGATCTTTGCGTTCCAGCTTATTTTGTGTTTTTTAAGGAGGAAATAATACCATTCGTTGACGAAATTCAATGTTTTTAAAAGGCAGCATGTTGTTAAATACTGTGGATGCATCTTTTAAACACAGAGTTGGCATCTGACTACACAATTACTCATCTCTGCCTTAGGAAACACGTCTTTATTCACAATCAATGCCGAAAAATATATTGATTTTTTTTTCTTTTTCATCAGTTTCCACCGAATTTGTTCGTTTTCTTTCTGCAGGAAATTGATGTGACAGGAAAAAAAAGCTCTAAACTCCCAAGTCTTAATCTATTGGAAAGACAAAAGGAGAAGCCCTTGGACAGCTGTTGGCCTCCAGGAAACTCCATCAATCGAGACCTGCATCCTAATTGCATCCTTGGGGAGCAGCAGAGCTGGGGGAGCCCCAAACACTCATTCTGGTGGAGGCAGCAACAGCAACACCATTTGACAGGACATCTCAGCTGCTCCTTTCTGTTCCAGAACCCACAGTTTCAGGCATAAGTGCTTTTTTTTTTCAATCAGTCTCTATCTTTCGTGGTCATGGGAAAGAAATAACCCTTCAGCTGTAACTGATTAAAGAGGTTGGTGCTTGAGTTTGGAAGTAGCCTGGAATGGGAGCTGGTGGAAATTTGAAGATCCTGCTTGTGCCTGAGAACTGTGTGCTGTGACCTTCTGAACGATATCTCCTGATGGAGCCTTTGCCTAAACTAGGAGAGGACAACTGTGAATGGAAAAAAAAAAAGGCATCACATGCTTAAAATGACCTTTGAAGCTGTGACTGCCCAAAAAATCTGCCCCAGATTGGAAAGCTTGAGGCAAGAGCTTGGAAGTCATTGAGTCTGGGGCAGCTGTAAACCAAGTACTTTCCAGAGAAAGTTATTTCATTTGGGAAAACAATCATGGAACTTGGAGTCTTCTTTGAGTAAGGGAACTCAAAGAACATTTATGTTTTACTTTGCTTTTTAATTTTTCCTTCCCTTGGGAGCAGCTGGGGTTTCCCCACATTATCCCATTCTCATGGTCTCATCTTTCTTTGGCCTCACCTCTGTTTTCCTTGCTTTACCTAAAGGAGGAGGGCTCCATAGGCAGACAACCCCCTTCCATCCTAAGCCTGTGAGATGGAAACGGCCTCCATTTGTGAGGATGGTGTTGTGCATCAGGGAAAGGAATCCAGCAGCCAGCAGGGATTTGCACTTGTGGGCACATTGAGTTGAAGCAGAGGCAGTTTAGGACCTCTGCTCAGAGCACCTGCACAGCTGAGCCTGTGAGGGGATGATGCAATTGGGACCACAGAGCACTTCCCCATCCTCGGCTCATTTAAAGCACAGGTGAGAAGCTGTGGCAAATGCTCTGGAAAGGACCCAACTCATCATGAGATCTAATTTGTCCCTAGATAGCGTGTTAGCCAACAGAGGGTTTGCCAAAGGCATTTAAAAAGCTTCTTTGGCCTTCAGCAGGGAAAAGGGAAACCAAGGAAGAACACCTGTTTTAAGGAATAGGAGCAATTCTGGAGAGCAAATGCAGAGGCTTCCAGAGGGTTTTTAAAATGGGCTTGTCAAGCAACTGAAATGGAAATGTTATTCCTAAAGTTTATTCGAAGATTTGTACATGCTTAACCCATAAACCCACAGCAAACAAACACAGGATAAAAGCCCCAAGGATAAATAGAGAGAACAAATCCCACGTAGATCACTAGAATTGTGGTGGGGGAAAATCTTCTTGCAAGAGGCTGCTTGACCCATTTCCACTCTTTCTGCCAGCACTCTGTTGGATATAACATATTTCATCCCATTAAATCCTGGTTCAGTGGGAGCACTGCAGCCCACGGAGGAAAATCAGCGATGCCAAGGAAGTGTTCCCCCAGTTATTAGTGCTGGGAAGGTACAGGAAGATTTTTAATAATAAGGAAGGCAGAGCAGAAATGTCTGTTTTTCATAATTGCACAGGGCTCCCAAGACAGCTGTTCAGCCATCTTGAAAATCAATGTTTTGATGCCCTTTGAACCTTCTTTTCCTGTTGAGTGTCTCTCCTACAGGTTGCTCCCCAGGATGAAAACAATAAAAGCAAATATATAACAGTAAAGGCCTGAGGTTAATGTCTTTAACAAGATAATGTTACTTAAGGGAACTGTAAACCAAATCATTCCTAAATTCCATTTGTCCTTTGCAATCTAGGCTATATTATGAAACCATATGTGAGCGTATGGATGCACACATAGTGTGCAAGGTTTTTTACAGTAACACCACTGCATTTTCATATTGCATGTTCCAGTATTCCCATATCACATGGGTTGCTGAGCATTGCTATTATTCCAACCATTAATCTTTGTATTAATAGCTTGTTATTGCAGCTGTGTCATAAAGAATCACATGGCAATGTAACTGGCTAATGTGCAAGATCTAAAATAATTTGCACCTGGTCATTTTACCAAGCGGGATTCCTTTCTTTGGGTTTAGTAGCACAAGGTAATCCATTCCAGCAAACTGGCACATGCCCTTAATATTTTTTAATTTTCACCAGAGAACTTGATAAAATTTCTTCAAGCTGCCTTCCATCATATAGACATGAACTTAAAGAAGAAAACATGAAAAGGTAAATAATCTCCTGATGTGCATGGACTGTTTCTCATACCCACTGAAAATTTATCTCAAGACATTTTCAGGTTACTCTCCCCAGAAGTTCCCTTTACAGAATTCTGCATTCCCTGCAATTCAATTAACTTTGGGCAAATTTGATATGAAATGAGACCCTGGCCCTACGTGTGTGTTTTTTCCTTGATTTTCATGGAAATTGTAGATATAAATAAGTGCAGCCCAAAGCAGCAAGAGTAGTTTATTTAACTTTATATTTTCTGCAATACTATAAAATCTGGAAATAAAACAGAAACATAATCCTACCAAAACATTTTGGAGATTGTCCAGAAAAAAAAAAAAATCTAAGGGCACTTGTTTCTACTGCTATCTCCATCACTGGATTAATTTCCATTAAGTCAAGTGAAGGAAAACCCCTGCCAGTCACAGTGTCCTTATGAAGACCAAAGTCTCAGCAACTTGTGCCTTCAAATTGCAAAACTTTGTATAGAATCATAGAATCAGTTTTAGAACAGATTAGCAAGGTGATGGCTTTCCTGATAAAAAATATATTCCCAGTAGAAGTGTCTTCTGTGGTGGATTAAAGGAAGATCTTACTGTATGAATAAATGAAAAAACAAACAAACAAACAAAAAAACAAATGAAAAAAACCCAAAAAACCAAACAAAAACCAGCTGACAACATTCAGGGTTACTCAGCTTAATTTTTTACACTTGGAGTAAATCCTGAATTATAACTCGGAAAAGAGAAAGAAAAAAAGAGATAATGATTTTATAAACATTAATTATGAGTGGCAGGTGAAGGTTGTAAGGAGCAACTGCTCATTATTTCTCAGGAGTTGGAAATTTCTTATTAAATGATCAGGCAGTGCTTCTGAAACAAATGGAGGATTTTTTTTTTTTTTACACTTCATCATTGTATGCAGTAAGAAAACATTGCCCTAAGGATGTTTTGGGTACCAAGAGTACAAATGCATCCAAAAATCACTGTTCTCTCAGCTGAACTGTGAAAAGAGTTACAAATCTGAGTACAGACACACAGCATTGAATAAACCCAGTGTATTTATATCTAAAAGCCCTTGAGCACTTTTGGCTCTTCGCTCTCTTTCCACTGATTTAAAGTTCCTCATGGTTTGCAACTAATTTTTCAAGAAATCAAATACTTCAGCTTTTTACTGCGTGTCTCCAAGTGTGAAATTTTCATTCTGGAGAAAGAAACCCTTTAGCCTGAGATTTGGGATCCCTGGAGGTGGGAACACATGGATATGTGTTCAGGTGTCTATGGCAGAAAGACAAACTGCCACTCCATCCTAACAAACATCTTCTGAATCAACTGCAAAGAAACCTTTACCTCGACCTCCCACCAACCAAAGATATTTTTGGTTTTGTTTGTTGTTTTTTTTTTTAACTTAAAAAATAACCACAAAAAGCCCCCCAAATCTTTTAATCTAATCTTGGCTATATTTTCCCCTCTAATGCCTGAGGGATACAGGATTATTTATAACAGGAAACCTTTGATTTCTGAGCTTTTATGGTGTTTTTTTTTGTTTTTTGTTTTTTTGGTTTTTTTTTTTTTGCAATGTTCCAACTCACAAAACACAGAATGTTGTTTCTTTTTAAGCAGAAAGCAAATTGCAATAAGCACCCAGAGGTGCCTGGAGGCACCTCCCTGGAGGAGGGAACTCCTGTTGGCACAATCTGGAGCAGATCCATGGAAAAGGTTTGGATAATCCCAGCCTTCAGCAGTGCAGCCTCAGGGGCACAGCAACCCATGGGAGAGCACCTTCCCTGTCCTGGAGAGCACCATCTCTGTCCTGGAGAGCACCTTCCCTGTCCTGGAGAGCACCATCCCTGTCCTGGAGAGCACCATCCCTGTCCTGCAGAGCACCTTCCCTGTCCTGGAGAGCACCATCCCTGTCCTGGAGAGCACCATCTCTGTCCTGGAGAGCACCTTCCCCATCCTGGAGAGCACCACCCCAGTCCTGGAGAGCACCTTCCCTGTCCTGCAGAGCACCTTCCCCATTCTGGAGAGCACCACCCCAGTCCTGGAGAGCACCTTCCCTGTCCTGCAGAGCACCATCTCTGTCCTGGAGAGCACCTTCGCCATCCTGGAGAGCACCATCCCTGTCCTTGAAAGCACCATCCTTGTCCTGGAGAGCACCATCCCTGTCCTGCAGAGCACCTTCCCTGCCCTTTAAAGCACCATCCCTGTCCCGGAGAGCACCATCCCATCCCTGTCCTGCAGAGCACCTTCCCTGTCCTGGAGAGCACCATGCCTGTTCTGCAGAGCACCATCCCTGTCCTGGAGAGCACCATCCCTGTCCTGGAGAGCACCTTCCCTGTCCTGGAGAGCACCTTCCCTGACCTGGAGAGCACCATCCCTGTATGTGCTGTGCAGGAACAGCCTGGAGAAGGCAGTGACAGGCACATTAAGGACCCCCTCGGGAATTCCTCTTCCCATTAGCACATCCAGTGAGAAGTTTGCACCGCGGGGTCAAGGCAGGGCTTGCCCATCTCCCTGACAACAGCACGGCCAGAGGGACCTCCCCCAGCCTTCCCAAGGCCGGTGGAAAGTTTCTCACCGACTTCCTGGGTTGGAGTGAGGGCCATGAGAAGCACTATCCCATTTTTCCCACGTTGCACAACGTGCACGGATGTAATAGGGAGTGTAAAATCTACCCCTTGGAGAGGAGCCTCATCCCCTTGGCATTGTCCTCTCCAGGTCCATCCAGTGTGGCACTGCACTCAAATAAACCTGTTTTAGCTCTGCCAGACTGATTTTAAAGAGGACTTTACTCCATTCCTCTTCCCTCCCAGCTGTCCTAAATTCTTACATCTGTAGCAAGACCCCTCCAGTCTCAAAGTGACTAAAAAGGCTGCACTGAGCTCTGGTGAACCCATTTCTTTCCAAGTTTAGTTCTTTTCTTTCCCCATGAAAAATGATGGTTTCCCCTGCCTTTGCTCTAATCCCAGCAAGGCTGCATTTATTCTATTTGATCATGGATTTTCTTCCTCCTCTCTCTCCCTCTTGCACCAGAGCATTAATGAATGGGAACATTTTTCTTACTTTCAGAGACATTGCAAAAGGTTTCAAAGTAAATTCTTTGGAAGCCCAACAAGAGCCCACACTTCCCCCTGTAGTGTGTTCATGGCAAGGAACCCAGCGAGGAGAAATCACCGTGACCCATCCTCATCAGAAAAAATAAATACATTTCCTTCCCTCTGAGCTGTGTGGAACAATTTGAGCCTTTCCTGCCACCTCCAGGCATTGAGGTTTGTAATTGAAATCCTTAGGATCAGGGCTGGCCAGGAGACAAGCAGGGAACTGTCATCCTTTAGCATCTGCTTTGCTTTTGGATGATTTAACTGGCCAGTGGATCTTTGATTTTCATTAATATTTGATTTTTTTTTCTCCTTTCCTCTTGAGCAGGGCAAGGTGTTACGAGTGTTACTCTTTGGAACCAGGAATGGAAGTTTCATTCCACCGTGTCCCTGTGCTGAGCTACCTCCAAGCCAGCCAGAAGGGATTGCTCCAGGGATGGCTGAGGAAGCCATCTGGCTTTCTGGGATGCTTTAAGTGCTCAGCCTTTCTGCCAGGAGGAAGCTGATCACTGCCAGCTCTGGCAGAAAGCTTTCCAGAATGGTGCCTGACTATAAGAAATTAGATGGACCTGAGAAACCTTGTGGAACTTTAAAGCTGGTCTTGCTTTGAAAGCCCAGGAGTTCTTCAGAAGTCCCTTCCAATCTAAATTATTCTGTGTCTATTGTGGCTGCTTTAACATAGAAGTCTCAATCTTTATGAGATGATAAAGCCCAAAGCTCTGATTTGAGAGAATGGAATCACAGAATCCCCAAATGGTTTGGGTTGGAAGGAGCCTTAAAGCTCATCTCGTTCCACTTCTACCATGGGCAGGGTCACCTTCCACCAGCCCAGGTTGCTCCAAGCACTGTCCAACCTGGCCTTGGACACTTCCAGGGCTGGGGCAGCCACAGCTTCTCTGGCCAAATTGTGCCAGGGCCTCAACACCCTCCCAGGGAAGAATTTCTTCCTAATATCTCACTAATCATTCTCTCTGTCAGTTTGAAGCCATTCCCCCTTGTCCTGTCTCTCCAGGTCCTTGTAAATAGTCTCTCTCCATCTTTCTTGTAGGTCTTCAAGCACTGAAAAGCCACACTTAGCTCACCTTGAATCTTCTCTTCTCCAGGCTGAACAATCCCAGTTTACAATGCTCCGGCCCCAAAGGGAGCCAAAATGATGGGGGAAAAAAAACATTTTACAAGCGAATTTTCAATCAGAAAACTGAGCTTATGGAGGCAGGAGGGGAACCACCTGTTTAGACTTCAGAAGCCTGGAGATACCAAGCTCCAAACCTCCACCACCCAAATTTTTCTAGGTTCCTTCAACATGCTCTCTGTGCCTGAAAGGAACCAAAATCCCTTCTAAAGGCACCCACGTGTAAACACCAGAGGTTGGCAGGTACCAGCAGGGCTCTAGTGAGTTCTTACAGCCCTTCTGGTTTATTTACAAGGCATCTTAGGCACTATAAACAGCTTTTTTTCCCTCTCTCTCTGTGTGAATTGTGTCAGGAAAGGAGCAGGGGAGCAGGACAAAAGCAAGGGAACCTGGCTTGAGAAAACACCCAAACAAGCCAAGAGGCTGTGCCATGCCTGGAGTGGGTGCCTGTGCCCTGCTGCCTCATCCCTCCCTGGAGAGCTCTGGGCTCCCTCCCTCACCAGGGATGGAAACAAAAGGGTTGTTAACATCAGTTATTTAAAGGCTACTCCTCCACCCCCTCCAGGTGACCCTGACACAAACCTCGAAGGAACGTGAGTGAGTGAGATCCCAATTAAAACGAGCTGGAAACTACTTAACACACATTTTCCCCTTTCCAAGGCAACAAGGCTTTGACTAAGCAAAGGCAGTTGGGAGAAGTCACTTGGTTCCCCTGGGCATGGGTTTTTATTGAGCCTTTTTTCCTCCTTTTAATTGGTGGAGAAAAATGGGATGCCCAGATAATTCCTAAAGCACAATTTGTCTTTCTTTTGGCAGTCTCTGGCCTTTATTTTAATTTTCAACCAGGCTGGGGCTGATTTTTTTGAAAGAGTGAAAGGATCCCCCAAAATATGTGCATGAAAGATGGAATAAAAGGAAAAGCTCGTGGTAGTGAGGAAACCCAGAGAGCTCAGCTGACACCAGAGATGGTTTGAGGTCCATCCTATGGGCACATCTGCTCAAAAAAGATGCCCTAACCCATGATTTGATTGTCCTCCAACCTGTATGCCCTGTTCTACCTTTGGGGGTAGAAACAACCCTTGTAGACAGCTATGAAAATCCTGCATAACTGCAGACAGCCCAGTCCTTCAATTAATTGTCTCTTAATTAAGGTGCAGGCAATCTTAATGTCAGGGAAGATCTCCAATCTGCCACAACATCGCAGGGAAAAACAATCAAGAGGTACTGGAGAGCTCATTTCAGTCCTCCCAACTTTCTTTTCTAGGTCTGAGTTTCTCTGTCTTGGACTGAGAGTTTTGATGCCATCTTAATGAAAAAAAAAATCTATATATACATAATTAAAAAAATTATGAAAAGACTATAATCTTGCTGCTCTGTATATTCTACCCCCATGAGCACTTTAACAAATGTAAATAAAAACAGCTTTTCCTCTTCTGACTTGTCCCATGAAGCTTTACTTGGGCCTCCATGTAATCCACGGGATTTCTGCAGCTTTTAGTTCTAACCAAGTAATTTGTGTGGCTGCTTGAGATGCTTCCAAATGTGCAGTAACTCGATTTTGGTGTGTTCCCAGCTGCCTAATTAAAACCATGGAATAAAATCATTTGGCTTAGGTGATTTTTAATTCTCCTTTCCTCCTCCTTTTATTTTTCAATCAAAAGAAATCTTTGGAGTCACATATCTAAGGGATTATTCCAAACAGCATTTTGGAAAGGGCACAGGCTGGAAATCCTATGGAGCAGAGGAGGAGGGTTGTCCCACATGTGTGTGGAGTTCCTTTGGACTCAGTGCCAAAGGTTATGGTACACACAGGAAAAATCAAATTGCTTGTGATCCTCCTCTTATTGCAGCATCCTTTTTGGAATGATGTCATGAGGAAAAGAAGATTTCCCCTTCCAAAAAAAAAGCCCTAACGAGGATTTTGGAACAACTGCTGGAGACACAGCCCTGGGGGAGCCCAGTGAGGATGTGAAATGTGCTCCAGAAACATCAGGGAAATGGTGTCCTTTGGGGCATCAGCAAAACCTCGTGTAGCATGAGCAGGGAACACCTTTCCTCATCCAGAGGAAATCCACAGACTGCTCCAGACTATCCTTCACGGGGAGAGCCTTGAGGGACAAGATGTAAAACCTTTTCCCTCAATACACAGAGGGAATTTGGAAGCAACAGCCTGTGAACAAGAAATGGCTTTTCTCCTCTCTGCATCCACAGCCAACAATCACGATCTGGGCCTGTTGTTGTAATTGTTTGGTGCAATAACACACAGATTGGAGTTTGGGTTTTGTGGTATCTGGCTAGGCATGTCGACCTGATGTGGATCAAAGACTACATGGTAGAATTAAGCAAATATAATCAGTGTAATATGATTCATTCTTGTCCTGCTGAGCAGATGTTTGAACAGATGTCAGGTAAAAAAAAAAAGTGCTGGGGAGTTAGTACATTATTTTAAATTAGTGCATTTAAGAGAAGGGAGTATCTTTATTAATCCCATTTAAGGTGAAAGAGAGTATTTATGACTGGGAAATTATCCTCCTTTCCCTTTGGAGTGGGCAGCAATCCCTGGTTCCCCATCAGAATCAGGACAGTGCTGGTGGGCTGGGATTCTTACCTATCATCCTGCTCAGCTTAAATCTCCATCACCTTGGGAAACAAGATTTAACACACTAAATAAAAAGAGGGTTGAGCATTTTGAGTCATTACTAAGCTGCTCTCTGGGGAAAACCTTGGATTTGCCTGGTGTTGTACAGTCACTATTATTATATCCCTGGGAGCTTCCTAAGTCCCTTGTTTGTAAAAATCAGCCTTTTTCTGGGATTTCTACATCAGCACCAAAACCAAGGGAGTCCTGTTACACACCTGATTAGTCACAGAATTATAGTAACTGGATGCAAATCTGGTAATTATTGAGGCAACACGATGTTAAACACTCATTTGGAGATGGATCTGCAGGTTTAGTGACCACCCAGAGATCCCATCACCCCATTTCAACTCCAAAGGCATGACTGGAGCAGACCTGGAGCATCCACACTTTGCTCAGCCAAGAATGTTTCTGCAGCATTTCAAAGCTGTGCCTTCTTTCTTAGTCAGAACTCCACAACCCCTAAAAAAGAACTTGTGGCTGATAAAGAGCTGCTTGGAAGGGTGCCTGGAGATGACTAACCCATCTCAAATTCCAGATATTTCAAGGAAAATTGCCTGGTCTGCCAGAGCAGTAGTGCAGGACAGGTTGGTGGGATGGGAAGGGAATTACTTACATAGTCAGTGAGATTCCTGTTTGATTATATTCTAGATTTTAATCAGCTGATGGGAAAAACTCAGGGTACAGGTGGCTTTTCCTTACCAGTTCCATTGGCTGGAGAGCTGATGTGCTCCAGCAACCACTCTTGGAGAGGAGAATAAATCAAAACAAATAAATAGGAATGTGTGAGTTGACTCTGCTCCTCCACTCAGCAGTTTTGTGTCAGAAAGGAACATCAAGCCCTTCATCTTTGAGAGTCATTAATTTCTTGAGGCATCCTGGATGGTTTCCCTGTGAATCTCTGTGGAGATGATGCTTTTTATAACTATCTCATGTCACTGGGGAAAGTTTCTGCAGCCAGCACATTCACTCAGCCACCAGTGCTGCCTGACATTCACCCTGTGATGTGGCTTTGTTAACTTTGTCTGGCTATGCAGAGCCATCCACATAAGGTCATTCTTTGCAAGAACAAGCAATTCCACAGACATATTGTATGAAAAACCAGGCTTCAATCAAGTTGTTTTATTTACTACTCATTACCCTTAGCAATAATTTGAATATTTTTTCCTATTTTTTTCCCCTCTTCTAATTTTCTTTGCCATCAGAACATGTTCCAGCTCTGTCCACTGCACACAGAGAACTTCACATGTTTTGGAAACCTTTCAAGTGAGGAACATATTTAGATGTTTGCCTGAAACACAAGCCTGTGTTGCTGTTCTGAGGGTATGGATCTTGCTTTAGCTACAATTAGGAATTCAATTAGGAGAAGAGTCTGTAGCAGGAGGCAGCAGCTAAAACTCTTCCTAATTCAGATTTTCTATGATTTTTTTCTTGGACTTTCATCCTATCACTTCACTTCCACATGTGCTCCATCCCTTCCCATTCATTATTTCACCTATTTCAAAGTATGGTCCTAAATTCAGCAAACAAGCTGGGTATTGGATCCAGACAAAGCTCCTACCTGGGCTCATTTCCAGCAGTGCATTTGTGCAAAGGCTTTGCTGTAGAAGCCTTTCAAAGAGCACCTTGGGGAAAAAATGTCCCCACATTTATATTTCAAAGCAAGTTGAAGGAGAGCAGCGTCCCTTCTGGGATCCCTTCCGTGATCCTTTCTGTGATCCCCTTTGTGATCCCTTCTGTGATCCCTTCTGTGATCTCTTCTGTGATCCCCTTTGTGGTCCATTCTGTGATCCCTTTTGGGATCCCTCCTGTGATCCCCTTTGTGATCCCCTTCTGTGTTCCATTCTGTGATCCCTTTAGGGATCCCTTCTGTGACCCATTCTGTGATCCCTTTAGGGATCCCTTCTGTGACCCATTCTGTGATCCATTCTGTGAGCCCTTTTGTGATCCCTTGTGCGATCCGTTCTGTGATCCCTTCTGTGACCCATTCTGTGATCCATTCTCTGGCCCCTTTTGGGATCCCTTCTGTGATCCCTTCTGTGATGCCTTCTGTGATCCCCTTTGTGATCCCTTCTGTGATCCCTCCTGTGAGCTCTTCTGTGATCCTTTTTTTTGGTCCATTCCATGATCCCTTCTGTGATCCCTTTTGTGACCCATTCTGTGACCCCCTTTGTGATCCCTCCTGTGATCCCTTCTGTGATCCCTTTTTTTGGTCCCTTCTGTGATCCCTTCTGTGACCATTCTGTGACCCATTCTGTGACCCCTTCTGTGATCCCTTCTGTGATCCATTCTGTGACCCATTCTGTGATCCCTTTGGGGATCCATTCTGTGATCCCTTCTCTAATTTGGTGACCAACTTCTGTCCTGCCTCCACCCAGGAATTGCACCATAAACTGCTGCTTGACCACAGTGATTATTTGAATTTCCCAAAACAGAAGAGACAGAGAATAGAAATGCTCCAGGCAAAATTCTTGCACATGAAGTGCTCTAGCCCTAAAGGTGTGATGAAAGCATAATCCTGCACATAACCCTCAGTTGTGCTGCCTAAAATAATACTCCAGGATGCTGGCAGGGGAATACCACGCTTCCTGTGAGTGTTTCAGTTCACATTCTCCCAAAAATAACACAGCGACTGTTAACACCTGCACTTTTCAACATTTCCTTGCTAACAACAAGGAGATTAATGGGTTCCATTCAAAAAGACCTTTTTGACCTCATTTATGATGTTGAGAAACTCAGGAAATTGCCTGCTAATCCAAACCTTGATAATCTCAGTATTCTTCAAAAAAAAAAAAAATCTCAGCTCCAAGCACACGGCAGGAGTGTTTTATCAAGGTGGGACAGGATCCACAGGTTGTCACAGCTGGTGGATCCCTGCATTAAACAGGGGGTTAAGAGGCCCAGGGAATGCAGGGATAGAGGTTCCCAACCTGCCCAGCACTGCAGAGCACATTCACAATTTCTTCTAGCCAAGATTTAGCTCCCATTTTGGAAGGTCTGGGAAGATGGGAGGCTGGGGGGGATTCCAGCAGCTCCCCAGGGGCTCCAGTGCTCTCTGGCAGGATTAGGCCAGGCTGACCATGCAGAGAGATCCTGGAGTGCCCCAGAGATGCCTGATCCAGCAGCTCCTGATGGCTCCCTGCCACAGCAGCTGGAGAGCTGGCATGGGAACCAGGAGCTGCAGGTTGCCTTCTTCTGGACTAGTTCACTCTGGCATCACTTTGCCTGTGATTTCCCAAGGAAGTTTTCTTCCAGTTTTTCATACACAGTTCCAGCCTTCTGCTTTCAATTTTGCAGAGGACTGGAGGGTATTTTTTTTATCTTTATTTTTTTTCCCCTTTTTAAATTTAGTTATTATAAACTGAAAATAGACCGAACCACAACAGGCTGCCAAAGAGGTCCAGCCTTGAGCAAACAGCTTTTTCCAGACTATGCAAAGTGCAAATACACCAGCACCTCTACCTGTCTCTCCTTAAGGAAACATTCAGCCCAATGCTCAAAGGACATCTTAATTACAAGCTATGCAAAATGCACAACCAAGCCAGGAGAAATGCAGAAAGAAGGACCTGTGCACCTCCTCCACAACAGGGGGGAAAACAAAAATGAAAAACCACTGCTTGAGTTCAGCACAGGATAGTCAGAAACATGAGGGTGGCAGCTGCTCCTTGCCACCTTCCAGAGGACATGCTGAGGATGCTCTTGGAAAAGGACCAGCCTCAAAGCAGGAAGGTTTGTGCCCAACAGAGCCACTTCCATCCTCTTTTATATTTTCCTGCTGTCCTGGGGGTCTCCATGAAGTAAGATCAGCCCCCAATTAAACTAGAGGGGCTCCAGCTAATAAAGAGTCTCTCCTGGGGAGGGAGGTGGGTGTTTCCCAGAGGCTGGAATGGGTCTTGTGGTGCTAAGTTGTCACATTCTCCTTTTCCCTCTGCAAGATGGAAAGAACTGTTTTCCTCTGACAAGCTCTGGTGGGGAGGGATGCTGGAAAGGGATGGAACAAAGAGCACCAGGCACAGGCCACAACTCAGATCTTCTGTCAGAGTAAAGCTAACTGGATCCTTTCACTGCCAGGGAAGATGAAAATATCCAGAGGGTGATCCCAACCCAAAGGTATCCCAAAGCTTCGAGTGGACCGACACAGGCAACACATTCTCAGTGCTCCCTCCCTACTTACTCTGAACCCTTTGCTTTCATTCCCATCACATCCCTCCTGCTTATCTGTCACCCTCAAGTGACCCTTTCAGGTCTCTACCTCACCCCAAACATTTCTCTGTTCAGCCCAAATAACCATCTTAATGAGCTCAAAAATACTTTGTTTTCACAGTCAGCCTGGGGTGCAAATTCATCAGGTGTGCGAGCAGGAAATAACAATGTGCCACCATTGTAGGCATTTTTTACAAATTGTACTAACTGAGTTGTTTTGTAGGTACTAAACAGGTGGGGGGAGGGAAACATGATGTGGTCGTTTTAATGCTTTTGGTCAATAGGAAGTTTTCAGGCAGTCCCAAACAATTGGGGCTGAGAAAGTACAGCTGATGTTGTGTGTGTGAACGCAGCGATTTGCAGCCCAAACGTAGAAAGGTCAGAGCATTGAGGGCTGAGAGCTGGAGCCCATTGTTCAGGAGTCTGCCTTCCCCAAGGACCTGCAGGAAGCACAGGGCAAAGCCAAGGATACCCTTGCCAAAGTCTCTGGGAATACTTTCCCAAGGCACACTTTGTGTGCTGCTCACAAAGCAGAGAAAAGAGAAGGGGCATCGTAAATACGTCAATAAGCAGAGAGGGAAAAATCCCTTCTGATGGTGAAGTATGTTTATGTTTTCCAAATGAAAATACAGGGGTCTTGGTAGGCTCATCTGGAGTGGGAAAAGATCATAGAATCATTTAGGTTGGAAAACACCTCCATGATCATGGAGCCCGCCCTGTGCCCGATGCCCACCTTGTCCCCCAGCCCAGGGCACTGAGTGCCACCTCCAAGTGTTCTCCCTCCAGGGGTGGGAACTCCAAACCTCCCTGGGCAGCCTCTTCCAGTGCTTGAAATGGCAGGACTGATTCTGACAATAAAGAGATGCTGGGCTTGTGCAGAGATGGCCCCTGTGGGCAGAAGTGTCTCCTTGATCCATCTAATGAATTATTGCAGGTGGGAAACTCTTCCCAATACAGATCTTGACAGGACAAGGGGAATGGCTTTAAACTGAAAGAAGGCAGGGTTAGATTAGATATCAGGAAGAAATCCTTCCCTGGGAGGGTGGGCAGGTCCTGGCACAGGTTGCCCAGAGAAGCTGTGGCTGCCCCATCTCTGGGAGTGCCCCAGGCCAGGCTGGACAGGGCTTGGAGCACCCTGGGCTGGTGGAAGGTGTCCCTGCCCATGGCTTGGGTGGCACTGGATGGGCTTTAAGGTCCCTTCCAACCCAAATAATTCTGTGATTTTATATTTCTATGAAGTTTCATATTATGATGGTCCTAAATCTTCATTTACCCTGACTGACCATCATTGGTGGCCTGAAGACTCTTGGATGTCCAGGAGCTGTTTCTAAAGAGCCAAAGAACAGTAAACAATCTCAAATTTGCTGTCTAAAGCCTTTCTCCAATGGTGAGAAAAGTAGGATGTAAAATTCCCACCCAGACTGGAATGCTGACAAATCACTGGAAAAGCCACTGAATTGAATGATGGGTTGCTGATTTATCCTGGGATAAAAGCAGGATTAGGCTCAGGTAGCTTGAATGCAACAAGTGTTTCTGAGAGGTGAGGAAAAAGGCTGAACACTGATGGGTTTCAAACACAAGAAGAGCCAAACTGCAGCAGTGGCTCCACCCAACCTGGAGTAATTAAATATCTTTCAGTTATTCTGAGCAATGAGATAGTTGATTCAGAGATCACATCCCACACACAATCTCTACAAAATAAAGCAGTTTTTCCTCTGTCCATCCAACCTCCTCTGTGGGGTTCCTACTTTCTGCACTGCCTGGATGCCAAGGCAAACACAGATATTCCAAAGAACGGAAGGGATTTCAAAAACCTGCTCTGCTTTCAAGCAGAAAAACCAGAACTCTGTTCCTAGACATGCACAGATCATTTTGTGCTAATCACGGAGCAAACTCCTCTGCAAAATATTATTCACAGGACTGAACATCAGCCAACTACAAAAACATTTTCTTTGCTTGTGGGTAAACAGTCCCACAGTGTCAGTCTCTGCCTTCCAGCATTAAGGTAATTTCACACTTTACCAACTAAAACACCCAGAGCCACAAGCAGGAAAATTGCAGCAAATTAAAACACGCAGCAATTCAGTTTTGTCTAAACTGCTCTGGTCTCTGTTTCAATTTTTTTGCCTGATTTGAGCTGAGCTTCTGAATTAGAAACAGCGAATCTGGGATTTTTTTTTTAAGATCCAGTTTTAGGAGAGGGTGTTATTTAGAGAGCACCAGGCAGGGAAAGAGGCTTATTGAGGTCAGGACAGAGGGAAAAACCAAGTAGGAACTAAAGAGGGAGACAGAACATGCCCAGCAGATACCAGATTAATCCTGCCTGTCTGCATCCATCTTCTGCCTCATCTGGTGTTTGGGTTTGGGACACAAGGGCCAGGGAACTCACAACAGACTGCAAATGAAGTCTTTGAAGAAGCACCAATGTCCATGCTTGGTATCAGAAGTAATTAGAAAGGTTTCTAGCCCCACACAGCTGAGGTTTTGATCCAGGGCAAGTTCAGCTTTTCATAAAGCTCATTAACTGGTACCCAACCAGCCCCAAAGAAGTGAGGCAGAAACTCTGCCTTGGCCATCAAAGACTTCACTCAGCCACACTCCCAACACAAGCCATTGGCTGATTCTCCAGCTCTGGCTCAGCACTTGCCTCTCCACAGAGCTGAGCACAGTTCATCCCCCTCCATCATCCGCAGCAGAGCAGCCCAAAATCCTGCCCTAACTTCACTGAGCCACTGGGCAAGACTAAATCCAGGAGCCAGGTCTGAGCATCACCACATTTTAGGGCTGCTGGAATGCAGCCTTTAAATCCTGGTCCATCCTGGAGAGAAGGAACATCTCCAAGCAGATCCGCTGTGCACGTTTAAGCTCATTTTTCATCCCATTCTTGACATTCAGATCAGTTGGATACCTCAAGCCTTAAAACATTTAATTACAGCTCATGCCATCATTTACCTTGTCCACTAAGCCTTTGATTACATTAAGCAAAAAAGAAAATTTCATCTACGTTATCCAGTTATTCCTTAGGCCTAAAATAAAACTGGAACTGGCCAGAAAAAGATGATATTTTTCTTCCAGACAGCTGAAGGAAGCATGAAAACCTCTGTCCAGGATATCCGGAACTTGGCTGGTTCTTTCTCTTCCCTGAGTTTGCTCACCAAAATGATTTTTGTTTATTTTATTAAAAAGTCTGTTCCTCTTTGACAGGTGTCCCATAGGCAGAAAATGTGTCTTGGCTGGGGATGTGTGAGGGAATTAGTTCTGGGTTTCTTCTCAGGAGTAATGGAAGTTTCTCTGCTGAAGGTTTGTGCATGGGCAGTAATGTTCCTTTCCATGCTTTCCTTAATGTGATGAATTCAGGCACAGGACTTCAGGAGGGATAAAATTATTGGGGATTTCTAGACTTACAGTGGCAGGTGAAAGAGGATCTTTGAAACTGTGAATTAATCTGAATAGCAAAATCAAGTCAGGTTAGCAAAGTTTTGGCATTTTTGGAAAGGAGTTTTGCAAAATCAAAGGTCCAAATTTCAAAATAAAACCAACAAGGAGACTAATGGGCAGTTAGCCAGGATTCACTCAGCTTTTACCTGTGTTTTGTTTCAAAACACTCAGTTAATGTAAGATATATAAATTTAATTCAAAGTTAAGTATTCTGCAAGTTTCTCTAGTAGAAAAAGTGGGACAAGTCTGTTCTAGCAGAAAGAACTGGTTACCAGGAGCAGTGGTGCTCCCTCCACCTCTGCCCAACCCCAGGGTCACTCATCACCCTGCCCTGCTGGACGAGCCTGGAGTCACCAGAGCTGTAAAATCTTAATCCATTGGATATTCTTAAACAAAAAGGCACCATCCAGTAACAATAAAACTCCCTGCACTGTAGCTTTTTACTTCAAATAATGAAACCATGGTGTGAGGATACACCACTATTCACTCATCCATATTTAAGTGATTGAGCAGAAAAATGAGCCCTCAGCCAGGTCAGACAAGTCCCAGGACCAGCAGAAGGGAAGAGATGGAAATAACAGGGCAGAGGGAGTAGAAAGGCAGGACTATGGTGGCAGTGGCAGAGGTTAATTCACACTGTTGGACTATACCCACAGTATTTCAGTATTACTGGGATAATTTCTGATTTTGATTCTCTTACTGCAATTCATCCAAGCCACCCCATGGTTATATAGAAACTCAAAGCTTAATGCTTTCTTGAAAGATGAATCTTTGCAGGAGTTAACATCTCCAAGAGGGTAAAATCCAATGAGCCAGAGTTTGGTGTTTTTTTTTTTTTTTTTCCACAGATGAAATCCAAGGAAGAAACAGCAAAGGAATGAATCAGCAAGGGCTGGAAAAAGCCATCAGATTAATAACACAAGTCAGGGGAGGACAGAGAGTAGCTGCACACATCATCCACATGAGTATCACCCACAAAACTCGATATAACAAAGCACTCAGAGTCTTAAATTTAAACATGTGTCCTGCTCAGTCAGTTGCTTAATCACTCTAATGAATACAAATAGCCTCAGGCATTTAAATACTCTGTTAAATAGGAGTACCCCAGAGCCAGAGCTGCCAGCAGAACAGAACCCTTTGCACCCACGGGGAGGGGTCAATCAGTATTTCCAATAAATTGTGTCACACACAACTTGTACTTTGAGTGGAGAATTCTGCATCTCTGTATAGATATTAATTTTTTTATCCCATCTTCACTGTCAAACTGCCTGTTGGGAAGCCTCATTTTCAAAGAAAATCAAGAGGATGAACCATGTTAAGCAGATTTTGCAAATGATGGATAGGATTTCGTGTTTGGAGAACAAAATCAAATTGAATTTCACCTCACACACAATGCTTTGTGTAGATCCCCAGCACTACAGGACTAATGAGCCTTCCTAATTGGGATGATGACTAATAGGTAGATGAGCTTTATTTTTCCTAAAAAAGTTTCCTTACAGTGTGAAATTTAGAGGACCTGCGACCAATTTCCATGCAAATCTGGTCCTTGGGACCCACCCTACTGCTTCATGGTCACTTTAGGGTCTAAGAAATTAGAAAGGATGTGGGAGGGAGATGTTAATTGTAGATGAAATGAGTGAACCAGAGCTCAGCCAGCGATTTTGAGTGTCTTTAGCATATTCCAGTGAGGCTTCCCTGCTCTGCAGCATGCACGGAGCCATCCTCTTGGCCTGGCAAGCATCCAGGTGGCTGTTCCCCTCCTCCCCTTCATGAGTGGAGAAGAGAGAAGGAGTTAGAGAGTGACATGGCAAATCTCCAGTCCTCTCCACATATATTTTACTAATATGGCAATTAATATCATGGACCAGTGCCTGCTTCATAAAAGCAAATTCAAAATGTCGGTACGAATGCAGAGCGCGAGTGATTTAGAAACTACTATTTCTGGGACAAGGGCAGACTTAAAAAGGCTGCTCTCATAAATCTGTGGTTTCTCCACATTTTTAGGTTGTGTATATGAGAACTCCCACACCAGATAGCAGGACGTGTAACATTCTGAAGTCCATGAACCCCAGTCACATGATGGTAATTACTGAAGACCTTGAAACAAAAAGACCAATAAATTCAGCATTGAGAGCGCAGCTCCTGTTCAGTTACTCAGAGCACAGGGCTGAATTTGGCCAGAAATCTTGCGTGGAAAGGTCTTATCCTTTAAAGCATCTTGATTTCTCAACATGTTGTTGGTCATTTGTATACCTCTGACTATGTGTTGGACAGAAGATAGTCCACTCAGGTGTCCTTAAAGAGCCCAAAGATTCCAACCCAGAAGGATCTGGCTCCTAATTCCTTTGACCTCTTCAGAAATTCAGCATCAGTAGCCTTTGAGAGGGAGGAATTACAGCAGAGTCCAGCTAAGTGAAGTTTTGCTTTCCAAATTCAGAGCTTCTTTAGAGCCCAGAGAACTGACATGATGAATATGGGAACACTTAGATCCCAGGGAAGACAGACCACAGGTACTCTGGAGAAGGAAAACTGATTAAGATAGGGAAGCAGGTGAAAAATGGGATGGCAAAAGTGGAGAGAACAGAAGAATTCACCACCCACTTGAGTGGATGAGAAACACTCACAGCTTAACATCTCCCCTGATCAAACTCCTACAGATGAATTCAGCTTATTGTCCTCTCTCCAGAGCCATCAACAGATGACTACAAGGGAAAGACAAAGATATGTGTCTTTTTGCTGCTGCTGTGGGTCTCTCATCCAAGCCCTGGTGTGGTCTGTGCATGCCTGGTGCTGTGACTCATTAGCTGAGCAGAGCACAGCTTGCCCTGACGTTCCACTCCTGCCATGGGTGAAGCTGCCAGCCCTTTGATGGAGATAATGTGTCCACTGCTGGGCCAGGGCAAATTGGCACCTCTCCATCACCTCTGAGATTTACATATGTACTTTTAAAATGAAGCAGTCATTAAAATGCTGCTTCTCTCTGATAATTGCAATTATCCCATTCTTTTGGTGGCCCACTGTAAACAGAGAGTTCACTGTCTTGTCTTTTGCTGTAGCAATGGAGTCATCCCAATCCCAGGACTTCCTCTTTGGCAGGAGGAGATCCCATCTGAATCACTACCCAGCTCTTGCTTCATCCTTAGGCTCTGATGGTCTGATAACATTTACTCAGAACTACAAGCAATTAAAACCAAGATGACACACTAAAACAATCTCGTTTTAGAGTCCATCTTTAAATGATTATTTAGAGCTGATTGGGAAATGGAATTTCTGCTCTGCAGGAAAGTCAAACGTTTCAAAATTCCCTTTCATCACAGACTGGAATGCAACCTGAATTTGGCTTAAATCCCATCTTAGTTGGACTTTCGGCACCTGGGACTTGCAAACTGCTTAATGTCAGCCGTCACTTCATCCTGCAGAAAAGTACAGATGTTTCCACATGGGGGACAGAGTGGCCTCCATTAAAATGCACTCAGCACTGTCCCATTAATTAGTCTCAGGACAGGCAGAATTCCTGCTTTCTACCCAAAGCTTCCACAAGGGCATGGCTGTGCCCAGACCACACCTAACAATGAGGGATGAACCCAAAATGTCACAAGGGCAAAGCACAACAACTTTTGTACACCCAGTAGAGGCAGAGTCCATGAAAGAGGGATTTGTGAATCTGAGAACTTTCTGGACTGGGTGGAGATACAATTTCCACTTTTTTCACAGAAGGAATCCAATGACTAACACACGGGGAAGGTCACAACAGGCTTTTCCCCGTCCTCTCTGGTTGCACGTGAAGGGAAAGCAGCAGAGCCTGTGGGCAAGGAGGAGTTTCACTTGGCATATCAGGGAGATGGAGATTCTCCCAACAGAGAAACACTGTGATGTCCCCTCTCACTCCTCACACACTGCACACAAGATGGATCAGAAGCCCCTGAAAGCCCTTCTGTAGGGATTAATTTATCTGATATAACAGGATCCAAACTTATGGAGAAACCCACTAGGAGAACACCAAATGGAGCATGATCATATTGTCATGAAGACCCATATCCCTACAAGAATGGAATAAAGGTTTTTATTGGAAGTAGCTGGCCTTCTGTAAGAATTTTGGAATGACATTTATGGCCAAACTAATGTTCCACCAGTCTTTGACCAAGTTCACTGTCATTTTTTATCACTATCTACCACTTGTCTTCTGTGCCTCCTGCAAAGCAGAGTCACGATTGCAGCTGATGCAATTTTTGACCAAAATCCCCAGAGCTTAATGAGGTTAAATACATAAGTGCATGTAACTGCTGCTCTCCAAGCAAGGCTCTGCAGCACAGCTTTGAGATGTTACCAAAGAATGGGATTCTGAGCAACTCAACAGTAGTGTTGGGTCAAGATTTCTCAGCCGAGCCACTGTCTCAATGGTGAAGGATGGATGGGTGAGGATCAAATGCTCCTCCATTCAAGAAGGAAAATATCTCCCATCTCCAAAGTCTATGTTGGTGGTGTCTTGCTGCTCTCCAGTCATGGATCAAACCAAGAGATGCCCAATCACTCCCCCACCCTTCCTCCTAGAGTTGGTGGTGTTGCAGTACTGGAAAGAGGCTGTAGCAGACATTGGTCCTATCCCTGGGGTGGATGATGGAGGGCCTGAAGTCCTTCCTCGTGCTGCTCAATTCATCTGCTGCAGCATCTGGACATGCCTTAAATATTTGTCCAAGCCAGGACCGAAATGTTGGCTTTTAAAAGCACCATTCTACACCTGCAAGGGCTCTTCCCTCACAACTGCTTGAGTGATGGGTCATTTCTCAACTGCCTGTAGAGAAAAGCTATTTTCACTAAGATCCTTGCAAATCAAATGACCTTCTGGTTTATTGAAATTGCTTTGGCTTGAGTAGCCTTGTCATCACCAAGTCCCTTTAACTCCTACAGCAGAAGAGCCCCAAGGAAATCTGCCATAGCTGAGCAGGTGGGGAAAGAGGGAGCAACAGCCTTTTATAGGATGAAAACAAATTTCTGCCTCTGAAGGGCTCCTGAGGAAGAAAATCAGAATATGGGCTCTGATTCAGCAAAGCAATTAAGTATATGCTTTAAGTCAAAGCCTTGCTTAATTCCTTTGACTCCAATGGGATTTAAGCAAAGACTTAAGACTTAACTGAATTCAGGTCTAAAAATTCCTCTGACATTTTTTCCTTCTGGATTACAGTGAAAGAAAGTGGTTACAGTGCATGCCTTGAGAAGCAGAGGGGTGATGAACTGTGATGCACATGCAGCCTAATGTAAAGCTTTAAAAATCACTTGGCAGGAGCTGAGTAATAAATTAAGTTGCTCAACTGGTCATTCCTTGCAACCAAAGCCATTGTCTTCCAAAAGGCTCCAGCATTATAACTTCCCAACTGGCCCCAACTCCGCTGTGTCCCATCAGAAGAAACTTTACACTTGATAAGTCCTCTAATATACCAGGGAGAGTTCCTCCCTCCCCTCCTGCTCTCCTCCCACCTCTTTAATGAGCATCTCCATTAGCTTTAAAGTACAAAGGGAGTTCACTTTGTAAGCCTTTGTGTTCTTTGCATGTTGGGATCACTGAGGAGCAGTTCAAAAAGCAATCTGCCCAGAAACCACAGTTTATGAGTCCCAGAAGTTTCATTTGCTCAGGTCAGACTGAAAGCTTGGCTGAAGATAGAGTAGAAATTTTTCTCTGTCAGGCAACAGAAAGCAGTACAAAGAACCCAGCTGTTAGGTCTCAGAGCCCAGGCCTCTAATTAAAACAGTGGAAAATTATATAACGTCACAAATCCATCACTGCCACCCCGGGCTGTCAAAAAAAAAAAAAAAAAAAAAAGCTCAGGGGTTACCACCCACCTTTTGTTTATGTTGCTAACCAGTGTCTCCATCGTGTGTGTGTGTGTGTGTGTGTGTGTGTGTGTGTGTGTGTGTGTGTGTGTGTGTGTGTGTGTGTGTACAGAACAGAGTTTTTCTCCCTTCCTCCCTGCTTTCAGCCACTTTTTGCACCTCATTCAAGAAATCTTCTGATGAGACTGGAAAAAGGGCTGTAAAAAAACCAGCATTGCAGATGTGCCTCCCCGGACAGATTTTCTAAAGGGTTCTGTTCCTGCAAGGGAAAATGAGAAAGGCTCAATTTTATTGTTCTCAGGGGAGGAGGAAGGGGATTATTCTTCCCAAAGATGCAAGATACAGTCAGTGTGGTGCTTCTGAATGCCTGGCCTGAGATCAACAAGTGTCACTTGTAGCTTGTGATCAACTAACTCTATATTAAAAAACTCCAGCAAACAATACCTCCATCCCCAAAATAAAGGAGGAAAGACCTTGTGGCACAAACACTTCAACGACAGCCAAAAAAAGAGATCTTCCATTTTTTGTATAGTTAAATTCATGTTTTAGTTGCAGCAGATAAGTTCAATAGCCCTCAAGACTGAGAAGGATTAAAAGTGTCTCTTGTATTAAATCTTGCTTTTAGAAAAAATCCTATTTTCAATAACAAAGGAAAGAGACTCACACCTCAAGAGCCACACCAAGAATGAAGCAGTTTCTCCTTCAGAATCTCTGGCACAGGGGACTAGGAGGGGATGGACCATGATATCACATGAGGCAAGAACCAGACTAAAACTGAAAGCATTTTATAAATATTGAAGTGGAAAACAAGTTTAGGGCTGGGTCTGGGAGTTGTTCTCAGCCCAACTTTCATTTGAGACTGCAGGGTAGAGGAGCAGGAGGGGAGATGGTTCCACCCACACCTTGACACCAAAACCAGGTCTGTGGTTTGGTGTTTTTTTCAGTTACAAACCCTGTCACAACACTTGAATATCTAAATCTCATCTGAATGTCTAAACTTGGGGGCAGAGCCCAAGAGGCCAAGGCTGCTGAGGGTGGCAGGTTGGGCTGTCTCCTGTCCCAGGTGCCCATGCACAGGTGGGTCAGGGCTGGGGGATCTGCAGCCTGGGCTGCTTCTCTGCTTCTGTTGTCCTTGGGAAGGGTGGAAAACAAGTATTGTTTTGGAATAAAAAGTAGGAATGCAAGAGCATGGATAAGAATAAAGCCAATAAAGAGGAAGATGAGCAAGCAACTATGTCAAGACCACTGTGACATTAATCCATTAATTAATTTCCATTCACTGAGCAGTAATAACTACAAGCCCTTAATTTGCTTTCCCAGTGAAATGAAACACATTTGTTTTACATGTAAAGCTGGTGTGGTTACTTCAACTAAGCCCATTTTACCTTATACCAAAGTGAGCAGAGAGGCCCCAGCAGCTCAGAAGTGGCTCCATCAAAGGTTTGTGTGATCAAACCCAACAGCTGCTCCTCTGGTGGCCCAAACATTTCCCCACCACCCTGAAGGATGGAGCTAAGGGTGAGCACATGCCTGCCCACCACCCTTGCTGGAGTCACTGCTGGGAGCAGAGCTTTGTGGCTCCCAGGGAGCCAAATCACCCATGGCCTGTGGGGCTTCGCAGCGATTTGTGCCTTTGAATTTCTATAATTGGCAAGATTTTTCTACAAACAAACAGCACCAACAACAACCCCTTCCCAGTTCTCACCAACAAAAGGTAAAGACATTGAGAAGGACGGCATTCTCTTGTCACATGTTACCTTCTAAATCTTGAGTCTTCCTTTGTACTCTGACAGTAATTTCACATATAGACATGGCTGCCAAGCGAGGTTTGTTTGATGTTCTTTCCTGCCTTTGTAATGGAGTTTCCTTTTAAGCAGGAGGAGGCGGGGGGAGAAGGGATGACAGGGGCGTATAAATATGGAAAAGACACTTTTTGGCATAAAATTCACGTTGCATTGAAAATATCTCTATGGCTCTTTTATTTCCACCCCGTCCCCTGGTAAATCAACCACCTTTGGGATTGTCCACTTGGAAAATGTAATGTTAAAAAAAGAAGCACAGAAGGGAAAATCATCATTACTGGAAAATGTTCAAAACGTTGGGAAGCCAAAAAATAGCCCTCAACCAAATCCACTATAAATCCTGGAGTGATGTCAGTACTACCCCCTCTGCTCTGAAAGGTCACACTGTCACCAAAGCACCCATGGCAGCTGCAGTCAAGGGAGCAATGAGTGAGTTGGTGCTCTCTGAAGTAACCAGATCTTGGCTAACTTATGCATTCCACAGGAGAAAGGGCACAATACTCATCCTAGGTCTTAATTATAACGTTTGGGGAGGTAGTTCCATGTTCTCCACCTATAAGGCAAAGCTGGTGATGATCCAGGCTGCTAAGACTGTGAGTCACCCATTAGAGCTGTTAATTTACACCTTCTAGTAAGTGATGTCAAAGATCCAAGTGGTATTCCCATGGTTACACAGGAAGATCAGGAGAGAAGGAAGCAGTTGACATGCAAAAGGCAGGCACCTGGTCCTTAAAGTCACAGTGCTGATGTTCCCACACCCAGCACCAGAGGACCAGACCTGGGATACTCCCACTTCCAGGGGATGAGAATGACTAATCTGAGACAACACATGATGAAAAGGACACATTGTAATTGCGTTATCCCAGGAAAAATTCTGAACGGAGCATCAGATGTACTGGAAATACCCCAGCCAAGCCCACAGGGCTTCAATGCACCAGTGGCTGCTGAACTCAACGTTCAGCTCCACTCAGCTGCCATGTCTTCATTTCCTGAAGCTTCTCAAGAAGGACCTACAGGTCCCCCTGCTTTTTAGCACATAACATTAGTGCCTTTCATTTATCCCCGTGACTGTTTTCTTGAGATTGCTCTTGACGCTCCACACTTCGCCTGACACGTGAAACCCCCCTCCTTTGATAGATTTATATGCCTTATAAACAAAAGCTAAAAAATGTAGCCAAGGGCCCCAAGCCCCTGCCAATTTGAGCATATGGAAGAACAAGGAGAAGTCAATGGATCTTTTTTTTTTTTAGGAACACAAGGGTTTGAAGCAGAAAGATCCATTAGTCCTGCTAATGAGGGATTGTTCCCCATAGTGTATTCCCCTCAACACTAAATGACTCAAATGATAGCCCTTCCAACACTTCCCTGGGGGAAACTGTTCCACAGCCTAATAGATCACACTGTCAGGAGTTTTCGGCCAGATGTATTTCAAAGACTACGAAATGTGCTGGAGTGTTTGACTTGGAAAGCCTTTAAACAGTTTTTGACTCTCATATTTGTGATACCATAAGCATGACTTCAGCTGTTGGACCTCCCCACCCAAGTCCTGCACACCTCTGTCCCACACAGACGCTCCCACGTGCGTGGGATTGGGCTCACACCACTTGCTGTGCAGGAAAAGCTGCTCCAGAAAGCAGGTCTGCTGAGTGTTTGTTGCTCTGTGGGCAACTGAAGCCTAAATTGTCCTGCAAGACTTGGGCTGACATTAATCCACGGAGAATTATTCAGGAGAAATAATACAAATGAGGGTGTTTGATGCCACTGGCTTCCCAAGAAATGTCCATAATGCTACTGGAGAAATTCTGTTGGTGTTCCCTATTGAATTGTGGCCCAGAACCACCAGTCAAACTCCTGGTTTTCTGCAGGTGGCTTTGTCTTTGCTTGGCCCCAGTAACATCTAGCTGTGCAGCAGGTGGGATCTGAGGTGACTTGCTTTCAGACCTAATTCTCCAGTCCCTTTCACCATTTTGGCTCAAAGGCATCACTGTAAAAGCAAGACATCCCTTTGCCCTGGGGAAAAATAAATCCAAAGGGAAAGCTTTTAATCAACTGTTGGAGCTAGAGGTGTCCCATGGAAGGACTACAGTGGCTCTGCAGGAGCCTGAGGTATTGATGTGGAAGGTTGAATCAATGGTTACACACAGCTGAAAAACTGGTGCTGAATTTAGAAACAAAGACAGATGAGAGTCTTCCTGATGTGGAAAACACTTACTGCTCTTCTGACAGCACAGATTCAATGCTTCACCCACAGACACTCTCTGGGATGATGCACTGCTTGGGAACACTTCATAGCATCCTGTAGGATTAACTCAGAGAAGCAGAAGTCTCTTCCAAGGACAGGTGCATTACCCAGACAGAAATATGAGATGCACATGTACACACACACCTCAGAAGCTCATGGTTTTCTTCCTTCTCTTCAAGATGACCTTAATTTACCGTCTTCCACCACAGCTTTCCCTCTCTAGAAGTTTTAAATATGATATCTCTGTTTTCCTCAAAACAGATTTTGGCAAAGCTTTGAGATATTCAGAAGTAGGCAGAACATATATCGTGTCTCACCCAGAACAAACTCCTTTTGTCATCATCTGCATTAACATAATGCTTGGAGTTATCTGCCAGAACACTGTTGTAGAAGGTGTTGTACAAACAGCACAGAAATGGGACCTGCTTTACTACAAAGTTTATAATCCACTTGGGCCAGGATTTTAAAATGTTCTGATTTTAGACCTAAAAATAAACCAGAATAGAATGTACTCTTCTCCTGTTACCATCCCTACCACCAAGAGGAGAATTAAGGAGAAGTCCAACCACTTTTAAGGATGAAATGTGATAACAGGTCCAGTGAGTGAAATAAAAGCCATATAAACTGACCTAAGGTTTTAAGTGTGTGCAAAATGCACTCACTTTCTTGGCAGAACTGATTTTTATGCAACTAAGGCAGGGAAGTTACATAAGGCATCCCTCCCCATGCGCTTTACTGGGAAGGAGAGATGTCCCTGGAAGTCCTGTGCAACTGAAGTGGAAGCAGACAGTTGAGAAAAGTTCATGGGAGACACTGATCTGAAACAAAGGCTCAAAGGTCCTTGCTTCCCTCTTCTCTCCCCCCCCAAAAATTTGCATGGTTTGAAATCTCTGTGCTCACGTGGCAAAAGTTTTTGCCAACCATCCAGATCTTTATAAAGGATCACACTTCTCTTGTCCAGGACAGTGGGAACAAGGGGAGGATTTAAGCACCACAGACATCTGACACATTTCAGATCAACATAAAGAGCAAATCTAAGCATTGTGGCTTAAGCTGTTCCTCTGGCTAGAGACAGGTATTGATGGTCCAACAAAAACACCAGGCATGACTTCTGGGAATAAAGTCTGTTCTTTGATATTGCCTACATAGGTTTTCCCTCTGGTTGAGGTAACCTGATGCCATGTAGAAACGAAAATGAGAAGCTTTGATCGATTCCACCTCACACAAAACGCATTGAACAGGCTCCTGGCAGCAAAGCTGACGGGGGATTACTGTAGATGCCACCACAGATAGTGCTGCATTCCTTCCACACATTAAGCTGCTTTATACCATGCCACGACTTGATAAGATATGATAATGTAATACCATAGGACATGATACACACAACCATGGCCAAAAAGAGAAGGAGAGGAAGGAGGAAAGCAAGCTGTTGTTTGGGGAAGGATTATCTGTTTCCGATGAGGGCATTCCCTCCAGGGGTTGGGTGGCTGTTCAGCTGGGGAAGGGGTTGCTACAGGACAAATTTAGAGTATCCCCTGGACTTCTAAACACGAACACCTTGTAATCAAGGGAATTAAAATCAAGTGCGGGCTGAAATGTTAATCTTTTCACACATCCAACCCAAACATTGTTCTGCTTTCTTAAGGGATTAGTAATTATTATGACAAACAACATTGCTTCATCCAGAGTTGCTTTGCCATTCCTTATGAGCTGCTTCCTCAGACCTCACACTGCACAGAGTTGGTGGAGCGACCACCACTTGTAACAAAGAGTTTGGAGAGTCCTGGGTAGGTCAGTCCAGTGACTACACAAGAATGAAAAACATTATTTTTTATGGACTGCCTGAAACAGGATACTTTTCATCCTATTCCTTCTCTAGATTACTCCCCAACTCTGATTTAACCCATTTCAAGTTTTATCCTTTTCTAGATTAATGTTATCCAAACTGGAAGTTCTGCACTTCAGCAAAGATGCTTTCTATTCTCTGCAATATCTTGGTTATTATAGTTAAGCCACCTGTCAAATTTAAGTCTATGTAGCAAATACAGAGTCTCCTATTAAAAAAAAAAAAAATTAAAAATTTACCATTTCTGGTAAAAGTACTCCCAAACTCCACTCACCATTTTTTAAAATATATTTGTCAAAGTTACTCTGTTGTAGAAGGAACAGTTATCAGATTGAGGACTAGACACTATGGGAGGAGGAGGAGTTTCTTTTGAAAGGTATATTCTATTTAAAAAAAAAAAAAAAGCTAATAATCCTTTGGAAAGGTCAAGAGAGTAATTTATTGGAACAGACACTGCCCATGGCAAGTGTGCTCACTAAAATGTGAGTGTTCATTTAAGTGCTTTGCTGAATCAAGGCCTAAATTCCAGGTTTTATTCAGCTTGGTAGCAGTGACAGAACAAAGACAGGAGGATTATTTCATAAAAGGTTTTTTTGGTTATGTTTCAGCAGTTTCTTACTGAGATTTGAGCAACAATCCCAGTCCTGATAAACTTTCTTTGTGAGTAGATGGGACCAGATCCTGAGAATTGATTCTTAATATTTGGCAACAGTCCTTAAAAAGAGATTTTAAATCCACCTTAAATGGTTGTCACCAAACCCCACACTGAGCTGGGGATTATAAAGCTGCAACACTTTGAGCTCTGGGTGAGGCTGGACCTGTCACCTGAATAAGGATGTGCCAGATGTTGTGCTGCTGTGGGCCAGGTTTGCCTTGGAAGCACCAACACCCACCAGGCATCTCATGGTGCTCAGGGAGGCTGCAGCTCCTGCCAACACAGACAGGCTGGATGTAAATCAGGAGAGCTGTGCATATGCCCACTACTGAAAAAAATGATGGAATTCACAATATCCTCCAGTTGTTCCTACATTTCAATCTTCAAAATTCCAAGTTTCAACCTTGAACTCAGTTCTAAGAAGTTTTGTCCATGGAGAGGCTGTCATTATATAAACCAGCATCCCCTCCTATCCACTACAGCCATGGTAAATGCCAGCACCGACCTCATCAGGGTGGGGATGGGGGAAGGGGAGAGGGGAAAGAAGTCAGCAGTTGGATTCTTGGTATCAAGCCTGACTGCTCTCACAGAGAGGGATTTGCTCATCACAAAAATTGAATTCATATCATTTCCCTGATCAGAGAAGACAGATGAGATCAGCCCCTTGGCAGGAGGTGCTTTGGAGATGACTCTAATCCATGTACTGACAGGAATATTCACTGGAGCTGTTGCTCACGCTCTGTCCAAGGTTTGATCATGGCTTGATTGTGAACCTTGTCCTGACTGGCAGTGAAACTGCTTTGTGGGAACTGACAAATGAGGTGGTACCCTGTGGATCCAACAGTGATTGTGATGTCCAACACCAGCCTAGGAGCCTAAAGAGATAAGGGTTGACACTGAAAGTCTAGTTGGGCTCAGAACAGCAGCATGTGCTGTGTCCTTCCAAGGTTGCTGTATCTTCATCTCTGCCTAAAGGGGGAAAACAAATGGACATGTTGGATCGAATCCGTGTTCCCTGTTGCATTTTATCACTGCTTTATAGGCCTACAAATCACAAGTGAATAGATAAGGGTGATATAAGGTAGTTATCTGGAAGAAAAACACTGGATTCTTTAACATATTGACTACAGTAAAAGACTCATTTTCAGCAGCTTGAGGTTGGATCTAGTGGGTTTTATCCTCCTTTTTGTCCAGAGCCCTGTGCAGCTGGCAGTGTTTGGCCATCAGGGTTACTCTCAAGCTTTAAAAAACCTGAGTATTCAAAAGCAGTTATTTCTTACAGGGAATATGTTAATCTGTTGGTAATTAACTGAATCTTAGCCAGATTGTCATTAATAGAATGACCATCTAATAATTACAACAGCCTAATGATCTGGCCTCATCTCCCAGCTCTCTGCCATAGCAATGGCCAGAATTCCATTGAATATTGATGACCACTCTGGAGTCCTCTCAGAACAGAAGCCAGAGGATCAGCTGTGAGTCAGCAGCCAGAGGGATCATGGAAAACAAGGAATGAGCACCAGAAGGGATGCTGACCACTGACTGAACTCCTGAAGTCTGAATTTCCAGCTTGAGAGCTGGCAAGACTGCAGGCTCTGGTCCAAGCCCAAAGTCAAGATTCCTCTCCTTGTGCCCACATAAGACACTCAATCCAGAGCAATGCTGTTGGTGTGACTCAGACAAGAGTGTTTGGAAGAGAAGGATTATGGGGAAAGCTCAAAGGAGATTTGGCTGAAAATCACTGGCCTTAAAAGCAGAAACCACATCTCCACTTCTGCCCAAATCCTCAGCCAGCAATTGGAAATACCGGTGACATCTCACCATCCAAGCCCCCGTGACCTGCAGCTGCTCTGGATCTCCTGCATGTCTGAGCCAGGGATTTTGTGCTGCAGCCAGAATGAGCAACCCAAGATAAAGTGCTGCCATGTACCAGCACTTCTTTAAAACACATCTGTCCCTCTTTCTGCCCACCTTGGCTTATGTTCAGGGGAGCAAGAAGGCAGCAACCAAAAAAAAAGAAAAACAAAAAAAAACCCAAAACCACACACAAAAAAAAAACCCAAACAAAAAAATCACTGATAAAACCTTCACTCAAGCAAAGGGGCAGACAAGTACTTGGTTTAGTTCCTTACAGTGTCCAGCACAGCGAGGAGCAGGGCTGGAGAGTGCCAGCAGTTACAGAATCACTAAGGTTGGAAAAGACTTCCAAGATCATGGAGTTAAACCTTTCTCAGTACTCTCAGCAGCTGTGCCTGGAACTTGAATTGCTCTGGAAGTACACTACATGTGGACATGCTTTAAAAAAATATGTTGAGATTAGGAAAACATTATTTCACTACAGGAATAACACATTTCAGCTGCAATCACTGCTGCTCAATGGGAAAAATCTTTTCCAGCAGAGAGAGGATTTTGTGAGGAAATAAAGTGACACATATGAAACTCTAGGATTTGGGATCTGGATGGTTTGAGATATGGAGGTGCTGGATCACATTTTTCAAACCAAATGTTAGCCAGGCTGTGATGTTTCTCAGAGGGTTCAGTGAGTGTAAGAAGAACAAGCTGAAATCACAACTCCTTCAAAGGAGATGCTGGCTTCTGTATATCACCAGCTCATGCTTGAGGAGAAATGGTTGAAAGCTCCACCTGAGACATGGATATGTTTTGCTCAGTATCAAGTACAGCTGGTGCCTCTCCCATACCCTGACATTCCCTGACTTCTTCCCCAGAAACATCCTGGTCCTAGAAACAAGGGTGATGGCCAGAAATCTACATGAACTCTAGTTGTAGCAACCCTGTGGTAGCCACCAGCCTCTCCAGACAGCCCTCAGCCCAAAGGAGCTGAGAGGGGCATAAATATTTCAGACAGCACATGGGCTTCTCTAACTGGATAGGAACTCTGCAAGACTTTAATTTGCCTCTGCCAGAAACCTCTGCCCATCCTTTGTAAGGGTGGCCAGGTTCAGTCACCCAACAGAAGCAGGTCTGTAGGTCACTGGCAGAGCTGCAGGAGCACGGGAGGCTCTGCTTACCTAAGAGCCTTCCAACTGGAGGGGACCACAAACAGATTCAAGTTAAGGAGTGTTTTTGAAGGCAGTATTTTTGATAGTTTGTTTTTCTGCCTTGTTGGCCTTTTCTCAAAAGGGATAGTGTTTCTCCATGGGAAGTTTCTTTTTGCAAAGTGACTGACCCGCTGGCACAAGTACAAAGTTTTAGGAGATGAACTCATACTTCTGAGTACAATTCCTTTGCACTGCTGAGAGCTGCTAATGAAGAGGAGCAGGGAGCAGCTACAAAGGAAGTAAGATCCAGCAGCTTGGGAAATACAAAGCAGGGAGTAACATGGGCCACAGGGTCCTGATCTGCTACAAGTATCTCCAAAGCAGAGGGGTCAAGCCCTGATCATCCCCAGAGAGGACGAGCTTAAGGGTCCTCAGCAGCATTTGAACCTCAAGAATCCCTCCTCTCTCTTGCTCTTCTCCTGCCTGACTCTGAAAGAGCCTAATCTTCCCTGAGTTGCTTTGAAGTTACCCAGGGATTTAGATTTCTGCCTCTTTTAAGGCAAGGCAGAGTGCTGGGGGGGAGCTGAGCAGTATCCAGCCCGTTCCTCCACTCCCTTAACACAGAGCAGGCACCGCAGTGACAGCGATAGCAGCGGGTGGCTCGTCCCCTCCTCCTCTCCCCAGAACAGCATCTCCTCCTCCTCCCAGCTGGGTTTGCAAGGGAAGGGATCTAACACCCACTGCCCAGCCCTCCCATCACAGCATCACTGCCTTCTGCTGGCTCCTTCCACCGGCCCTGTGACTCTCCACATGCTACAAACAGAGCATGAGGCATTTCTGCAATCCCATCTGCTTCCACTGTCTGCAAAGAGCCCCCAAGAGCCAACCTGTAGGGATTTCTCATCTTGCCAAGAATCCTTAGTTCATAAGGACATTAAAGAGTAACTCCATCAAGCCTTGCAGTGGTTTGATGCATTGCAAAGGGATCCATAAGAATCAAGGGATTATTAAGAACCTCATCCCATCACGGTGATTTACATCCTCTGAATCTGCCTGGCTTGTACACAGCACCTTCCAGCCCAAGAAATTATTACACTTTGCAAAAGGGAATCCGATATGTTAAAATATATTTAAGATAGATTGTTAGCCTTCCTTGCTTCCTTTCCAAGGAAGGAGAACAGAGCCAATGTCATTCTCTGAGTCACAGGAAGAATAAAATTGAATCCTTGGGGCCAGTGCTTGAAAACAGAGTGGCAAGGGATTCTTCACTCCTGCTTTTCAAATAACCTTGAAGTTTCTCACTGGTTTGTAGCATGCCAGAAAAAAGTGCCTTCAAAACACCATAAAGGCATTGGGATTCTCACTTTCAAAACCCCATAAAAATCTACCTGCTCACCCCAAATTTCTTATTACTGCTGAAAATCCTTCTGTGCTTGGGGGCTCTTGGTTCTGCTCCCCTCTAACCTTCAGGCCTTGCCCAGCACAATGAAGGCTGTCAGCAAAGGGCACCTGGCCAAGAGCAGATGCCAGGAAGGTTACCCAGGCTTTGTTCATGGGGGCACCCAGAGGGGCAGAAACAGAAAAGTCCCAAGTGCAGGTTTATCTGCAAGTCTCCATCCAGGAGAGAAGGTGTTTGGGATCATGTGGCTCAGTGAAATCAGGGGGTTTTATTTTGAATGTGTGGGAATATCCAGGCAAGGACTTGGTTTAGAGGAGTGTGAGATGTGCAGCACCTCTGAGTTTTATAACTTGGAACAGCTTATCTTCTTTTACATCAAGAAGCATCTGGGAAGCAGCCAAGGGCATAGAGCAGAGGAGATAGCAAGTGGGAAGGGAGAGGAAAAAAGTCAAGGGGAATACAGGCATATTTATAAAAATCAGAACAATAGTTTCCCAGAGCTGTGATAAGAACTATTTTCTACTCACAAATAAAAACGCAACACTGATTTTTTCACGCATTTCTCCTCTTCTCTTAAAAAGAAAATGTCAAACCCCCCTCCACTTTGCCTGAAGCCAAAGCTGTCATGGGAGGAGCAGTCAAGGTGGAAGGAGTTAGTTAATCCTTCTGCCTCCCAGCAGGGAAAGCATCTGCCTGTAGGTTTTGGAAAGGACCATAAAGCTGGTGGTCCTGACACAGTCCCTAGTGAGCATTTGCTCAGATCATGAAGCTCAGTGTGCAACACTCCCTCCAGTCTGAACCCATTGGCAGGAGCATCTCAAAGGGTGGCCTGGGTTTGTAAACAAGCAGAGCTTTGCATCCCCAGCCAGCAAAGCTGAGCTTCGTTGGCAAAGCTGCCTCATGCAGGATCCCTCTGGCTCCCTGCCTGGCTCTTGCAAGTGTTATCAATCGCCTGCTTCCAGCAACATTAAAGAAATCAAACTTGCCTTCTTTCTCTTGCACCCCCTCCCTTTAAATAGCAGCTTAAAAGGAAACAAATTTAGATCAAGGTCAGAGGGATAAAAAGGCTGTTTCTCATGCTCTGAGGAAATCCATGCAATTGGATGGTGGATGAAGTTGTCTCCCAGCCCTATCTGGACATGAATTCAGAAAAAGGCTGGGAGGGATTTCCCAGGGACTTACAATCCTGCCCCCATCCCCTTTTCCCTGTGACAAGGCAGGATCCTCTCTGCACACCATTCCCACCAGATCCCTGAGCAGATCCCACATATGGTTACACACAACTCTTCTGTCCAGGGTGCATCCTTGGAAGTGTTCAAGGACAGGTTGGATGGGGCTCAGAGCAACCTGATCTAGTGGAAGGTGTCCCTTTCCATGGCAGGGAGTTAGAACTGGAGGATTTTAATGGTCCCTTCCAATCCAAAACATTCTAGGATTCTTTGAGTATTCCATGATTATCATTAAGCCTTGCTGTCCAACAGCAGCATCTCCAGACCAAAAACTCCTGAATTGACAGATAGAATTACTGCTAATAAAGTTGTTCACTTGAGCAAAGACAATCACAGGGCTGCAGGTGAGGATGAGGTGAAATCACACCTGATCAAAACCAGAACAAGAGAGGTAGCTGCATACACAGCTCCCACTTGAACATCTTTGAACAACATTACTTGAACATCTTTGAAGATGGAAGTAGCACTTCCAATATGCATTCCACCATGTAGAATTAGATATAAGCTTCTCTAATTAAATGCATCCTTGCATGAAGCGAAGGACAAATCAGGCTCCACAGAGTCTTTCCTTCCCATGCAACCACCTCAAGCTAAAGCACAGTATTTGAGTAGCAAGCTGAACAAAAGTTTTAGAAGTTTTTAGCCAAAATATCTATCACCCTTGCAACTTTTGATGTTTGACTAAATCTTACAAAAAACAGGAGACATGAAGTAAAGGAGAAGTGACCCACTCAGTAGCACTTGGGAAAACAATGAAGTTGGGAGAAGAAACCAGCTTCCCCCAGAGTTCTGGTTCCTCATGTGGACACAAGGTGTGTTCCACTTTCCCCAAACCCTTTAAATCACAAAGCAACATCTCCCCTTTTCATTCATCCTCTTAGCTCAAGTAAGTCCAGTTGGGGAGGAAAAAAAGAAAGAGGATTTCTAGTCCATGTTGAAAACAGCTTATGCATTTTGGAGCTCCTTCCAGCTTCATCACAGCAATGTGGTGCTGCAAGCCAAGGTTTTATACGTGTGTCATCGGGGGATCACATTTACAAATGAGATTAAGAAGTGAAATAAAAATCACTTGAGATGGAGATAACTCACTTGCTGGCAGAGAGCAAGGGGCTGAATTGATCTCCTGGCCCTTGTGCACATTTTTCCATCTGCCAATAACACCCAGCAATTAGTCAGTGCCGCAGCACGCAGTGTTTATGGCCCAGGCTTGTAATGAAATCAGCATCTCCCACAGGGAACTTAACCCCTCCATAGAGAAGTGGGATAACAGAAGTGGCCCCCATGGAACAGAGGGGAAATACCCAGACCAGTGCTGGCTTTGACAGACAAAAGTCTCTGAAAGCCTCCTGAGCCCTTAGAGGGCTCTTGACAAACTCTGCCACATAAAAGCCTGAAAAAGAGGTTTGGGTCCAGGTGTGACTCTCAGGGTTGCTCTGGGGACGTCTACAAGGTGCAACTCCCTCTTTCCCACCTCCAGTCTGGATAAGTTCAGATGAGCATCAGCTTGGACATTACATCTCCACTTTGACAGTCCTGCAAGTTAGTTTATCTGCCCAACATCAGGGAGCCATCTGCAAGCCTAGACCTGAACAACAGTTCAGAAGTGGTTTAGGACCATTGAGAGCTGAGAACTCCCCATTTGGGATAGAAAACATCCATCCAGTGCCCCTGTATAGACTCCATGATGCAGGGAGACCATAACAAACACAGCCCACGCAATCAGCCCTCACACACAGGCAACAGTCTGGATCTGGACACATTTAGACTCATTGCAAAGCCTTCCAGGATTTCCAGTCATCAGGCCTACCAGTGCAGTCCACCTTCCAGATGTTGGAGATCTTCTCCAGCTGCACTGATAGGAAGGAGAGCTGTACATGCACTAAGTCAGCACCGACTCTGGACCTGTCCATCCACCAGGGTCCTAAAAAACCAGTGTGGTATAAATCATACCAGATAGGTCCACCACACCAGAGCCTTCGAGCTGGTTTTCCTCCCCACAATGAACTGCTTCAAGCATGAAGCATTTTTTCCAGCCCACTCTTTCCCAACAAACACTGTGAGGCTTTGTATAAACAAAGAAATGAGGCACGACAGTTCAAGACCAAGGAGAAAATATCACGACCATACCAACAACATCAACAGTTTAGAGAAAACACTTGGAGCTGTCAATACCCTGCCATGAGTGGTGAAAGGTTTGGGACAAGTTCCAGTTCGAAGTAATAGACAGTTTGCTGGTTTGCTTGCAAATCTTGAGGGAAGACTGAGCTTCTCAGCTGCAATCCAGAAATGGTACCAACTACATGGAAAGAAGAACATGGGAAAGTCCAAACCAGGATAAATGCTAGCAACCGTGAAAAATCTGAAATTAAAGTGCTCTCTGCCAAGAGAGGAGCTCAATAGTTTGGCTCCCCAAAGCTCAGGTCTTAAAATATATCTCAGCACTCCAGAGCTGTACATTCCTAATCCCAGGCTGTTGTGTGCACACAGGGCCAGGGCATGCAAAAAAAAGTTGGATTGGTCCTGGTAAAGGCATCTCAAGCAATATTTTCTTCCTTCCAAAATAAATACACAGTGCTGCAATGATCCCAAAGAGCTCCTGAATGAAGCTTTACAAGCCACACTGATACTTTAACTGTGTGGTGAAGCTGGGCATGAACCCACACTCAAGTCTAGGGTCACCTTTTGGGCACAGATTTCAATGCCCTGGCCATGCCTGGCACAATTTTCAAAGTACACTGGAAACAGAACCCATGAGAGAACCTTGACCAAGAGGAGAAGAGCCAAGCTCAGCAGACCCAGCCATGTTTAAATCCATGTGCCAACACCAGAGATAACAAAAGCGAAGAACTGAAGCAATCAAAGGCATTACTCATCCATGACTTGGACTGGAAGCAGAGCCAGGAGCCAAACCAAGATGAGAAACCAGCCATGGCTGTGCAGCTGGACACCATCCAAGGGTCCATTCCCAGAGAAACCAGCTGTGGCCAGGGCAAAGGGAGAAAGGACTCTCAGGGCTGAGCCAGTAGAAATAGACCCCAGGAATGCAGACCCCACCTATAGGGAGGAGGAGGAGGACCCACCAGGTAATAGGAGCCATGTGCTCCTCAGGAGAATAACTGGGCTCAGCTGGTGGGCAAGCACCTTGATGGCCTCTGTAGGGCTTGGGGTGTGAAGAGCTACTGGATTAATGGGGTTTCAGCATGGCTGATGATCCTTCTGCAGCTTCCACCCCAGCAGGCACCCTCGAGTCCCTGCAGGCAGCCCAGAGCTGGGGTATCCATGGGGCCAGGCCAGGCTGGGGCTCACACAGCTGCTCTGCAGCTGCATTTTGCTCATGCAGCAGCAGCAGGAGGCGGCTGGGCTGTGCAGATGGGCCCACTGAGACCCGCTGCTTGCTCGAGCTTCTGAGCTCAGGCTCAGCTCCTATAAAGCTGGGCTTTTATGGGCCTCCCTGTGTGTGTGAGCATGGCTGTGTGTGTGTGTGCAATCCCAGGGATTTACAACACATTTAGGCGTCACTTGGGGCCAACATTTTCAAATGCTGTATCCAGAAGCCTGGATCCACTGGGCCTTTGGTTTGTTTTAGAGCTCGTTTGTTTTGGATTGGAAAACACAGCCCTGCTCTTCAGCACAAATTGGCTTCCTGAGCTCGCTCGCTTCCTCCAAACTCTTCTCCTGGCAACTACAGTTGTTCTAGGATTTCTGCATTACCCTCCAGCATCTCCTGAGGACTGAACTCCCCCTCCCAACCTTTTCCCCTTTTGATCACTCCAAGCTTGTTAATTTAGTTGGCAACAGAACACTATCTCAAGCAAAACCAAGAGAATGAGCTGTGTCAAATCTCAAAGGCTTTAATGAATTTTAATTTGCAGTATTTGCTTTTTTTGTTCCTCATTTAGACTTTGGACTCTCTTTCTGACTTTCTTTCACGCTTACATTTCTACACTGTCCATTTTTCTGGACCACTGGCTCCTCAGTTCATACTCTTGTGTTTGCTATTCCTCAGTTTTCCCCAGTGAAGGGGAATCCAAACTCACAACTCAAAACCTTCATCGACGTGGGTTTACATTAAGACACAGGGTTTCTCATGAGGTTTGTCCCACACAACTCTGCTGGAAGGGAAGGAGATGTGGAGAGCCGTGGGGGAACTGCATCTTAACAGGCTCAGCAGGACTCGGAGCAGAACTGTCAGCAGCACAAGTGGCTGCCTGGGGGGAACTCTCCAGTAATGAAACCAAGGTGGCTGAGCTGCTGACAGCTGCAGAACAAGCCAGGGGAGAGGTGGGTTTGGGAGCAGAGGGGAATATTTCATCTTTTCTGACTTGATGAGTTTGCATTGGCACAAGACAATGAGGAGCAGATGTCAGGCAGGGATGCCAAACTACCCGGTACATTTTTACAGCAGAAATAATGACACTCTTTCAGACCACTAATGTTTTCAGTTTCTCAGCAGCATGGACTCATTTTTTTTTCAGAAAAAACTCTCCTTGATGTTCTCCAAGAATGGGTTTTAACCAGTGCTGATGGCAGTGCTTCAGCAGCAACCATTTCACAGGGTGCTCCATATCTGCAAACTAGCAATAAGAATTCAGCAAGTTTCAGACCCAGAAAATATGACCCATGAGCATCCAAAATACTCAAGGTTAAAATGTTAAGCAATGGAAGGTGGTGGAGTCACCATCCCTGGAGGTGTTCAAGAAAATACTGGACATGGCACTCAGTGCTCTGGTCTGATTAACAAGGTGAGGATTGGCCAAAGATTGATGATCTTGGAGGTCTTTTCCAATCTCAATGGTTCTGTGAAAGCTCAGGATTTTAAGGATATTTTCTCAGGCTACTTGCAGAGCAATAGTGTTCTGGTTTGGGGGTTTTCCTTCTTTTCATGGTTCTGTGCTTCCACACAATCAGGTAAAATGAAACAAAGGCAGGTAAACAGAGGAGGAAAAAGACATGGCTTTTGCTGGAGGGAAAAGGGAGAAAGAGAGGAAAAAGGAAAGGGGAGAGACGGGAAAAGGAGGAGAGGTGAGTTGGATGGATTGAAACCTGGAGGGCAGCACCTGGAATGAAGATGAGATGCAACTGCTGCCCATCACTGGTAAGGTCTTGATGCTTCAGTGGAAGAAGGAGGATCCCAACCTGCTAGAGGAGCCACCAGGACATTCCATGTCCAATCAGCATTAACTGGCACTCACACATCCCATGGGATTTGCCAGCAAGGGGCACTCTGGAAGAGGCAGAGTCTGGGAGTAAGGGAATGATGTCTGAGCCAGGAGACTCTGCCCCAGCTGGGATCATGCAGGAACATTGAGCTGAGCAGCAAACCCCCTGTTTTTGTGATACTTCCCATCCCTAGAAGAGCATTCTGGGCTTTTTTATAAGCACTCCCCTGAAGACAAGATCCATCCCAAGAAAACATCCCGGCCTCCTCAGGGAGTTTTTTGAGAACACAGAGGAAAGAGGGAGTTATGCTGTGATGTCATCAGCTGAACTGCCATTCAGAAAGCTGTTAATTTGAGGGTTTACAAGATCTGCATTTTTCCTGGAAAGATCATACAAACCAAGTGTCTGAACTGTAGTTACCTCTTTACAACCTGCCAGATTTGTCTCCATTAATGAAACACAGTTAAATATTCCAGTTCACCTTCTACAAATCTATTGTGGCATGTCCTGGAATCCAACTCATGTCTATAAACACATATACTATTATCTTTACTTCCTCTTGCTTATTGGCAATGGCTGGTAATCTTTCAGTTGTGGTATGCAAAGCCAAACATGAACCAGTATTTTCCATTATGGTTGTAATTTTGGCCTGTAATTTTATCACTCAAATCTAAATCCACTTCAGAAACACCATAAACTAATTGTCACCGAATAAACTGAAACTTCGGAGTGGTTTATAAAAGTGATTTAATAAAAGGAAAATAAAAAGCAAATGTAAGCCATAATATTTTTGGCAAAAGGGTCAAATATTTCTTTCTCTTTACCTCGTTTAAATACAAGAAGCTGCTTCTTTTAAATGCACTCACAGCAGGTTTGTTTGTCTTGGATTATGCAGTAACAGATATAACATTTGTCCAGTGAGAGTTGTTTAAAAAGACAAAAAAACCACCCCAAAACAAGGTAAACAGATCAAATTTTTACACAGTGAAAATATCCCGGCCCTAATTTTTCAATAAAATACAAAAATTTAAGTGTTAACAACATGACCATGTTCTTATTATTACAGAGTTTCAGCCGTTATCACAGTTTGGAAACCCAAACACTCCCCAACCCTCTGTGAGTTTATGTTGGGCCACAATCTGAGTGACGGCTGCGAGGCTGCCTCACTTCACTCATATTAAGGAACAATATACAGAGGATATAAAGTGATCAACTCTGTTTACACTGATTGAAAAAAAAAAAAGCCTTTGCATAAGTAGTAAACAGGGAGTCTGGATCTGAACACTAAAACTGCTGCTAATCATTCCTGCAGGGAACACTGCGGAGCCTCCCACTGCAGGCAAGGCTGGGAAAGGCAAAGGATAACAAGATTTCCAGGAGTAACCCCCAAATAACCCCCAAGCACAACTCCAGGAGTTAAACATCCCAGATTTGCAGCAGGGCTGGGTTTTTAGGCACTGACACATGAAGGTTTGCAAGCGCTGACTTTGCAGGGGGAAGGAAAGAAAAAAAGGCCCCCGTTTATTCATAAAATATTCTGCTTCAAAACTGCAGCAGGAGCCTGTTTATAATAAACCAACAAATGATATAAAGGCTGCTGTTTGGCACAGGAATGGCTGGGGAGAGGCTTGTATTACATTTCTCCCTCTCAGCGTTCATGGTATAAGGCAGAACATGCTGAAATTTATGTTCTCCTGGTACTGCTGTGCTGGCTGTGCTGTTCCAGAGACAGCTCTGGCACAGTCCCTGCCTGTGCTATATGTTGCATCTCCCTGGATTTATTACCAGGGGTTGGGGTGAGGGCAGAGGGGCATTTCTGACTTCTTTATGGTGATGGAGGCACTTGAAGAGGCCAGGACAGACAAAGATAAGTAGCCCCAGAGCCAGCTACTGACCACCATCCTGTCTTGTGCTTTCTTCTGTCCTGGGCCAGCTTGGTTTGTAACATAAGATCATCAGTGCTGAGTCTGGGTTATCTGCAGGTTTAGAGAAATATGGAAAAATGAGAATTGCTTTGTAGTGTTTTTGTTGCTTAGACTTTGCTCTCTCCTTCTAGTTTAGCAAGCAGAGCCTTGTGAGTGAGTCCCATCCATCCATCCATCCATCCATCCATCCATCCATCCATCCATCCATCCATCCATTGAATCATAGAGACACAGAATCATGAAATGTTTTGGGTTGGAAGGGACCTCAGTAATGATTACTGCTGTGTGCAGGGACACCTTCCACTAGACCAGGTTGCTCAACGCCCAATCCAAACTAATCATCCATCCATCCATCCATCCATCCATCCATCCATCCATCCATCCATCCATCCATTCATCCATCCATCCATCCAATCTTCATCTTTTGGTCAACAAGACATTTTCTGCCAAAGGCAGCCCAGAAGGGCTGTGTCAAACTTGCAAAAAATTAAGTCAGGAAATCCAAACCCCACCAGGATCTGCTCTCCCAGTGCCTGAGAGGGAGCCATGAGCATCACAGGTCATGTTCCTTCCACTGGATGCAGAAATTTCTCCACCACTGCGAGGTAATCACTGCAAAGAAGGTAAGTTGTGTCCTCCAAGTCTGATAGTAGAGAAAACAGGCCACAGAAATGTAAAAAAAATGCCATCTTCAGCCTCCCCAACTCATGTTGTGGAGAGGATTCTCTCATGCTTTGATGGACGTTTCTGGTCTCAGCAGGAAATCCAGGCCCTGGAGGAAGCTGAGCATCCACCCCCATGAGATATTTTGATATTTTGATGCCAAGCCTAGGAGACCAGGCAGTTTCTCTGCTGGAGATAACATGGACTCCTGTGACCCTTTGCAGAGCAACAGCAACCCTTTGGACCAACATTCCTGTAGGATTTCTGGCCATTGCATTCCATTCCATTTTGATTTTGACACCCACAGAAGCCACACGACCATGGTCATGGTTGTTAAATCCATTTCCATGAGGATTAGGAGAAACCTTTGACTGAAGCTGCTGAAGTTTTCTACATCAGAGTAACCTGATGCCTTTTCCCTTCACAGAACACTTTGAGAAAGCACTTTGTAAGAACTGGGTATTACTATTTATTGTTGTTATTTTACAGAATTAAGTCTTGAGTGTCAGTGAAACAGTAGCAGCATAAAATACAGTGCTGGAGTTACAGTGTGGGTCTTGACCCCTACAAATTACTCCTCAATCCAAGAGCCAGGAAAAGTCAGAAATCAGGCACAGAAAAAACAAGGGAGAAAAGGACTTTTCTGTACAAACCTCACTGTCTGCTCTGTACAATTCAGACTTTAACATAATGTTCTTTCATCAGGGTACCATCCCCCAAATGCCCACAAATTCTATTATGTGATTAAAAATACACATAGATATATAAGCACACAGACACACAAAAAATTATCTTTGATGGCAGCCCAGGGTAAAGTTCCTACCAAGATGGATAATTTATTTACATTTCTTCTCAGCATTATGAATTGATCTTCCCACCAGCACAACTCAAAGATACTTAGGTCATTTCTTTGCTGGTCCTCTTTCTCTACATTTTTTACAAGATAATAGTCAATTAGGACTCAAAACCAACCAGAACTCATCCACTTATTAGGGCTTGAGCAACTCTTGACATTATTTGATAAATTTTTACTCTGATTTACTAAGAGACTTGGTGTCTGAAGATTACTGAGGCTTTTTGACCATTTTTCTTGCTTCATTCTTTGTGTTTACCCTTTGCACATCACTTGGGAGAGGGTCATGGCTTGGGATGTTGAACTTTGGGCAACAGGTCTGTGATAGTCCCTTTTCTCTTGGATTCCCATGATTTTTAGAATCATAAAATCATGGAATGGTTTGTGTTGGAAGAGACCTTAAAGCCCATCTCATTCCACCCCCTGCCATGGACAGGGACACCTTCCACCAGCCCAGGTTGCTCAGAGCCCCATCCAACCTGCCCCAGACACACATTGAGGTGTCCCTGTGTTTGGTCTGAGAAAGAAAAGGCTGTTGGAGTGGGGAAGTGTCAGTTGTTTTGAAATATATTCCAGTGGGGTTTTATTTTTATGTTGTTGTTGATTTTCAATTATTACATTCCCACTGGTCTCAAACTGGGTTTGGAAGCTGCAAAGGAGAGACTGTGAGAGAAGAAGGAGTGGGGAATTTAGGATGAAATATCCCTGGTGGAAATGTGAGGAAGGGGACAGCAGAAATAGAGGTGGAGAGCAAGAGGGAGAAGGAGAGGAGAATAATAGCACGGGTGCCCTCTAGTTAGCACCAGTGTTGCTCATCTCCAGCAGCTCTCCCTGAGTGTCCCATGTTTAGAGTTGGGCAGGGACTTCAAGACTGGCAGCCCACTGTGATGCCAAGGGAAGCAATGCCATGCAGTGAGCCAGGAGCTTGGCACATCAGGGCATCCCACACAGGGCCCCTTGTCCTCACTCCACCCAGTGCATCAGCTGGGTGCTCCCTCATGCCACGTTTGCACCAATGGCTCTGCAATCCCAGCATGACCAAATGTGCCCTGGGATCTGATTTCCTTTCATGGCCAGGTGCTTTTAATAACCCGCTGCCAACTGCGAGTGGCATTGCTGCAAGTGATGCCTGGAATGAAGAGAGGAAAGAAAGAGAGAGACAGAGAGGAAAAAAAAAGTCAATGAAACAGAACAGATAATTTTGCAATTTAATTTTCCATCTTCTCTAATAATGGTACCGGTGTCACCCTTGATGGATGGAACTGTTACACGCGGCCTCTCAAGATTAATTCCCCTCCTGTAACTTCAGCAGTGATTTTCCAGAGCAGCCTCTTGGCTCCCTTATTCAGTCTTCCCCCTGGTCCCTTCCCCTCTCCCTTCCCCAGGCTTCTCCTTCTTGGAAGAATGTTTTGGATCAAAGCCGACAAGGAGAATTAGGCCGGGTGTAAGGCCTGGCTTTCAGGTTCACTGAAGAGACTCGAGTCCTTTTCCTAAAGGAGAACACAGCTTTTATGTGGAAAACATCAGCAATCAGACCTGAATATCCTCTGTTCCTTATCAGAAACTGCTGACTACTGCACAAATACGGCATATCTGCTCCTTCCAGGATCTTGAAGGATCTACATTTTTTACCATCCCGCTTGGGCAGAAATCTCTGAAGCCCATTAAAAGTTACACCGTAATCTGATCTCCATATTTTCTCAAGCCAGGAGATCTGGAATTTAAAGGCAAGGTTTGATCTTATCTACTTTTTATCTGATGATTCTGGCTCCACCAAATAAGATTTATCTGTAAAGAAAATAATGCAATTAATGTCCCGGCTGCCCAAGCCTTTATGGAGACCTTTCAATTTTTGCTACTCAGGGCGCTCCAATTAAATGTAACTCTGTAAACCTGAGCAAAGCAGACCTTTATCTGAGAAAATGCAACGCTCCTAAATTAAATTGTGGACTTGTGGAAAAGGTTCAGGCTTTTTTTGTGTGAACAAAGGACACAGAGACACTGTTCTGAGCAAACCCCAGTTGCTCTCCCTCACCTGGCAGGGATCACACATACCACTACCAAGTGCTGCTGCTGCACTTACGTCACCAAAGCATTTTCTCCTCCTGGCATCCTCTCTGGCATCCCAGGGCTGAAGGGGATCCAGGAAAAAGCAAACTTGCTGTCCTGGCAGGGGAGCAAGAGGTACATATGAAAGGTTGTGCAGGGCATCAGCAACGCTTGAGGACCACGGTGTCCGTTGCTCATCCCAAGTGCCAGATCCAGCAGGATGTCAGTCAGTCCAAAGGGATCAACTGAGAAGGATACCCAGATCCCTAAACATCTCCAATAGATGTTCTCTAGGGAAAAAAAAAAAAAAAAAAAAAAAAAGATCTTCCTCAAGTTGGTGGCTCTCTTAGCTCTCCTGCATTTTGGAGCCCCCACAGAGTGTCCCATGGCAATCTTCCAGCAGGACTGGTGCCTTGGTTCTGTTATCCAAAGAGGGAAAAGCAGGAAAAGGGGCACAAAAATTGGATCATTTTAAATATCAAGGAACTTCAGAACAGCAGCTTCCAACTGGGCAGTTCCCAGCCCTCTCCAGACTCCTCTCCAGCTTCTCTTCTCCAGTTTCTCATCCTCTGAGGTTCAGAAGTGCTGAGAGCTTGGAACATCCACAGCAGCAGGAGAGTAACAGGCAGGAGAAGAGTGAAGGGACAATCTGGGGCTTCCATTCCTCTTTGAGATGAGCCATCCATGATGCCACCCCGGCCATCACCCCCAGGGTTTCTCATGAAAACCAAACAAGGCACATCACTCGGTGTGAAGGGTCAGCAGGGCTGGGTTGGAAGGGGAAGTCTCACCATGAGCAGGTTCACCATGAATGGGTTCATTCACTGCAAGTCTGATTTTTGGCTTGGCTTTTCCGTGCAAAAGCAAAACATAATTTCTGGCTGATCTCACCTGAATTATTTCCAAACTGCTTTTCCTCTGAGTTATTTGGGTTTGGAACCAGTCTGAAAAAATTAATTGTGCACCCAGTTCTAGAGTTTTAGTCTATCAGCTGGCTTGAGTGTTTCCCTAGCTGCATTTTGGCTGCAACAACCCCCAAGGTGGAAAAATGTGTTCCTGTCCTGAAATCTGTCTTAGCCTCTTGTTCATCCAAGATGCTGATGGGAAGAACCCTCCCAATGAAATAAAAATAAAAATAAAAAAACCCAAAACAAACAAAACAAAAAAACCCAACCCAAACCAAACAAACAAAAAAACCCCAAACAAACCTAAAGTTGCTTTGAAACTTCTACAGTCAAGAAAAACAGTGATCAGAAGAAAGTACACACACCTGGTAGTTGCTATTTTCCACTAGCCTATATTTTTTCTTTTTCAAGTTTTGGAAACTTCTGGGAAATTAGTAACCTCCTTTCTGAATCACCTTCATTTAAGCCTAAATTCTCCACTTAAAGCTTCATTTCACAGGATTAATGTTACTGACCTTTATGGTTGTTCACCTCCCTATCCCCATTTTCTTTGTTCATGGAAGTCCATCAACAAAATTCCCTTCTTGTTAGTGAAAGTCTTTTCTTGATAAACATTGCTTGGTCTATACATCTTTTTGTTTAAAAATGGTGATGCTACTTAATAACAAACTCTGAGGCCTCAACAGATGAGCATTGAAATCCTGGCTGGAAATAATTTAAAGCAACTTTACCAGATGTAAAGGGCAGGAGCAAATCACAAATCCACTTTGTCACAACGACATGGATTAACTAACCTGAATCTTTGGAAACAGCCACATCTGACCCCAGAGAGAGCTCCTCACTTAGCAGTGGCAGATCTGCTGTTCTTCACATCACAAGAGGAAATGGCTTAAAAAAAAAAAAAAAGAGTGGGTTTAGATTAGATTTTAGGAAAAAAAATTTCCCTGTGAGGGTGGGCAGGCCCTGGCACAGGGTGCCCAGAGAAGCTGTGGCTGCCCCATCCTTGGAAGAGCCCAAGGCCAGCTTGGACAGGGCTTGGAGCAACCTGTGCTGGTGGGAGGTGTCCCGGCCCATGACATGGGGTGGGACTGAATGAGCTTTAAGGTCTCTTTCAACCCAAACCATTCTATGGTTCTGTGATGACCTTTGGTTGATCCCTGATGATGGTCAGGTGGGCTGAAGGCTTTATGGCAGTTCAGGTGCACTGAATTCCAGGGGACTGGCCACTCTAAAATGGACAGTGATGACCTGGATGCCCTCAGTGCAGATCAAGAAGCTGGTGAACCATCCTTTGCTGGAACCAAGCCTGCCTAGATGAACATATGACCTCCTTTTCTTCTGAGATGAACCTATTCATCTCCCCTCATTGTGGCAAAAGCTTTCATGTGGATGAGAAGGGGAGGAACCCAAACCTTGCAAGGTTTGCCCCATCCCACCTGGGAACTGCTCTTCATACACCTCTGGGGTGGGAAGGGCCTCATCAGTTTGCTAATCAAAGACCTTGCCCACCACGAGCCGAGAAAATCAGTTACTTGCAGTAAAACTGAAATTTCCATTCCTTGTGTAAACACCACGTACCTCTCCAACGGTGTCCATAAAAATGCGGGAAAGTGCAAACTCAGCAGCTGGAGCAGAGCGGGCACCTCCACAGTGAGCCGTTACCAGGTGGTCTCTGTCACGGGGGGTGATTTATGCTCACTCTCTCCCTCTTGGGGCTGCTTTTATTTAGTTAGTGGGAGTTTGACAGCGCAGAGGTCACAGACACTCCAGTCACCAGTGGTTTCTCTACTGAAATGGAGAAATGCCTGCAGGGAGGGGAGGGGGGAACAGGATGGGACGGGGAGAGAAGAACGGAGCTGAATGCACGCTAGTGTCAACCCCTGCAAAACCAGCAGGGCCATAAATAGTAAAGGGTTTGGAAGATGAGGGGTGATGAATAGTGCCTTAATCACAAATAAATGTCAGGGGAGGAGGGGGAAGGGGCTCTGTATTTATTCTCTCTTGCATGAGATTTAAAACCAGAGAGATAGCATCCTTGGGGATCTCACAATGAATATTTTCTATGCATCCAAGGAAGGAGCTTGTCCAGGCTTCTCACAGCTTTTTTTTTCCCTTCTTCTTCTTTTTAAACCATGTTCAACTAAATTTTTGGAAAATGAGTTCATGACACTGCTCCTTTCTTGCTTCTGCCTTTCTCTTTGGATTTGTGGAAGACATTTAAGATAAATCCTTACCTCAGTTTAAGCAGGTTGTGGGAGGGCATAGGGAGAGCATCCTCAGACAGCTCCAGAGGGATGATTCAGTAAGGAGGAACAGTAGATTCCAAAGGGCTCTCCCACAGCTGAGGTCCTGTACATACCAGAGAAGTGGCACCTCAGTTGTGCTGTGGTGAGTGGACATATCTCATGCTCTTATGGGCTGTGAGAGCCCCTTGGTTAAGCCCAGATGGAAGAGAATTGGGTGCCTGAGGTTAGAAATCTCCTGGAAATGAAATGGTGATGAAGCTTTCCAGCTGCTCCAGGACACTCCTGCAACAGCACTTCTGCACCCTCCCTGAAGGACCACAGACAGTGTGGGGCTGCAGCAGCTGCTGTCTGGGTGCCTGCTTTTAAACACAGGAACAATACTAATTAGCATCACTCCTCCTGATTTACTCAGCAAATCAATGAGAGAACACCTCCAGAATTCTTACCATTCAGCCAGTCTCAGCTCCTCTGGGATCCAAAGCCTGGGACCTGGGACATTGCTACACCCTCACTTTCCATGCGTGGCACGTGTTCCTTGAACTTTGTCTTCATTAGAAATGTGTAATTTGTGATCTCAGCGGTACCTCCACACAGAGCCAGGAGCAGATCTATTGGCTTTAGTGGAGCTCCTCTGGATTTACATCAAGGTGAATGAGATCAGCCCATTAGCCTTCCTGGCAAGCTCCCTGGAACATGGTTACAATTTACTCTGGTCCCTGAAACACTCATTTTGGCCAGTGGCTTCCCCTGCCTTGTAGTCTGTGTACATCCAGGTCACCAAATCCCACATGTCCTCCAAGGTCTCGGGAGTCATGGTTTGATTTCATCCTGGACATTTTGTGCTAGAAGGAAAATAGTCTGGGTTGTATTTTCTAAAGTTCCCAGCCCAGGAAATGCAGGAAACTGTGTAGTTCAGGTTTTTCTTGTGTGACAATCAGCTCTTACATACATCTGCTGATACAATGCTCAAGGCTAATTTGACTTTCCTTGGGGAAAATCAACAGCTGGAAAAGTTACAGGGGAAAAAATAAAAAAGGAGCTTTTCCCAAGAAAATCTCCCTTCAAGTTCATAGGAAATTGCAGTGACCTACAAAGCACAGAGTAAGAGTTGATTGGGTTGGAAGGCTTTGAGAAGGCTGTTGGAGCTAATTTTTCCCAAAGGAAGAAACAGCTTTGCCTGCTTTGTGAAAGAGACCTGTGCTATGGGAAGGGATTTGGACTTTATCCCATGGGCATTCCCCATACAGCCAAAGAAAAGACTCCTGAAGGAGGAGTAGCAGAGCAGCAGAGGAATCTTATCAGGCTGAATTGGGCACTTCTCCCCCAGGAGTGTCACGAAGGACCAGTGAAAGGTCATAAACACTCAAAGATCTCAAGATAGAGTGGATTCCATCCATGTAACCCTGTTACAGAGGACCTGCTGGATGGTTTGTGTCAGATGAAGACGGGGAACAGATGAAGGGAGATCTCCGAAGAGAACATCAGCATTTTTGGGGTGTGGGGTCACTGCTGCCTGGGGAGGCTGATGAGAAGTGCAATGCAAAAGCAACATGTTCCCATTACACTTCAGGAATGACTCAATCCATGTGGACAAGGACTGCTCCTTGCTCTTGGCTTATGGACATCCCTCCTGCTGATGCCAGCACAGGAGCCATGGGACTCCAATCAGATCCTAAGGAAAAGAAACCAGCATAGCAAATCTTATTTCCAGTTTGGGATTCTTTACTCACACCCTGAAGATTCATCCAAAATGTCATGATTTGCCTGGTTTTGGACAGAAAAAGGAGTGGGAAAATATGGATCATATAATTATCAAACATATAAGTTTCATGACTCATGAAGAGCCTTACTCCTGTGTGATGAGTATTTCTGAAAACTGAGCAAATTATTTAAGTACTCAGTGTGCACTTGAAGCTCATTATAAGCAGCCAGTTAAAAGAAATCCTGTCCATACGTGTTTTTTTGCTCAATGAGGTGTTAAATAGGAGATGCTCTTTAAACAAACTAATCCGTCCACGAGAAAAAATATACAAAAGAAAGGCTTTGGAATGACATTTACCGCTCCCCAAGCACGTCAGAAACGCCGCCTGTCTTCTCACTCGCCATCACCGAGGGAGAAAAGGATGAAGTGGGAAGGTCTCCGTCTTAGCAAAACAGCTGCCGCAGACTTGAAAGGCGAGTGGCAAGGTAGAGAGGTCTGACTGAGATCACAGGCACTTCTGGCAGATAGGATCTCCGGGAAGTGAAGACAAGGTGTGAGAAGTCTGTTCTTTCTTGTATCATCGCAAGGGCTCTTTTTTGAAGATAAGCCCCTCTCGGGGGGGGGGGGGGGTTTGGGGTGTCTTTGCACTTCAAGGGCGGGCGCGTTTCCACCTCCCCTCTGTTTGTTTTCTAATTTTCTTTTCACTCTCACATCGGCTCTCCATGACCCTCTCTCTCATCAACATCACCAGCACCTCCTCACTGGGCCCTTCAGACAGGGGTTAAGAGGCCTCCCGAGGGAAGGGAGTCTGGAGGAGACAGGCAGGGGCTCAGGTGGAAGGGATGTGGGGGAGGAAAGGTGTGGAGGGAAATGCCAGGACATCCCAATGTGCTTCAGAGCAGCAACCACCGCAGTGAGGGACCACAGGAGGGGTCCTGTCTCACCTTCAGGACTCCTAAGCACCACCCTCACACAGCCCAGGTACAGAAGCAAATCATAGCATGGGAACCCAAAGGAAATTCAGAGGAACATCCAGAAATGTGGCACTTTAGCAGGAGTGTACCCCAGTGTTCCTGGTGAGGAGCATTCTGAGACTATTTCATCCAAAACCAAAGTGTTGGTCACCTTCTACCATCTTTCTATGCAAAATGAAGCTCTTCATTTACAGTTTCCACTACTTAAAAATCCTACAGAGTTCTCCAACTTTGTGAAACATCAGAGGGAATTCTTGCAAATGTTCCATAGGTAAAAGGATGCTGGTTTGCTGGAAGCCCTGACCATGGACAGCCAGCAGGAGAATTACTGCCCTGGTCTGCCAAAACGAACTGTTTCTGCTAAACATTTTGATCCAGGGGTCTTCTGGAGATTTGGGATGTATGGCAAGCAGTGCTTTCATGTATGTGTGGTGTTCAAACTCCATGTCGTGGCATCCAAACCAAAACAGCAGGAAGAAATCCAGGCGTGGCTTGTCCGTGCTGTGCTGGGTGCACCGTCGGGTTGGTCACACAAAACACAACCAAGTCCAGAGAAAACAAACAAACAAAGGGAACAGAAGGGAGCATTGCCAGGGAGGAAGAGGGAAATGAAGTGGGGAAGGTTGGTAATTTCCCACTTAACTCAGTCCATGCCTCCCAACCCCTCTCCACAGATCCCTTTCTGATTACCCCACCCCAAACCCCATAACACAATCACATATCCTTTCATCAGCTCTTCCTTCCTTTGGGTCCAATCTCTTCTGCCACAAAGGACTTCAGGGTTTTATTAGCAGAAATGGGGGATTTCAGGCTCTGAGCACGACTGGGAGCCCCTGGTGCTGAGCAGGGACCTGCTGGCGGGCTGCTGCCCGTGTCAGGTTGTTGTACAAACATCACCCCCTGCAAACCCCCGCCTTGGTCACCAAGTCAAGCGGTGGAGACAGTTTGCCCAGTAGTTTGACCTTTCACCTCCCCTTTACTAAATAGACCTAATTACTGCGTTTGTCTGTCATTTAAGCAACAAATGACTCCATTGAGGTCATCTGAGGGAAGCTGGAGTTCTTAGCTGTCATCTCCAGAGATCTCGGCTAATTTTATCCTGCTGGGGAAGAAAGCCCTGTGAAATTTTGCTGGAAGGCTCAGTTACAATTGCTGCTTCCTGGGAAGGGTTTGGTGGCACACTCACTGTTCAAGAAAGCAAGGTATGGCCCCACCAGCTCCTCCTAGTTCACAGTGCTCTGTGATTTCCAGGGATTGTAGGAGAAATCCTGAAGGAAAAATTTTCTGCGACCATCAAAGCACAGCAAAGCAAAATAATACAGTAATAGTAATAATAGTAGTAATAATAATAATAATGTAGAATACTAGTTATTATAATTATAATAGTAATAAAATTAACTGTCATTAAATGTCACATGTAATTTTCTTTTCTAAACCCAGATCTTCCCATTGGAAATGTCAATACTCCCAGTGTGCTGACCACCTTTTGTTCAGGAAATAAAAATTGAGCCAGAAAAATACAAATGTGTTTGTTTCAATGGCAGCTCCTCTGCAGTTTTCCTCACTTGCAGCTCTGATGAATCCCAATTGTGTGCTTTGTGGGTAACAGGCAAAATGCTGATGAAAGAAGTTAAGCCTGGAGAAAACTCAAAGAAACCAAAATGTGTGCAGGGAAGGACAAGGCAAAACCAGAAAATGGCAGTGCTTCCCCTCTACCTGCACACACAGAAACCTCAGAATTAATTGTGGGGAGATAAAGAAACCTATTTACACAGAAAATACTCATTTATCTATTTGCACATCCACAGACTAGTATAAAAGTCGGTCTGGAAGGGGCATTTAAAAACACACCTTTCTACCTCCAGGTTCAATCATCTCCCTCAGACCCTTTCCTAAGGGACATGAGCCTGACTTATCTTCAGCCCCTTTCCTCTCCCAGCATTGGAGACCCTCAGTTTCTCTGGGCCATCCCTTGCACAGCCCCCTTGACAAACCAGTATGGAGAACTACAGAACCATGGAATGGTTTGGGTTTGAAAGGACCTTAAAGCTCATTTCATTCCAACCCCCAGCCGTGGGCAGGGAGATATTCCACCAGCCCAGGTTGCTCCAAGCCCTGTCCAACCTGGCCTTGGACACTCCCAGGGATGGGGCAGCCACAGCTTCTCTGGACAACCTGTGCCAGGGCCTGCCCACACTCCTAGGGAAGAATTTCTTCTTAATATCTAATCTAAACCAACTCTCTTTCAGTCTGAAACCAATATATGAGCTCAGGCACAAGTGTCTCTTGTCCGTGCAGCGTAGGCTCTGGCTGTCCTCTGTTATATCAGATGTTCTCTTCCTGTCCTCACCTCAAAGCCCATCCCCACCTTTCAGATTTAAATCCTGGCCTCTGGATCCTCCCAGAGCCCACCTCCATCCCTGCCTTTCCATTTGAACAGGCACCTCCCTGTTTTCTGCCAGGCTCCTCCTCCTTGTGCCAGGGGTCCCCCTTAAACATCTGCAAAACATCTCCAGCCTCCTCAGCCCCCTCTGTAAAGCTCTCTCCACCACCATGGTGCCTTAAAGACAAAACAAAACTTGACAGCAGCCGGGATTGTTGTTGTTCCCATCGCGCTAATATCAACTGAGAGCTTCCTCCCACTGTCCCCCTCTGTCTCCATCAATCCAGAGTGTCTCCTGTGCTCCACCACCCTGGCAGGCTGAGCCAAGGGAGATCCAAGGGCTGCTCAGCCTCTGGTGTTGGTAAAAATCACCCCTTGGATCACCCTAAGGGAAAAACACTTTGCTTGGAGCTGCTCTGAGGGATCAGAGCCATCCTGCTCCAAAAGGGAGCAAGGAAGGGATATTATCCTGACCTTCTGCAGCCTTCAGCACAAGAAACCCATGGTGTCTGCATGGGGCAAATGGACAGTGTGGTGAAGCCCAGGAGGGTCTGTCAGAGCAGCAGAGCCCGTCCCTCAGTCCGAGAGGGGAACACCCACGGCCGAGGTTTGAAAGGCGAGAAGATGGTGACGGACACAGACACGCTCAGTGCTCTGATTCAGCCCCGTCTTTCAGCAGGGCTTAGATTAAGTCTGTCAAACTCACATCTTTTTCTCCCTCTTTTCACTCCCCCTTTCTCTGCTGACACAACCGTGCATCGCTCAAGGCGTGTTTGATCAGCAAAACGTGGTGCTCTTTGCAGTGCAAAGCAACCCTGCAACAAGGCAAAGAAACTGGTTAAAAAAAGGCACTGAAATGGTTGTATTTCTGTTTTCCTGGTCGGTGAGCCCCAGGGAGACTCCCAAGGATTTATTTTCTTTCTATAAGCAAAGATTTGCTCCATCAGAACAGCTGCAGAAACGGCTAAAATAATCTTGCAGTGTTATCCTTGCCTGGAGGTGGGAGTTACACTGCATTGCCTGGGTTAAACTGGAACAAAACAAAACCAAAATAAACTTATTTTGCTGTATGTAAAGCACCCCAACCCCTTGTGCAAGGGGCTCGGGGGGGGGGGGGCTGTGTCCCCTTTTACCTGCAGGACAAAATATTTTTGGGAAGGAGAGAGGAGCCCAAACGAAATGCAGCCCCTTAACCGTGATCTGCCGGCTAAAGCTTTTCATGTGCAAATAACAGAAGCAGCAAAATAGAGAAGGGACTTTATGATTGCCCCGCTGCAAGATTTAAATAAACACAATTTCTTATGCTCAAAGGACATGTTGATGAAAAGGTTAATGTTATTACAGGTGCTTAAAGGGTTTTAAAAGCCTTATATCACTATGCAGGATGAAAATGTATAGGAAGAGACAGCGAACATTGTAATAACATCCTCCTCAGTTCCTCCACTGACAGATCCCTGTTTCGTTACAGCACAGGCAGTATTTTAATAAGGCTGAAACTCAGCCTTCAAATTTATGGCTGTTCACCTTAAACAGAAGGATTTTCTCTCTTTTTCAACCCAATTCTTTTCACGTTCCCTAAATCTCGTCTCCTCCCTCCTCCTTTCCATCACCCACCGAGTGGAACATCGTGGATTGTACATCAAGGGAACATGGCAACACCTCCGAGGGCCAAGTTCTGCCCTTCCTTCTTAATGAGATGACGAATTTTATTTAGATTTTGGCATCTCTGTGCTGACAAAAGGGTTGGTCTTAACTGATGTGTTTTGGTGCCGTGTTTGGAGAGACGCTGGAGGAGGTATCAACACCTCCCAGGACTGGAATGGGGAAAAGAAGCAGCATAAAAAAATATGGGCATTTATTTAAAAAAAAAAAAAGAAAGAAAGAAAGAAAGGAAGAAACAAAGAAAGAAAGAAAGTCAGGAAGAAAGGAAGCAAGAAAGGAAGCAAGAAAGGAAGGAAGAAAGGAAGGAAGAAAG